>CM070097.1:15966600-16374100 GCA_036178185.1 Liparis tanakae | reverse complement strand
GACAAAGTTAAATATTGAAGATCAAGTGGCTTGTGCCATCTTTTGAATGTCTTTGCCCCAGGTCAAGATCATGTGTAACTCACCGCCTCTCTGATCACATTGTCAGTCTATATACAAACTGACAACTGCGCATGGTAAATTCACTCAGCTCATTTATTTGATTTTGTTGTGAGTCAATCCGAAGATGCTGAATTAAACTAACAGAAAGAAAAGTGTGTGCTTGATTTTAGAACACACACGCACACACACACACACACACACACACACACACACACACACACACACCTAGACACACACTCGTTGGCCATCAATTAAGGAATATTGCCGTTACTGGAGACGTGATCGTGTTTGATAAATGATTAAAAACAACAGAAAATATTATGACCATTTATAAATGCCTACACTTGTACACCTTTCTGAAAACACACACATACATACACACACACACACACACACACACACACACACACACACACACACACACACACACACATGTCCTTTATTGGAATGCTTCTAAAAAGCCAAAAGCAATTTAATCTAAATTGTCCAGAGCATATTTATTGCACCTGATGTATATTGAAACAAAAATATAGAATAAAACAAAATTATTGCATGACCATAAATATCTAAATCATGCATGATCTTGAAAACATTTGTTCATCTTACATCATTAATGACAAACAAATAAACAAACACATTATCCACTTTCTTTTAGAAGGTTACTTCCCACATTTGAATTTGCTCCATGTGCACATATTTCCATAAACTCATGCATTGTGCATGATGATAAAAAAAGAAGAAAAATCACTGAATAGTCTGTTAAATTATACATTTCAGCACTGAGTGGCTGTGTACGTATGAGTATGTGTGTGTGTGTGTGTGTGTGTGTGTGTGTGTGTGTGTGTGTCCTATAGTAAATAAATGATGGGGTCATACCTGTGAGCCACTACACCAAACAACTGGTCAGGCAAACAACAGAAAAGCTGTTCGCTAAGTACAAATAACTGCAAAACACATCAAATACAATCATGCACGTGGCCTCTCTGCCTCTGATAATTCTCCACAATTTTCGCGGGTGCCCTGATTCTTTCTTTGACATTGTGTGGCAGTGGCAGGGGGCACTGATGTGAAAATCTTAAAAGGATTAGGCGGGTTGGTGTTGCCAGCCAATTGGTGCTTGTCAATCTCGGAGGCCCCTGTGTGTTCCCTCTCTCTCTCTTGGTCCAACCTCTCTTTCTCTCTATCGGTCAGGCTTAATGTCTGAAGCTTAAATGGACACACTAGCCTGTCCCTCCGGTGTGACAGAGTGACAGGTGGCAGATCAAGACATGAGGACAGAGAAAGGAGACAAAGACAGCGAGGAACTGGCGGCTAGAGACCGAGGCAGGAGGGGGAAAGAGCCATGTAGGCAGGGATTAGGAAACAAATAAGGGTGGAGTGACAGGAATGTGGAAACACACAGGCAAGTCATCTGGATGCATTTGGCTACTGTCGTCCCTCCACCATGTTTTCATGGTTTGTGTCTTTGTCTTTTATTTGAACTGACAAGTCATTCTCATTGCACCTTTTGAGGTATCTCTTTTGTACATCCCAGTACATGTAAGTTATCATAATAGTCCGAAATGAACTCAACTGTCCGAAAATCAAGACAGAAAAAAACACCTTCTGCAGGTTAAATACAAACTTAAATATGCTAATATATTACAGTAGTAAGTAGCAGCACACACATTGCATGGGGTTGGGGTTAGGGTCTAGTTAAGCAGTTGGTTTTTTTATGGGTACTGGCTGGGCGTCATTCCAAAAGTATCCCATGCCTTACCTATGCTTCTGCAGAGAGAGAGAGAGAGAGAGAGAGCACTGGCCCTGCCACACACAGACAGTAGTGCCATTCCTTGTTTATTAACAGCTACCGGCTTGTTACCAAATTGTAAACACATACTTACGCATGCCAACACACATTCAGACCAATCCACCCAGTGGTAAAATGTCAGCCGATGGGAAAGAATGACCACACCCATTTTGGCCTCACCTGGTCTCCGGTGAGGTGACAGGCGGCGAGGTTCTGCTCCTCAAATGATGGGGCGGAGCGGACGTATTTGAGCCAGCTGCTGCTGGCGCCATCCGGGCCCGTGTCCAGTGCAAACTTGACGTTGCCCATCTCATCCACCACCTGTTAGAGAGCAACAGATCAGACATTACTACAGGGACAAAACAACAGGCTATCGTCATCAAATCACTTGGTGTCTTTCTATAAATTACTTTCCCTGTGCTTATTGCCAGTTAAAAATGTATTTTTTAAGGCGCACATCAAGGCCCTGATCAGACAGATTTTATTTTTTACGCTCGATGCGCCAAGCGATTTTCTCATTGTGGTGAGTCTTGCTGGCTCCCCGGAGCGAAGGGACTTTACTGAACGCAGTTCAAATGGTCTGAACACAAAACAGCAGGCCTGGAGGCAAATTAGTGTGTAAGTTGTTTTCATTAATTTAAACTATACTAACAATAATGAGGTAGCTTACAGTTCATGGTTTGTATTAAGCTAATTTGGTGGTGGCCTAGCAACAACTAAAGTGAAAAGACTACGCTATGGCCGCAACATAACAGGCAGTGAGGTGCGGCTCGCGTTTTCAACCTGCAAACAACACTCCGTCTAATCAGGGCTTCAGAAAGCTGCTCTAGGAATCAACTTTAAGACGCAGAGGCAACATGTCCGTGGGTGTTAGGACCACCTAACCTTGTCAATGCCCAACAGCAAGGAGAGGAAAGGGGGAAACGATGAGAGAGGAGGAGGGACTGGACACACCGTGGCTTCTCTCACTTGTCTAAAGACTTTCTCTGGCACATATTGATCACCCTTTGTAACCCCGACGTCCCCCTGAGACTCTGAGAGCGGGTTTCATGTTACCCGCTTTAACAGAGAATGATGGAGGTAGAGGTGAAGAGGAAGAGCAGGAGAAGAAGAGAAGAGGGGTTTATTGCAGAGCACAAAGCGAGGGGAAAACCAGGAAGGAGTAACAATGCTCTCCGCATATAAAACCTCATTCTTCCCACAATTGTAAATTATGAATGATGACAATGAGAGGATGAGAACTTCCCAAAGGAACCGATATCAGACAACAATTGCTGACTGTGAAGAGAACGCATACCTTTTAAAAGGCCATACATGCTGCTTTCTACTCTTTGCTTCTCTGAGTCCATTTCTGCGTGTACTGTGACGAACTTCAGCGGTTCTGTGAATTTGGGGACGGCTCGGCTGAAACCCCCAGGCCCACCCTCTCAACCTGGCCGGGGGGGGTGAAGCTCCGATTTCGCTGCAGCACCGCATGTGATACTGAGCCTGTGTGAATCCTCAGGGGAGAACCGGCCAGAGACAGAGCAACTCCTCTAATTACAACTCCCAATCAGCCCGGGCCCCCAGTCCAGAGCTGACCTTTAGCTTGACTCTCGGCGCTCCTAATCACAGTCAAATGTCTGCTGAAGGAAATTGAGGTGTGATGGAGAAGAACCAACAAACCCTGTGACGTTTTTAGATGTGCAAAGTTCGTGAACCTCGCTAACTGGCTGCTTTTCTAAAAGGCATGTTCGTGGTTTATTTTTTCCCAGCTCGTAAAGTGTGAATGCTCATGTTCTTGTTGTTTGGGTGAGCGCTTGCAGAAGGTGTATTTTTGCGGGTGGGGGTGCAGGTGCCAAATTTGGTGAGTAAATATGTAAAGGGTCTGGTTGGAGGTGTGGACGAACTGCCATGTGCTCGTTTGAACAAATACTGCAACCGTTTCAGGCAAATGAGTGAACATCTTGAGGTGACCGAAATGTTTCTACTTCTGAGCCGAGGTGTTTATCCTCCTCACTAAATGTGTCGCTTGTAAAATAACAATGCCAGTTATAGGGCAGGAAATAAAACATGACAACTGTGGCTAATGCTTATGTTAATGCATTTGCTGATTGTGAGAGTGGCAAAATAGACCGTTGGTACAAATCAGTTCCTGTTATGTATTTCCTGAAATTCACATTGAGATATTCAGAAGCAAAGAATGGGATCATGTCCTGTGGAACAGCTCCTGAATAAAAACTCAATCTTATCCATTCCTCACTGCCACTTCTGCTTCCAGTTTACAACTTAAACAATCTGCTTGATCGAGTCCAGGTCCTTATTTTATGTGTGAAAACAGTCACTGAAAACTTACCAGGCTTACCCCCTCCTAACACCTACTACTCCACCCAATATCTTTTCTGCAGACCGAGGAGTCAGAGTGCACTTGTCAGCTTACTGCCGGGGAGCCGCGACAGGTATCGTACATGTTTTATGAACACATGGGGAAAAACTGAAATCCAGGTGGAGTCAAGTTGGGATTATTTCTTTTTTTAGGGGGAATAGGTGTGTGGAGGGAGGTGGGGAAACACGACAGTGCACAGACTGACCCACACATGTATGAATACTACCATGCCGACGTATTGGCCATGGTAGTATTCATACACATGCATCTTGGTAACCCCCTCCTGCTACACACACTCACACACACACTCACACACACACTCAAGGGTCTGATCAGAGGCTTAATGAGCTGCAGACCTGCGTGCTGTGTGTTTTTGTATGGGAACATATGTGTGTGTGTGTGTGTGTGTGTGTTGTCTGGGAGGCCTGCTAACACCCTGTCTCCGGGTGGAAGCCTGATTTATAAGGCTTCAAATGAGGTGCAACAGAGAAGGAGAGCCAGAACAAGCCCACGGCTGATTGTTTGTTTATTTACCTTTCTTTTTCATTTTACCCCCCTCCCTACGTCACGGTGGGAGGACCCGGGTGGAAACCAACAACTCCACGAGCAAATCGAAGGGTTTTAACAAAACAAAACAACACGGGCAATTCAAGTTTTCCCCTTGAGTTTTCTCTCATTCTTTAGATTAGAGGATAGAATCAGGAACTGTGACACTAAAGATATTGGGAATGCTATTTTTATAGTTGAATTTATTCACAATAGTTTAACAATAATGTTTATAACCACCTTGCATTGACTCATTCTCATTCTATTCATTTGGGCATAACAATGACATTTTACTGATCCAATGCAGTCGTACCTCACGACCTCCTTCCATCTCCCCACAATTAAAAGTTCTGGCAATCATTCCTATCAGAAATAACGAAATTCACCATAGCTGCAATCTGAGAATACGGCAGAATTGTAATAATATTTTTGATAGGGCAATAAACATCGGCAATCATACAATCACACCAGTTTAAACAAACCCCAAAGTTAGCCAAACTTATTTGGAAGTGGTAATGAAGGCCAACAGTAAGTATGCTATTACCCAAACAGCCCATTGTAAACATCTATCACGTTTCCTGGTCCAATGTTGACCTACTGAACTTGTTGTAGTTGTGAGCGCACAGTTTATTTGTGTACTGAAGGATTATTGTAAACATTTCAGGAGATTTCCGTAGTTGTTCTTTTATCTCACCAGAGAACAATTGTATTACAAAACCTGTGGAAATAAAGTGTCGTACTGATTAAAGAGAAGTATACCGGTAAAGAGAAAATATATTAGTTATTCATACTTTCATTCTCTTCTATATAACAGATTTTCTACCCCCAAAAAAACATTTTAACCTATGACTTTATTTATTAAGCAGCATAAAAAAATGACTCGCATGAGAGCAGACACACACACATACACACGTACCAACACAAGCAGGCGCACAAAGACACAATGAGACTTCAGTGAAAGAGAAGCGGCTCTGAGTGGAGAGGATGCAGAGAGAACTCCACAGGAAGCTCTGATAAGAGCACAACACTTATATCGCTCCTCACAACACAAAGGGGAACCTTTGACAGCTAGGAACCTTTAATGGATGTCTCGGCATGCCCTCTCCACCGCCAGTTATATCTGATGGATGTGTGTGGCGTGCAGAGCTGAATTAATAGAGGAACGTTGCTTGTACGCATAGATGTTGGTGACAAGGCACATATTATTTTGTGTTTGATGGGGGGCAGAAAATAGAAAAGCAGCTCAGAGCGCAGTGGCAGTTGTGATTTTTATGTGAGACAGAGATAGAAATCGACTTATATGTGTGTTTCTATGGAAATATTTTTAAGAAGTGTGATCTTAGTTCTTTGTTGCACGACCTCGGGTTTCAATGTGTGAACACACACGTTCACATGCATTTTGTTATGTGCCTGTGAGTTTCAAAACTCAAAAAATCTAGCAACTTCATTCTTACATGTCTATACATGTCCTCCATGTTGGAAAATGGACCAATTGTGTTTTCTTGTATTAAATGGTTCATTGGATTGATAAATCAGTGATCAGTGTTGATCAGTGGTATTGCTTTGCCTTTTTCACGTCGGCATCAAGATGAGCAACAACAGCCATCCATCCTTGTGAACATCTAACAAGCTTTCTCGTGTTGGATCCAGGTAGTAAACACAACATTTATCTGAAAGATTGCTCTCCATTGAAGGTGTTTGTCGCCTGTCGAAAACCGGAAAGTGTAAGATGTAAAGAGAAGGCTGACTCTCCCCTGATTCACTAACTCATGCTCCGCAGAAGCGGCCAGCGAATGAAAACTTTTTTTTCAAAGAGAAAGAGCAAAGAAAATAGTACATATTGCCTTTCATAATGACTCTGGTTTCTAATCTATCTAGTTCAATAATATGTGAAAATGTGGAGAAAGACAAGGGGGGTAACATGAAGTTTCCATTGAAGCAGCTAGGGGGAAGCCTAGAGTGCTATCTCTCTCTGCAGCTGTACACAACAAAATATAAAAATGGTAATCAGAGTAAGAGTAAGATGCACGTACAAACACACGCTTTGTTTCACTCTGAGGAGAGGGCCAGTCGTGAAGCAAAGCAGTGACAGTGACAGATTGAGTGGCTGTGAAGTGGGCTGCGGAGCTGGTTGTTAGATGTGTTGCAAATTAAGGTGCAGGAAGACTAACAAGACATAAAGAAGTGTGTGTGAGAGTGTGTATCCTTTCTGGAAACGGGTCTGTTTCCAGTTGGGAGGTCCCTTTACATGCACACACACACACATACGCACACACACACGCACATATATACACACGCACCCAGACACACACACACGCACAGGCAGACTAATAAAGCGGCTGAAAGATTACAGATCCTCACAGCCTCCCATGTGTTTGTGCACATTCACATGCATGTGTATGGGTGCCTGGTCTGTGTGTGATGGATGGGGGCCTGCAGAGATGACCCTACCCCGCCACATCACTCAACAGTCTAAATGAGTGTGTGTCTGTCCACGTTTGCGTGTGAGTGTGTGTGTGTGGAGGTGAGAGGTGGACATGCACACAAGGCGTCCTGTCAGTAAAGCCTCCCTTAGACCAGGAAGGGAAAAGACAGAGAATAAAAGATGGAAAGAAATAGAGAGAAAGAGATTAGTCTCATTCTATTAACTTCAGCCCACTCTGGGTGACGATGGAGGGTGGGGGGTGGGTGGGGGTGGTGAAGAGTAAGATGAAAGCGAAAAGTTGTAATCACAAACTGGTTCAAGTGTCCATCTCTTAGTTATTGATTCCTTAATGCATTCAAATGGACTCTTCTGTCTTTCTGTTTTGTTGATGGAATTAGTTGGCAACTTTATTTGCCAACACATT
Organism: Liparis tanakae; assembly: GCA_036178185.1. Classification (NCBI taxonomy): domain Eukaryota; kingdom Metazoa; phylum Chordata; class Actinopteri; order Perciformes; family Liparidae; genus Liparis; species Liparis tanakae. The sequence continues at coordinate 16,366,491 of CM070097.1, read as the reverse complement.
TTAATATTTTTGGTCTCCAAACAACACATCTCCCATACTCAAACACGCAGGTTTGAATTATGTGGTAATCGCAGCTGTTGAAATGATTTCTCATTTAAAAAATAAATAAATGTTGAGCCAATAGAAAACAGCCTGCAAAATACATGCAAGCCTTCTACACACACTTTGTCATAAATGTCATAAAGTGCTAAACTGACATGACCACATCAGAACAGATGCAGGAGAGTTGATATATTTAATGTTACGGTTTCAGCTCATTTTAGTTGATTAAAAGTGAAATTTAAATCATATGGAATATGAATTTAACATTTTTCAATCCAGCAACATTCAGCATGTTCTGATAATAAAGTTGACACTATTTATCAAGCATAACACATTCTCTCTTTGTGTCACCACCACAACATCTCCTCCTATATCATAAATAAAGCATCGTAGCATACTGTAACCGTCTAATGTAGAAGCGAAGACTTTGTTTGTTCAGCTAAATTCAAATAGTATTCAAATATTATTCAAATGTCCAAACATCCTTTCACCTCTATTGACATACACCCTGTTATGCAGTCATTAATTATATGTATTGAAAAAAAAGTAACACGTAACATTCGTCAATTTGTTGAAATTATGAGAGAAGGTTAAAATAACATTGGCCTATAGTTTATTTTAGCAATCTATGTGTTTGTCTCACTGACCTGCGGAAGTCCAGTCTGTCTAGATTTTGATATTTTGTTTATTGGCTAAAATCAATGTGGTAGAAACTAGAATACTTTTTGTTGTTGGGTCCCCTCTTCTTCTTCTTCTTCTTCTTCTTCTTCTTCTTCTTCTTCTTCTTCTTCTTCTTCTTCTTCTTCTTCTTCTTCTTCTTCTTCTTCTTCTTCTTCTTCTTCTTCTTCTTCTTCTTCTTCTTCTTCTTCTTCTTCTTCTTCTCCACCAGACTGGAGGCCACAGACTCACTATCGCCTCTAAAGGTACGAGGTGCATACGCACTTACACAATAAATAGACATAACGTCAAAGCTGTAACTTCTTCACATTCTGTTGATGAAGTTAGATAATGTGAGAAGACAAATGCACTTCAACAGTCTCAGCCATTGCGCTGACAACATGGCTTTTTTAAAGACACATTTGATCATTCAAATCAAACAACTGGAATCCATAAATTAATCCTTTGATCGAAATGTAGGATTCAACTATTTCTAGCAAAAATATGTTGAGCCCAAATGAAGACAATCAGTAGCAGAGCCAAAGTGTTTCATCAAGAGGAGCCATACTGTGAGTATAGATTGGACCTTTAAAAATAAAGTGTGTGTGTGGATGAGTGTGTCTGTGTGTAAGGCCAATTACTGATGCTGGTAATAGTACACCTGTGTAGCCATGTCTGGCAGTCTAATGACAGCTAAAGAGGAAACAGGTTGTAAATCCAAACACACACACATACACACACACACACACACACACACACATCATTTAATTGAGTAATTGAGACAAGAGCCTTATGTTGAACATCACATATTTACTCTTTGTTTTTTTGTCAAAGGCACAAGTGAAAACTACGTAAGTATGTGTGTATGTACTGTGTGTGTGTGCGTTGGTTGTATCACTAGTAATATGTATGCAAGGTGTTGGCGTGTGTGTATTTTGTGTGTGAGTGGATGTGTGATGTGTGTGAAGGTGAGTGAAGGCGTGTTAAATGTGACCCATTTTATCTGGGCCGGGCAGCCATCGACATAATTAAAAACCAGGCAGGCAGGCCGGGGAGGGCCTGGGGCCTTGTAAAAGCCATCTGGGTTGTAGAGAGAGAGAGAGAGTGTGTGTGTGTGTGTGTGTGTGTGTGTGTGTGTGTGTCTACATGCATTGTGAGTGTCAGAATGTGGCTCGGCTCACTAATGACCCAACTTGCTTCTCTTAAATCAGCGTCTGCAGTCGCCGACACAGAGCTATCATTTGTGGTGAGTGTGCATGTGCCACACTTAAAAAAACAGCATGTGAAAAGTTCCAGTGTCCATCTCCCACACTCATGAAATAATTGTAAAGTCGAATCTCATTTTGTTTGAGTTTGACCCTCCTGACGTTCCCCTTTTCAGTGAGACTGAACAACAGTTCTCACGCAGGTGGGAAAACGAGTCCAGCGTTGGAGATTTATGATCATGTTTTTATTTGAGAATTGTTAAATAAAAGAGTTTTTTTAACTCTAGTGGGCACCTCTTTGCTAAATATGATCAATCAATATATGATCAAAGACTGATCAATATGATCAGTCTTTAATAACAGGCCATGTGCCACGGTCCTTCAGTGTAGCTCAGTTTGTGTAAACAATGAAATCCTCCATGCAAAGTTAGTCACGGAGTTCCACACGTCAATAATCTCTGGATCCGGATAATGTACTGTATGTCTTTAAACTGCCAGATAAAACACATTTCAAGGATCACCTTTTTTCACCTCCAAAACATTACAAAAGACCAGACATATCCTGTCTCAAAGCCGTGCAGAAAAATGTGTTCATTCATGTGTAACTCTGTGACTAGATTACTGCCATTCCTTATTATCAGGCTGCTCTAATAAGTCTCTTAAACCTCTCAAGTTGATCCAAAACAAAAACTAAGAAAAGAGATTATATTTCTCCTGTATTACCACTGGCTCCCTGTAAAATCACAAATTGAATTTGAAATCCTTCTCCTCAATGACAAAGCCTTAATTGGTCAGGCACCATCATATTTTAAGGAGCTTACCATATTGCCCCACTAGAGAGCTGCGCTCACTAAATGCGGGGGCCACTTGTGGTTACTAGAGTCTTAAAAAGTAGGATGGGAGCCAGAGCCTTCAGTTATCAAGCTCCTCTTTTATGGAACCGGGAGGCACAGTCACCACATTATAGGATAGATTTAAGACTTTCCTCTTTGATAACACTTATAGTTAGGGCTGAGTCAGGTTTATAGTTCGGGCTACGTCAGGTTTATAGTTAGGACTGGCTCAGGTTTACCCTGGTCCAGTCACTAGATATGCTGCTATGGGCCTAGACTGTGGGGGACATCTTAGGATACTCCTCTCTCCTCTCTCCTCTTCTCTATCTCCTTCTGGATGAACTTATGTCCCATTAATGCACATTACTAAATTTTATTCTTCCCCCGACTCTTTCAGTGACATCCACTGCTACTATCATTATTATTATTAATCACGTAACTGATACCATTACGGATTTTGTCATCATTATTATTCTACTATATCCACTGTTGTTGTCAATTTTCACACATTATTCTGCTTGGTACTCTCATTATATGAATAATTTGCATTGTAACTCTGTTTTAAGTAAGTACATTTTTGTAATTATTTACACGTGACATATATTACATCTCTGTCCATCTGGGCAGAGGGACCCTCCTCTTTTTTTCCTCCCTGTTAACAGATTGTTTCTGTTCCGATGCGAGGGTCCGGGACAGTGTGTTCAGACTGTAAAACCCTCTGAGGCAAATTCGTGATTTGTTATTTTGGGCAATACAAAATAAATTGAATTGAATTTGGAAGACATTAAACACATTTGATTTATTCTGTTTACTTACCCAGAGGAATGACTTTGTATCGTATTGCCAGCAGCTACACATGTTCTTTGCTCTCGTCTCCTTTTCTTTCCAGCTGCAGACATCTATTGTGCTTTTATAATCTATTAATAACCGTTTTTTTCCAATTCAAATTCCGTAATATGTTTCATTAAACATGAGAAGAGCATTTCACATGTGTAACCAGTGACTATGTATGTGTTTTTATATATTATATATATATATATTTACATGGTGTTATTTTTAGCATCACGCCACCTTGTCCACCTCCACACCCCTGCAGCTCATCTGAATGAGCAGGTTGCCATGTGCTGGGTTGCCAGGTTAGTGTTACTTTAAACAGGAAGTGTGCACACTTTAAAAGAGAGGCAGTGGGTTTTCAGGCTGGACCTCATTAATGAAATGGCTTTGTGTTATTTACAGCCCCTTGTTAAAAGGCTGGATGAGTGTGTGGAAGTGTGTCTGTACGTGTGCATGCCATCTTATATATGTTGCGTCTGCTGACTGCTGTGTGTGCTTATGTGCATGTCTCTTTGCCTGTGTACATGTGTGTTTTTATGTATATGTCATGTGTGTGTGTGTGTGTGTGTGTGTGTGTGTGTGTGTGTGTGCACAGAGGTTACCATCATGCTATGTCTGTTTTACTGTCGGACAGCCTTTTACAGGCCGGGCTTTATGATATGTATTTAGGGCAATTAGTGAGCAGATATATTGGCTCATTATAGCGAAGCAGGTGCAGTGTAAATGGTGAAATATATGAACGGTACATCAGGGTCACACACTCTGTCTGTGCAGTCTGAAGGCTAGCAGCAAGACTTATGTGTGACAAACAGGAGCACACACATTGAACTCAGTAAGAGGCAGACGGAGAAAACATGTTCTCATACTGGCCTCTGTCAAAGTAATCATACGATCCTTGAAGAACATTTATCACATTTTGAAATAATTGTTAACAGGCTCAAGAAGAGAACAAAGTGAGTCAAAAAGTTGAATATTATCGGAGAAGGAGGCAGCGTTAGTAAAGTATGTGTTTATTGGCTGAAAGCAACGCACAGTGAGCAAAGTGGTTGTTTATTGGATACAAGGACTAACGTTTGATGGTGCTGCTGGGCTGGACTCCAGAGTCCAGACAGACACACACACACACACACACACACACACACACACACACACACACACACACACACACACATAAACCTACAAACACACATGTGCATACTGAGTTACTACATGTATGTACAGCCACTTTAGGGTTGTTATGAGTTTATAAGAATGAGTTTTCAAAATGAGTTCTTAACTATTGAACAATCTCAATAAAACCCATTCAGAGGTTCAAAGTCGGAGGCGCCAAAGTTTGAAGGTATTTTCCTGAGAAAGGATATGTGTATGTTTGTGTACAAGCACACTTTTTGTATTTCAAACCAAAAATCCATTCAGGAATTAGAAATCCAAATTATTTATGCAATGAAACATCTAAATATGCATCTCAAAATTTAAGCATGCGCAACGCATACCAGCTATTATTGCTTTCTCTTATCTAAGTTCTCAAATAGTTGTACTACGAGTATAAAAAATAAAACATCCTGTGCTCAAGCAAAGCAACTACATCAATCAAGTGCAATGCATCCATGCCAAGAAAAAAGGCAAATAATAAGGAGAGGAAGCTCGTATTCAACACTGACAAAACTTGACCTCCACTCTATCGACTGACATCGGAAGTGAAACACAAAATGGGACAATTCCTGGAACTGTGCAAACACAAATAGGGAAGTGGTGCTCGGTACAAATTTAAAGAGCACGTAACACCATCAATTATTTATTAACACCTAAATAAAGGAATACTTCCTTCAAAAACATTCATTTTTGCAATACATTGGGGAAAGATGAAGGAACAGAGAAGCAGATAATGAGACGTTGAACCGCAGTGAACAATTATTCATTTACAATCATATATCCAGTGATCTAAACCAGACAACAGGGGTTTCCAGCATGAACGGAAAGACTTTCCCCCTCTACATGTCAGTTCCTGCTCAGTATCAAATCAAAGTTGGCCTCATTCGTCTGACCAGCAAACTCATTCCTTAAATCTCAGAGAAGGAGACTGACACAAAGCAGAAGATGTTTCCAACCATCTCTTTTAAATGTAATTGTTTGGTGGAATGACATTTGGTCCCCGCGTTATAGAACGTGCGGGGACTAGTGTGTTACGAGATCAATGAGTTGGCAGAGAGATGAGTCGATATGAGAACACACTTTTAAACCTGCATTTAAACTGGAGAGAACCAGAAGGAGACAGATAGACACTCACTTGTCTATCTGTCGTTATTCTCACATCATCATCATTATCATCATCCAGGATCCACCTGGGCCTTTACAGGAGGTTTGAATTTAAGATCTCAAATTGCCAAAAAAATGCATTGAGAAGTAAGTAGTGGTGGTAAAAAAAAGCAGCAGCTGGCCAGGACAGCATGTGGCAGAACCCCTGTGTGGCTGCAGGCCCTCGGACTTATTGGAACCATCTGAGCAGAACCCTTGTTTACTCTAACAACCAGACTCCTCTTTCTCCTTTCACCACCTCCTATGTCCTCCTCCTCCTCCTCCTCCTCCTCCTCCTCCTCCTCCTCCTCCTCCTCCTCCTCCTCCTCCTCCTCCTCCTCACCTGGAGCACGTGGCCAGACTGATAACCCAAAGTAAAGCATTTACTCCAGAATCAAACTTTTAGAAAAAGAGATGTGAATGCCTCAACAAAAGCAAAAGCCTCATCAAGGTTATTTTGTAAGGTCTATTTTCAGATAAATACTTTTTGAAGATAATAAACAGAATAAAAATAAAAAGTGTATGTAATGAATAAAGTACATTGATTTAAGTTAAAAGGTGGAAAATATAACAAGGTAAACAAAAATGTAAATGTGCACTTTATATTATATGATTCACCGTGGGATTGACGGGTAAAGAAGAAGCTTGTCCGTGTGTTAAAGTGTGTAAGGATATGGGAACACATTGGTCATTGTTTTATTGTTGTTTTATAAATAATTGTTAAATGTACAAATTACTACCAACAACTTCCAAAAAAAACAGCCTTATTGATTATTAATGTAACATAATTGTAGCACTTAAAAGTTCACTCCTCTTGTTTTTTTTTTTTTTAAAAGGAGGAAAGTAAAGAACAAGAAATAAAAGTCACTCTAACTCTTGACTGCTCTGTCAGGCGGATGTGAGGAGCGCTGCTCTGCCCAGAAGGATTAACCGTAGCCACGAAGGCATGCGTGATGCTATAAGATGTGTTACTCTCCTCGAACAGGATTAAAAGAATATCTGGCTATTCTCATCTCAACCAAAGGATAATTTAATGCGTGTGTGTCATCTGTGCTCTGTGTGTGGCTGCTGAACTCAGGTCTGTCTATCTGAGTGTGCCTCTATGTCTGTCTACACACATGTGTAGGCCTGGCCCTCCCCTCCCCTCCGCTGCCCTACCAGGGGCTGAGACTAGCCAGGACAGGAGGACCAATAAAAACATACTCTTCGTGTTGGGCCTGCTGGCGAGGAAGCAGAGGAAAAGACCTATTTCACTGTTGTGTAAACCATTGTTTCATTTCCACACTTCTTTCTCCCTCATTCTGCTCTGATATTTCACGGGGCTTTTGGACCCAGTTCAAGTGTGAACACAATACAGCTATTGAGATCATGGCTCGCACCTCCTGGCCTCTGCCAGGCTCAACACTAGCTTTAGCTCTTGCTGCTACCACCTCATGCTCAAAGCTCCGTAACCACTTCTTCCTTTTTCTTTCCTTTCCTTAATGTTTTAAGTCAGGATTCTGCACAGACAGACTCACCGCAAACCCGGGGCCCCATCCCCCTTCTCGTCATCTTAAGCCCTCACCCTAACTCTTTTTCTGGAGGACCCAGATGTTCAGGTAATGGATCCCGCTTGACCACCTCCACCAAGAGGCCCATATATCCAACTTTTAATTAAGAACGCTCATCCCCTCTCCTGAGAGAGAGGGAAACGGAGGAAGAGGCTGGGGGTAGCAGTGAGTGCATCGTGTGTGTGTGTGTGTGTGTGTGTGTGTGTGTGTGCGCGTTGCAGAAGAGCCCTGCAGCCATCTGGTTTGTGTTAGACACAATATTAAGAGTGTGTCAGTGGCCAAGGCCTGGCTGATGGCTATCAATCTGCCCTTTAATGTATGACGGGATATATGGAGGGAAGGATGGATGTGGGCCCCCCTCAGAGAAGCAACTGGCTAAACGGACGCATTAAGGAGATTGAGGCCCATGGTGGAGATGGGGCCCATGGTGGAGCTGCACAAGGAGGCTTCAGTGACTTCCAATGCCTCAAAGAAAAAAGCGTGAAAACTCCAGAAATAACATAAATGATTTGTCAATTAAACAATTGCATTGATTCTTTGTTGTGTAAATGTAATCTGTTAGAATAAGATGATCAATATATTTATTAGTTTAAAAAAAAACTGAAACATAGTTACTAGCAATCATACATGACATTAACCTGCGTGGGCTTTTAATTTGTGAGAAAGAAGCAAGGGTAGGAGGAAGAGAGGCGGTAAGGACAAAGAGAGATAAATGAGGAGGAGGAGCAGCTGTTGACACAAGCCCTCTCCCGCTGTCAGATAAGAGATAACTGGGCTGCCAGTGTTTAGACACACCATTAGTAGTGTCATCAATCACACACACACACCCACACCCACACCCCCCCACACACACACTCCCCCCCCCCCCCACACACACACACAGTCACGCAGAAACATACACACACAGTGAGGCGACGGAAGAGGATTACTGGGTGTGATACAACATAATGCTCTATTAATACTTCAAGCATGTCAGACTACATCCTTTTCTTTACAGCTCATCAGGCGCTCACACACACACACACACACACACACACACACACACACCCTCTGTAGCTGCTGGTGAGCTTTCATTCCATTCATCTGCACTGCACAGAGCCAACCAGCATTGATGCAAGCAGCATATGTAAAGACTCCTAACACCATGTGGCATGAGAACAGAGGCTGCAGTCCATTATCAAACTGAGCTAAAGAGATTAATGCATATAAGACTTAGATATTTAATACAGTCCAGCTTTCCATGTTGCACTCTTGTATTCACATTTGTATTTATAATTCTGAGGTTTGCAGAGGATAACCACTCTGAATGGGCACTGTGGGGGTGTAATGTGTGTATGTATAATAAAATGTAGTGTACAGTTGAATATTATTTAACTTTGTGGAGGAGAAAGGTGATATCAGAGCTACAGCATGCAGTCACAGTCCGATATGCAGAGTTGGGCTGGGTACAGAGGGGTCATGAAGGACAGAGAAAGGATGCAATTCCAACTTTAACTCCCTCCTGGAAACTTCTCATTAAAAGTCTAAAGCACCATCCAAGTCACAATAGCAAAAATCAACGACTTTCAAGTTATCCTTTGATTAATAATGCTGTCACTACAACTTACTTGTGGCTTTGCAAAAACCCGCAAAACTTTTTTGATTGGTCCGGGGCTCCCCACGGTCACACTGAAAGCTACGGCATAATTTGGCCATTCACTAACAACGCTTGGTGAACACTTCCCTCAAGGAACACAATCAGGCATAATTGGTCAATCAACATCGGGAACAAACACAACGATATACCTCACACAGCGAAGCTGTTGGATACTGTCATCTTGTCTCAAAAAGATGCAGAGAAATTGGTTCACGCGTTCGTTACTTCGAGACTGGATTACTGCAACTCCTTATTATCAGGCTGCACTAATAAGTCTCTTAGGTCCCTCCAGTTGATCCAGAATGCTGCAGCTCGTATTCTCACTAAAACTAAGAAAAGAGATCACATTACTCCTGCACTAGCTGCTCTGCACTGGCTCCCTGTAAAATCAAGAATCACTTTTAAATTCTTCTCTTAACTTACAAAGCCTTAATTGGTGATGCACCATCATATCTTAAAGAGCTTGTAGTACCGTATCCCCCCACCAGAGAGCTGCGCTCACTAAATGCGGGCTACTTGTAGTTCGAGAGTCTTAAAATGTAAAATGGGAGCCAGAGCCTTTAGTTATCAAGCTCCTCTTTTATGGAACCAGCTTCCACCTTCAGTCCGGGAGGCAGACACAGACACCACATTCAAGAGTAGACTGAAGACTTTCCTCTTTGACAGAGCTTATAGTCAGGGCTGAATCAGGTTTGCCCTGGTCCAGCCCCTGGATATGCTGGTATAGGCTTATAGCTGCTGGGGATGTTTAGGATGCACTGAGCACCTCTCTCCTCTTTTCTTTCTCCTATGGATGAATCTTCATCTCTCCATCACACATGAATAACTCTGCTTTCTCCCCGGAGTCCTTCTGACTTCACAATCACGTCTCATGGGGTCATCGGACCCTATGAGACGGCATAGAATCCATCTGCTGATGGACCTTCGATGGTTGGATCGTGAGTTCCTGTCGCCAGCTGTGCCACTGCCCTGCTGGGACTCCGCCCACTCCTCCACTTGGGAGGTCTCCAAACTCTCCATCGTGGAATATGCCTAAATATGAACTATTGATAAACTCTGTCAGATTCCTTGAATGTATTTTAACTCTAAATATGTCCTTCTGTACACATTACATCTATTGCATCTGTCCATCCTGGAGAGGGATCCTCCTCTGTTGCTCTCCTGAAGGTTTCTTCCCTTTTTTTCCCCCTGAAGGGTTATTTGGGAGTTTTTCCTGGTCCGATGTGAGGTTTTGGGTCAGGGATGTCTATGTGAACAGATTGTAAAGCACTCTGAGACAAATTTGTAATTTGTGAAACTGGGCTATACAAATAAACTGAATTGAATTGAATTGAATCTGGACAAGACGTCAAACGTAAAAATAAAGAGGAAAAGGACACACCACGGTCTCACTGTTATGCTCCTGAGAATATACATTGGGCTGTTGGCTGATTAAAAATACATGAAATGTATTTTGTATATAAAGCTGCTCAGATATATGTTCATTAGAGAGACGTTTAATACATTTTAACATATGAAAACTCTTCATTCAAACCTTGTCTTTTTGTTTGAGCTGATGTGAACCTATTTCAACTGCATTAAATAAGAACTTTAATTGTAGACTTCAATTGTATAACTTCAACTATAGAATTTGAAAGTGAAAACAGATTCCAATATGTTCATATTTTTGATGGGAATGTGATGCATTTGTTTGCATTCGGGCCACTAATAATGATTTGAATTTCACCTTGAACTTATTTCCACTGTCGCAGATTGTGAAACAGTGATGAAACTTGTAAACAAATTGGAGTTTTACTCTTATACTATTATATACTATTGGGTAAAAAAAACACATATTTTATTTCATCAATTTAATCAAGATGAACTTGAAAGCCTCTTTTTTCCCTCCTTTTTTAACGAAGTCCCTGAACTGTTATTTGGAGATTCTGGGTTTTCACCCAACAAATTAATAAAACTTATACCAGTAAATAGAAGCTGATCTATGAGGCTGTTTGAGTATAATCAATAACACTGGGGACACTTAAGGTGCTGCTTGTCATCCATCGGTCAGCACTTAGACATCATTATCTATTATTGACCTACTATCGATCAGTTTAGCCAAAAGGAGTCAATATAACCATAGGCAGCTTAATTTGATAGACTTTTTAAAAAGTCAATAGAAGATATTTTAATTTAATGACATGAGGATAAGCTAAAAAAACATTGAAGTCAGTTACAGCAACTGTGTTTGTCTTTTCTAACTCTTTGCATTTATTTTGTCAATCTTTGAGTACTTGAAGGCACCATGAGGATGCATTTTCACATGCACACATGACAATGAATGCAATGGAATTCATTTATGTACAACATCTGCATGTGTTTGTATGCCTGTCTGTGTGTGTGTGTGTGTGTGTGTGTGTGTGTGTGTGTGTGTGTGTGTGTGTGTGTGTGTGTTTGTGTCTATGTACAGTATATCTCTATTAATGTGGGCTTGAGCTTGTTAGTTCTACTAATTACTCCAAACAGCACAATAGATCTTTTTAGCCCGAGGGGCGTATTCACTATGACCTCCCTGTGTGCTAGAGCCCAGTGGTCCTTGGGGGTATATAGGAAGTAAACATGTTGACTGCACTTCCACCCCACCATACCACCGTCCATTTACTTCCACACACGTGCAATTAACGAGCCACTCACTAATTTGGGGACGGTGCATATATGTAAATGAAAGGCAAACAAAAGGAGTGGGTGATGGATGACAAGAAAGGGGGCTTGGGAAGGGTCCATGTGGGACACTTAGCACCGCGACACTAATTAAAAAGGCATAGCACTGAGAGCTCTGAGGTAACTCATTAGTTGCAACCTGCTCCCGAGTCACACAGCGCACAGTGCTAATGCTGGAAAGCCACATAGAGAAAGAGAGAGAGAGAGAGAGAAAAAAAAACAGTAGGAGAATGATGGACGTGGGCATTGTGCTAGACTGAAGTGTCCATGTGGGCATATAAGCCCAGCCAAATTAGCTTGGTTGCATTAGCCCTCCTGTGCCATTACCCATTAGTTTAGTGCAGGGGGTAGCAAGCTGAAGAAAGGTTACCATAAGCATGGCAATTAGGGCTATAATAGGATAAACAACAACCTGGCCGATGGAGGGAATGAAGCAGAACACATTGTAGGGAATGATTACAGAGGCCGGGTGGTGGAGGTGGGTGACTTCAGCTATATTGATCTGTGGCACTGCGGTGAGGGGAGCTGAAAGTGGCACCCGCTGAGCCTGCATGGCTCCTCTACTCGGTGTCCACATGGAAACACACTCACGGACAGATGAGTGCACAGACTCTTATTCTCTCATACCCGCAAGCACACAAACAAACACACTATGCATGTGAAGTGTGTGTGTGTGTGTGTGTGTCTGTGTGAGTGTCTATATGTGCCCATGGTGTGTTTCTCCAAGATGATTCTTTAATCCGAGTACGAGTCGTCATGGTCTTCTTTCCCCCGCTGCTCTTCAGAAAACGCAGTCTCCTCCTACTATTTACTTCATTGTTTAACCACAAACCTCCAGAAATAAACATGTTCATAGAGGAGGACCAGAAGGAGGAAAAAAAAGTGGGATCAATGGTGCAAAAAATTGTTTTTTTTTTATGAATGCTGCGTGGCTCACATTTCCTGCAAACACAGATAACAGAATGGGAATGAATAGACCCTCGCTCGTATTTGTGTATGTGTGGTCGGTTTTGGAGAGAGAAGGGGGGGGGGGGGCACGGAAAAATAAATGAGATTATTGATGTTACATGTCAAATATAATTGCTGAGATTTGAGCAAAGAGGAGGAGCGAGTGGACTGATGGGCTCGCTGATCCGTAGAATGCTCCATCGAGGAGGAAAGGTCAACAAGTCACACAATTTGGATTGTAACCTCGGGTGTGTACATACGTGTGTGAGTGAAATCGCTTAGCCTCAACTCTGAGCTGTTCACTTTTAAACTTTAGTTTCAACACACACACACACACACACACACACACACACACATACACACACACACACACACAGCCTGCATGTCATAATCCTAAAACAAGGCGTCTGTCATATGTAATATGTTCTGATGTTTGCCTGTCCATCTACTCTGGATACTTTTCCTCTCGGGTCAGACTTTTTGGAAAGTTCCTTCAAACAAAATCCCCTGAGGCCTTACAGTATGCATGCTTTATTAATCTCCCGTGGATCACGTCTTAATAAAAGAAGAGTTGAATGATAACTTGGGAATGTATAGGCTGTGAAGGTAGTAGCTACAGGATTTGCACGTTATGACAGAAACTATCATTGTACACACTGGGTGACTGCAGTACATCCGATCTAATTGTAGTTTGGAGAAGAAGTCTGACTTGCCATTGATGAAGTAATTTGAGGTACATTTCCTGATCAGGTAGAGTAACATACACCTCCTAGTATGCCACATTATGAGAACCTCTCAATCCAGAGTGTGCCAGAAGTATGCTCAAATAAAAATTATCATACCTTTCCACTTTGAGATTGAGAGCTGCTGAATAACATGAGCTGGAAAGCCTACTGCAAAAGCTTAAAGATACAGATAAAGATACAACAAAATAATGGATACATGTATGTGTGTGCTTGTGAATATATATGTGTGTGTTTTGGAAAGCCTTTGATGAAAAGTCCCAAAGGGAGATGTTCAGAAATGATATGCAATTTAAGATCATCTGCAAGGCAAAATATACATCTAGCTTGTTGTGTGTGTGTGTGTGTGTGTGTGTGTGTGTGTGTGTGTGTGTGTATTTGCCTGAGTATTCATTCACAAAGACACATTCAGAGGCTTTATGGCTACAGAGAGGTTTGGGATTCATGATGGAGTCAGAAACCTTGTCTCATTCAGAAAAAAAATATTCAAATTTTGCAGTGCTTTTTAAAAACGTTCCACTATTTCTGCCCAGTTCCAGCGTACATTGTCTTCATACTTAAATAGTCGCTCTCTCCTTGAGGAAAATTTCAAATCCTGACTGATCCCTCTTAAAAGGTAACATCTGAGAGGCCAAGATGGCCCTCTGGCTCGATCACTATTTAAATGTCACGGCAGCATGAACTTCAGGCTCATTTCTTCCTTTTAACAGAGGGATGTGTTTGTGGCAAAAGAAGAAAGTTATAGAAGAGATGTCTGATGGCTCAACACTTTAGTTCAGGAGGATTCTTTACAGATATACTTTAAATGGCTCATAGTGATGTTGTAGCTGCACTGTGGGAGACCATTTTGAAAGAGTAGCAAACGACGACACAGCCACACTTTATATTATAGTTTCAAAAGAACACGATACTTTTAGAAAAGCAGATTAGTTTTAAGTAACCTGTGAGGTGACTTGCTGGTCTGCATGCATGCTGTTGTGTTTCCAGTGACCACTACAGTTTACACACACAGCAACAAGATCACAAAATTAGCAAAAAAAGAACGTTGACAAAAATGAGGAGAAAACACACCGGGGCTGTAAAAAAAATGTTTTTATAATCTTTTTGATATTATGAATAAAATATATAATAAAAGAATCAAAAGATACTTAAGACACTGTAAAAGTGTGGAGTAAGCCCACCACTTATACCCCAACATACTGATACAGGACCCGTGTGTCTGTCAACATCCCTCTGGGTGATGTTGTGTCGTCATTGTGTCTTTTCCCCCCGTGTATCTCCCCTCGGAGCACATCCTGTCCATCCCCAGTAAAAACTGGCAATCTGGAATAGGATCCTAAAGGTAGTCAAGTCCCCCTGCCAAGTCTCTCATATTTTCAAGCTGACCGTTTTATGGCAAGATCTGTAAAATAAGCCCTCCACCTTGGCCTCGGGTTCACACCACCTCCATAAATAGTGAGCGTATGACAACGAGGCGCAGGGGTCAGGCCAGATGAAGAGAGTGGTAGTTGTCAGAGAACATCTTCAAGCTAAATGGTTTTCTTGTGTCATTCATCACAAATTTTAATTCATACTGTACCTCCAATATTCACAGCACACGCAACAATACCAGACTTTTCGCTGCATTTTAAACTTTGCCGACATGTTTCACTTCATTCGGACTCTCCTCTCTCCGCGAGCTCTTGGGAGTGTGTGTGTGTGTGTGTGTGTGTGTGTGTGTGTGTGTGCGTTCAGATGCTGGTGGAGAATGTATCTAATGACTCCAGCGCTGCCCTATCAATCAACAGCCTTCTGTGGACAGTGGAAATCAATGGTTCCACACAGAGCTACCTGAGGTCCCCCACACTTCCTTTGTCATAACCGCTCGATACGTCAATGAGCACAAACTACAACACATTTCAGTCGGGAGGCTTTTGGCGAGCGTGGTGGGTGTAAATCTTTTTGGTGTTTTACGATGATTGTGAACTTCTCCATTTCAAAGCAGCATTGTGCCGTGTCAAAGATCACCTATTCAAGTCTGTGACTGTAGTCTTTCTTTCATTGATAATTCATTCATCCTTTCTCTTTGTTCCCCTCAGCCTCTTATATTTTGTGTTGCATGATCTTTCTTTGATAGATTCCATGTTTTCTCTTTTCCCTGTCTACATTTTCCCCTCACTTTCCCTCCTCTGAGCTCATGACTCTCTTCTCTCTGGGCGCTTATTGACATTTTCCCTGCTAACCTTCTCTTTTACGCTCACCTTAGTGCGCGCTACCTTATCAGATGTGCAGGTGGTTTGGAGTTTCATTCGACCTCCCTCCCTACTCTCCTCCTTTCCTCCGGGTTATTCATCCTTCCTTCCTGTGCTCTGAAAGTCAAGCTTGCCTTTACAAAAAAACCTGCAGTCTTATCAGGAAGACCCCGGGACCCCACAGTCATTGCAGCAACCAGCAGGAGAGAATAGAGATCACAGCTCCCTGGGGAGGAGGACAACAGGACCAAGGTGTGTGTGTGTGTGTGTGTGTGTGTGTGTGTGTGTGTGTGTGTGTGTGTGTGTGTGTGGGTGTGGGTGTGGGTGTGGGTACGTGCGTGAGAAAGTTCAGTGCCATTAGAGGAGTCTATTTACTGCCCAACTGTCTAAACACTTGTGATAACACACAGTAGTGCAGCAGTAGACTCCAGTACTCCAGGGACAGTGCTGATGCTGCTGAACAAGGAGTGCAATGAAAACCTCAGGCTGCATCTAACACTTATTATTCATCATTGATATAGCCATTTACTATTTATTTTTCAATTGATTTATTGGTTTGTCTACCAAATGTCACAGGTTCCCGGAGCCTATAAATGACAAAAAACTTGTTGGCATTTTGGCTCCATAAATAAATTAAATGACAGCAGCATCGACCCCTTAATAACGGGCTCTGACATTGTTTCTTGCTGAAATGATATTGTTTGACCATCTGTCAGAGAGCCAATGAAAGGCAGTGATATGGTGTAATGGAATCTCTCATTTCCTCCCGTCATTTGTTTGTGTGTGTGTGTGTGTGGTGGGGGTGGGGGTTGGGGTGTCTGCCTGTATTTGTTTGCGTGCATGTGTGGTCTTTGTCACAGTCTGCAGGTGCACAGGCACATATCCTATATTAATATCCTTACTCTGTTCTGGACAAGAGAGCTCCCAAAGGAGAGTGCCTCTCTCTCTCTCTCTCTCTCTCTTTCCTCTCTCTCACACGAACGCATGCACGCACATATTTAGTTGAATGGAGAGAAAAATAAAGACAATATGCATGCAGAAGCAGGAAAGAAACACCAATGGGAATATATATAGGAACTAGAGTGATATGAATAGGTATGTAAAATACAATTTACCCCCAAGCTCAACATTGAAGGCTTCTCATTTAAAAGAGGTTATCCGTTACCAAATTATGACTGAATGTGATCAAGGAACATAAAAAGCATAACTTTACACCAAATCCTTGTAATCTGCATGTAAATGTTGGAAAATGGTCTGTGATCAAAATGTTTACATATTTGACTATTTAGGGTCATGCATTCCTAAATGGTGAGATGGGTAGAGATAGGCAGCCAGGGCCTGATTGCTGCTGCTGCTGAGAGTATTTATAGGTATTATCATCCCGTCTGTAATGCTGGCGATGTACTTAAACTATTAGGCAACAGGGGGGATGACATCAGATCAAAACTAGAAGGAGAGAGGATTAAGACATTACGGTTGCTCTCAAAACTTTTCTTCAAATGCCCTATTTGGAATGAAACATCCTCACTTCACTTGGTATGATGTCAGATACTTTTTTTAAACTGTAGTTGGAAAAAAATCATGAGCCCAATGTTAAGAGTCACTCCACAGCTTCCTACGGGGCTTTTATTTGTATTTATTTGACAAGCTGTTTACAGAGTGTATGTCAGTAGGTATATAACAAAAAATGATGGAGTGGGGATTGGCAGAACAGAGTGTGGCTGGGGCTGTGATAACATGTGTGTGTGTGTGTGTGTGTGTGTTTCACTTTCAGTAGCAACACTCAATTTATATTTTCTTCGTCTTTTACCGCGATCTCATTCACACGTCTACGTCACTACAAACCCTTATTTATAATCTCTAATATTTGTGCACTTTAGCACTCTTTCATAAACACTGTAGTGTAGATGGTGCGTCCATGTGCGTGCACATTCATGTCTACGATCATGAGAACACAAAGCCTCTCTGTACCAAATTAAGATTAATATGTGAGGCTCAACGCATGATAACCAGCCATCTAAACTGGACAGCTTGCTGCGGAGACCTGGGGATCTGTGAAACAGCCGAGACGCCAGCACAGATTAAGCTGACATGTTTGCAGAGGGGCACCGGGAGTCCACATCCACACGAACACCGCTGCACACCAGTGACTTCATAATCCAGACAGCCAGAAGTTACATTTGAACTATAGTGAAAGGCAGGATGATGGGGAGTGTGTTTAAAATGAGGAAGTTGTTGTGGGCATGCATTTGTATTAGTGAGATGAGTATTATATTTGGAGCTATAACAGGTGAACTCACACACACACACACACACACACACATCCACACACGCACACACGCACATACACACACACACACACACACACACATCCACACACGCACACACGCACATACACACACACACACACACACACACACACACATCCACACACGCACACACGCACATACACACACACACACACACACACACACACACACACTGAACATGGAGTTGAAGGAGACAGTAGCTAAACTCCCAGACAGGAGACACAACTTGCCTTTCACCTCAACACTAAAGGTCCTCTGTCTTCTTAACTATTAGCCCGGGGGCCAACATATATGTTGTTAATGGCTAAAATAAATGGTTCTCCAATCACAGAGGGTGATCGGTGGAGGTTATCATCCCTGGAGTAGGTACGTAGGGAGGAAGGGAGAAAGAGAGAGAGAGTGAGAGAAAGAGAGAGAGAGAGAGAGGGGGAGACAGCCTAATTCCTTCCAGCTGCAAAGCTCTGAGTGTGTGTGTGTGTGTGTGTGTGTGCATGTGTGTGTGTGTCTGTGTGTCCATGTGTGTGTGTGTGTGTGTATGTATGTGTGTGAGTGACTGAATGTTCATGGGATAAATTGACAGATTTACGTGGCCCCTTAAACACAGCAGACAGGCCAGGCTGCATATACTGTAAGAGAGGCCTTATTAGAAAAAAGACGAGGCACCCCAGACCAGACGGCGTGCTCATGTGTGTGTCTGCAAGTGCGTGCATGTTCAAGTGATCTATTGGTTGAGTTAAACAAATAGATTGATTATGTTATCACTTTAGTTTGTAAGAATGATGGAGCATTAAGATATTTTATTTTGTTGCACCTTAGTTTGTCCGTGTATGATACATTTTAATATAGCAGCCACCTCGACACACACACACACACACACACACACACACACACACACCTTTTTTCCACTTAATTAATTTCCCCACTTATGTAGTTACAGTAGTGGACCACCACACCCTCTCCTGCAAAGCCCACCTTGTGGCGAGGGGCACCTAGTTCACAGCCCCGCACAAACACATAAACACACACACATTAAGTGGATTTCCCAGACCTATACGTTGCTCTTGGCCAATGCATACGGTACAAGTGAGGTTGGCAGCACTCACTGTCAGTCAGAGAGCCACAGGTTTGGAAACGGAAGTCTGAAGAGTGGTGGAGAGTTGGCTGGTTTTGCCTTTCCAGGCAGAACTTATGGGGCAGGAATTGAAAGAGAAAGTACCATCAGCGCTTTTTTTCTCAGATGTTTGATTGATTAGGTTTGTGGAGGTGGAGGTGGCCCTCTTATTGTCTTGAGGTGACCTTCAAATAGCTTTGTTGAACTAACAGTCCAATACCCGAGGATAATCAATTATTCATCAGTTATATAAAAACAACAAAGAGTCACATTTAGGAGGCAGTGAATTACTTAGCCCATTAATTGTATCTCAAAATGTTCTTTTTTTAAAACTAAAATAACCACTCTAACCGCAAACACATCATAACTATATAAAGTAACCGCAGCTTGCATAAAGTTATTTATTCCAGGGATGAAACATTGTCCATTTCTAAACACATACATTCATGCCCACATACACTCACAATCTTTACACTGGACTGTACAGTGTGAGAGTAGAAAGACACAGATCTCACTGCAAACTTCAGAACACTCAAGGACACACACACTCACACACACTACACAAGACTAAAGGTACACACTAAAGGCAGATACTGTACATTTGGTCCCTCAATGTGCATATGTGCAGACACAAAGAAAAAGAAAAAGAAAAAAAGACAGAGGGGGAACACAGAAGAAAATGCAAAGGCTATAATTTTCCACAATCAGCCTCTGCTTGAAACAACCAATTATGGGGAATGTGCAGAGCATCTCCTCGTGCTGGGGGAAGCTCAGCGTGTGTGTGAGCGTGTGTGTGTGTGTCCATGTTTGTGTCGCCCTTTCTTCTTCTCCTCCTCCTCTTTCTTGTGGTTGGGTAGGCTGGTTCAGGGGCACTGCACAGCAAATTCGATAATTCCACCACCAAATGAGCCAGAGCATACTCTCATATCACAGCTACCCCAGACAGCATCACGACACACGTTACCTGTCATACTCACAGTAAAATACCAACATTATGCACCGAGCAGGACAGACTCACACTGTGTGCTATTTTGGATCGAAAATAAATAATAATATACTCGTTTCAATGCTGAAACAATTAACTTTATTGGTTAGACTTTGTATTTTCTCTCCACAAACAGCTTCTTTTAGTGTTTTAAATATTAACAACAGAGGAACAATAAAAATCACGCAGAAAAGTAGAGGAAAATGGATGAAATAAATCATAAGGGAATTGAAGACAAAACACAAATTACGCTGCCTTGTTTTTGCCTTAATACAATCAATCTACTTTAAGACTCCCACAAAGTGAGATGTAATGAATACACTGTAAGTCATGTTCATAGATACGTAATACATGTTTGTTTTGCATCTGCTATTGGGGTTCATCTTGGGGAGTTTATTTATGATGATGTTGCTGATCAGAAGCGAAGAGAAGACATAATACAAGACAAGCAGAACAGGAATATATTGTCCCAGGCAGCCACGGCAGTAAATTGGGGAAACACAAGCCTTAATCCCAGAGGTGGAGTTTCCTCCTTCAAGTTCCTTCAGGAGGAGAGAGAACAGAGCGCACCTCTTTTATCTGTGTGGTCCACCGGCTCAGCTTTCTTTCTCTCTGTCTGTCTCTACCCCTCTTCCCCTCCTGCTATGACTGGTTGGCAGTTCACAGATGCGGCTTGTTCTCTGTTAGGTAGTGTGTGTATGTGCATGTGAAGTCTGATCTCCTCCCTAGAGGTGCCCCTTTACCCTCAAGTCACCTGTATGACCTGCTCTTCCTATTAGCGCTAACTATTTATGTCTTTTCCAAAAACCCTGAATTCATACTCAAGACTACGTCCACATCTGATTTATTCTGTGCTCCCGTCATCGTTAATTTTATCCAATGGCCTTTAACCTTTCGTCCAACCAGTTTCAGAATCCACCTCATGCAGTTGCAGAACATGTGAGGTAACGGGATATGCGCTGGCCGCTATCATCTTGCAAGCTGGTCTGTCTATAGAATAGACACCAGTGTTTGTCCTGCAGATCGCTTCAGTACGTTTTCCCATCCAAAGAATACGGTGGCAGGATCTTACGCTGACGGAAACTCGCATTCTCCGGCGCGATTATTATCCTACAGGGCACTTCTTCTGCCAAACGTGTGTATGTGTGAGGCTGCGTGTTTATCTAAGATTAATTACCACGGCCTGTGTGTCTGAAGGAAGAAGTGTGTGCGCCGCGACCGGGGGGCCAGGTTTATTGAAAGCCGCCGTCGGTCACATAAACATACACGCACCGACAAGATTCTCCAAAGAGGAACAAGGTGTCACGGGAGATGCAGGGGAAATAACCGCCCGAGTTCAGAGGTGTCGAGAAAGAAAAATGCGTTGAAGAGAAGAGCACAGAAAACAACACAGGAGTAAAATAAACGGCAGGTGTTTGAGAAGATTTAGAGTAGCACTTGCAAAAACGGGAAATGGGTTCACGTGAAGGAGGAGGAGGAGGAATTCCACATTCCTGGGAAAAAAACTAGAGTCAGGAGTACTTTGGAATAGCAAAGCAGGCGGGGAGACTCGACTCAATGTAAACCGTTCTCTATTGTTATGCTACACTCCTGCTCTTAATGCAATAAACAAGTACTGCTTGAACAAGAGGGGGCTCACTCCGGCTGCAGGGGGAGAACTATGCACCCAGAGAGCAGCTGGATTGAGACTGGCCAGCGTTGGCTCCATAGGCTGGTATTAAGATGAAGTGCTCGTGGCTGCTGTGTAGGGAAGGAGGCATCCGATACGGGCTCTGTAGTGGGAGCAGTAAAAGAGGGAAACTCATTCCACCTCCTCATTTGAGAGAATTACGGTGACAAAGAACAGGCCCAGCAAGGCCAGCAGCATCCTGCCACACACTCACGCACACACCCACACACACACACACGCACACACACACTCACACACACGCGCTTGTGGGCATGAAAACAGAATTCTCTAGCTTCTCTATTGAAATGTGTCATTCACTGACTGCTCCACAGTGAGTGAAGGAAAGGAAAACGGTATACCACGATTCAATAAAAACTTTGTAGTCCAATCCTTTTCCAAACCGGAGCACGGATTAAAATAGGAACACCTCAAAAACCACAGACTATCGTTGTTGGAGAGGCATTCCCAGAAACTTGTGTATGTATGGAGAAGACAGAAAAAAAACAGTTGCCATGCTTAAGATGTTCTCCGTCGTCGTTATGGCAGTGAAAAAGCCACAAAATGACAAGCAGTACCTGCTTCCCAGGACTGGAAATACGAGAGCTCCCAAAATAAACCTTTAACTCATGCCACCGTGCAAAAATGGTCACTAACTGGGGTTTTCAAAACAGCGACAGCTAAAAATACAATATTGGTGGAGTGTGAGGTCCGGCAGCTGTGCATGTGTGTGTGAGAGAAAGGGAAAGAGTTAGGGAGAGAGAGGGAAAGAGAAAGAGAGAGAGTGAGAGAGAGAGGGAGGCTGGCATTTCTGTGGCGGACCATGAAGCGCGAGCCAAAGGACCCGAGTCAGGCTAGCCGCTGGAATGCCTTGGCCAACCACCGGCTTCCTCCTAACAGTTATTGACAAGTTGCTGCTGGCACCTGCTAGGACGCCCGTGGGACAGCAAGACGCTTCTCTCCATATGTCACCGTTCTCATTCCGCAACTAATGATCACGGTTCACTGTTTCTGTATTAATGACTTAAAACAGTAAAACAAAGCAAGGGCACTAATCCTTTAAATCGAGCGGCAATTGATTCAAGGTCCATCCAATTTGTAAGCACCAGCTCTCGATACTTGTTAAAAAGTACTGGAGTACAGAAAAAGTACTTGCAGACTGCAATGTGTGTTTAAAAGAGACTATATGATTTCCATTTCACACCCTTTCTTATATGTGGGTATATTATAAACCAGCACAAGACAATTAATTGATTGTCATTTGACAAGTCACAACGTTTGTTGCTAATCGCCATCTCGGTGAACATGAATAGACGTTAGTCAAGAGGAAATTGAATGGAGATTGAGTGACTCTAGACGAGGGGAACAATGCAGGGGAAGATTTTTGGAGCATGCTAGATCAAATATGATCCATGTGTCTTTTGGCCAAATGGAGGTTTTACGGGGGGCAATGGCCAGCGCATCTGCAAGCTCCGTCAGCGTCTGGCATAACATCTTCCCCTGTTTTAGCGGATCAGGAGAAACCACTGTGGGCCTTTGTGCGTGTGTGTGTGTGTGTGTGTGTGTGTGTGTGAGAGTTCTGGGCCCATCTCCAGAACCAATGTATTACAAGTGTTCCCGCTGTAAGATTATATTTGGATTCTCTAGGCCCGCTTCCAATTATTACTGGCACTTAATAGTTTTCACACCATTCACAGATCCCCTTACCCCACCACCCGTCATCCACTCTCTCACTCTCTCTCTCTCACACACACACACATCTTGACTGCAGCTTTTAGCTGAAATCAGCACATTTTATCTGTTTAGGAAGGGAGACACGGGGACAGGAGATTAAATAAGTAAAGGAGGAAGTGATTCTTAGGTTGAAAGACAAATGTTGAAGGGGGATACATTTGAGAGATTACATGCATGTTTAGCTTCGGTCTACAGGCACATTTTGTCATTCAGAAGAACCTTTAGTTCTATAGGGATCAACAATTCACTAAAGACAGACAACATCTTCTGTCTATCTTTATAACATCCTCTGAGATACTTTTATTGTACTCTGTCTGTTTAACCGAATAATAAGCACAGAGGAAGAGGAACACAGAGGAAGAGACGATCAGGCGAGAAACTAAGACAGCAAGGACGAAAGAATGAAAGAGGAGAGGCAGCGAGTCTTCTGGACGAGAGTGAATGACAGGCTGCAACAGAACAGGGATTGTTTCAGTTATGATCTGCTTTTCATTACACAGGAGGTGTGTGTGTGTGTGTGTGTGTGTGTGTGGGGGGGGGGTCGGTGGGTGTGTGGTATGGATGAGACCTTCAAAAGGGACAGCTATCTTTAAAAAGCCCCACTGTAGGACTAATAAAGGATTAGCTTATCTTATGTTACTTGTCATAGGAGTATGAACGTATGTGCGAATTAGATGATAATTCAAAAACAATTGTTAATTGAATGGTAAGTGAACAGGTGTGAAGAAAAAAACGAGATAAATACAGTGGGTATTAAATTCATGACACACTTTTGCTCTTCTTAAAAGTGTGTATTCTCAGTAAAACACCCATAAGCACAATTATCCAAAGTACTATTGCCAATATTATCACCAAGCATTGGTGATGCATTCAGTTTAATCAAGGGAAATGCTTCAATAAGTTGTCTTGCCAATAGGAAAGCTCAGAGTTGGGAAAAGACAAGAGTTGTAATGATGTTATTTTTCTTTCCTGGCAGGAAATGGAGGTCAACACACTGGCAAACTGCCAAGTGCACGGTCTCCTTTAACAGGCTTTTAAAGCGGTACACAGGGTGGAAGCTGCCGCCCAAAAGAAGCAGAACCTCTCGGTGTGTAATGAATGGAGGACGTGCTTGCTTGGATTTTATTGCCTTAATGATAGAACAGCATATAACGTCTATTTCAAGTGTGTCAAGCAACATTTGCACAGAGCAACACGACACAGTTTTATTTCATCATATGACGTACGTGGTAATTATTTGCTTTAAAAACGGTCTATAAAGGATACAAATATTGTTTTGTTGTGATATATAACATCGTGGACTGGACTTGGTGAATCAACACCAATAGATTGTTTGAGGCCCTCGGCAGGCTTTATATTAGCCTTGTCTTGGTATCAAGTGCAAGAAAGATTTTATGGACACTGCATATGAAGTGAGGGATCCCCAACTTTGGGTCAGCACCATAGTGACTTTTGTTCTTATTATTATTTGTAATTATGTCTTGCAAATATAATCCACAGCTGCTGGTTTAAGGCGATCATTATGGCTGCTCTACAGTGATGGGTCTTCCATGCAGTTCGAGCAGGACCAGTCTCAGGCTTTGATTGGGTAAAGTAGTGGGACTGTTGTTTTGGACACAGGAGCTGGCACATTGAAGCTCCGCATTTGAAGTTCAACCAAATTCTATTTTATGGAGCAGTAAGACTCGCTTGGACTTGTATTCCTACACGGTCTGCTTGTTATCCAGCGGTACGCTTGGTGTGATCAAAGCTTTGTGTTCTCATCTTTGGATGGAGGGGTTTTTTCTTCTGATTTATTCAAAACAAGCCAAAAAATAAATGCACAATTCAGCTTCATGACATGTAGCTATTACAAAGATGTATACAGTGTACTTCAGCTCGCAGATGCTCAAGCACTCATACCGATCAATCGGCCTTGCCCCCTGAGAGCGCACCTTTATATGGGAAAAAAGGAATTATAATAATTCAATAAATAAACAAGTGTATATATGTAGTCAGCAGAAACAGTATATTGTATATGTGTGTGCATGATTCATTTTAGTTCACAAAGGTGCAACATACCCCCGACACCACACACACACACACACACGCACACACAAACACACTCACACACACACACACACACACATAACCTGTGTCTCATCATCTGTGAAGAAATAATGGAATTATATATTTTTTCTCCCCTGCACGCTGCGAAGCATCAAAGTTCAGTGCAGTGATAAGTTGCCTGTGTGCTTTGCCCCTGGCCATAACGGTGTGTGGTGTTTTCCTATTACTGGCATGTCCTGTTTCATAGATGGATGGACCTCGGGCTGACGTCTGCCACTGCCTCTGCTCTGCTCTCCGTGTTATTATCGAAATCGATGTCCATGTCTGCTGCCATTTATTATCCCCCCCACCATCCCAACAAACAACCACGCACACACACACACACACGCACACACACACACGCGCGCACGCACAAAAATTAGATGAAGGGGGACTATTGGGAAGGTCTATAGCATGGAAAATCTGCTGGGTTTGTGAATCTCTGGTGTGTGTGCTTCAGAGTACATTTGTGCCCCAAGATAAGCAACGGTTTGCACATTTTGAAAAGTAAGTAATGTTATTTGTCTCATGGCACCCGTTTCTTCCCCCTGCTTTAATTTGCTCTGTATGCGTAGCCCATAATTTACTTGTTGTATTGTTTCCCATTCATGAGCTCACCATAAGAAGGCCAAAGGAACACAAGTTAATGAGCAGAACTAATGAAAACCAAACATGGGACATTAACATGCAGCTTTATGAATAAAAACACTATCTAAAAAGATATGAGATGACTTCTTTACTGATAATAAGGATATCAACAATGATGAACTGGATTCACACAAACTCCTTTATGGGGGCAAGTGGGTAAGCATTGTTTTCTATGCATGTTCTTTACCGGCGCTGTGCAGGAGCGTGATGCACTATGTCTAGTATCGCCGTGTAGTTACCTCCGACCTCCATCCATCCATAAAGTCAGAAAGAGATAAAGAATATTTTCTGTCACATTAAATAAAAGATCACTACAGCTCCTCTGGGAAATAATACATACTTGTCTGACGTCCCATTGGAGCAGGATTGCAAACAGCAGACCTGATAACAATTTTTAAAAAATCATCTTTTTATCTCCATCTTGCCGCATGAGTGCTTTTGCTTATCAGCGTGTGTGTGTGTGTGTGTGTGTGTGTGTGTCAGTTTGGATGCACGTGTCCTTGTGCATGTGTGTTATGTGAAGGTAGTGTCTCAGCTGAGCCCCCTGGGTGCTCCGGGCCTTCTGTCCTCCCCTCATAACCTCACAAAGACACTAATAAGCCCTCCGATGATGGACGCTTGTGGATTTCTGCGCCGCTAATTTCCGTAACTATCACTGTTTGAAAGATAGCTGAGGGATTTAGCAGAGGGGGCCAAGAGAAGGCCCCGTTGTATTCTGTGGGAACACAAGAGCCGTATTATGTGATATAAAAAAATGGACCGTCTCCCCTTTTCTCTCCCCCAGGCTAAGTCCGTGATATTTATCTACACAAAGTCACATGAGACCATTATGTTTATGGAATATCAAATGCAGGCCAACACTGTTGTATTGAATTGAGCCTCCATAATTACCAAGGGGATGCACAAGTTTACTTCCACAATCCGCTCTTTCAGAGGTGACATTTGAACTTTGGTTAATAGTCTGAGATAAAGTTGTGTGGGCCGCTGAGTAGAAAGTGCAATACAATGTACTTACTAATGTTACAGTTAAATGTACACAAGTGTCACCCCGATAAACACACACAGAAACAAATATGTGAATCCCAGTTCTTTCAAAAGCAACAAAAATGGCTACAAAATGTAGTAACTTTCTAAGATTGATTTGCTCATAGATTTCCTATCAAGAACCCAGTTCTCCGAGCACAAGGAGTTTGTCATTCTGAGGCCGTAGGCCCAAAAAATCCCTTAATTACATTGTAAAGACAAATGCAGGCAAACTCATGTAACCCAATCCCATGCAGCTGAACCAAACACAGGCCAGAGACTGCACTGCCCCAAAAAAACAATGATCCAGAGAGCAGTGTTTCTATGTCACGTGCACCGCATAACAACAGGTCTTAACGTCTTATTTCCAAGCTTCTTTTTGCCATGCTGTAGATTTCATACGGCCGTTTACACTTCCACATAAAGAGGGCTTGTATTTAGCTTATTTGAGCCACTTTCAATATCCAGTAATGTGTCCGTGCTCCCTTTCTTCTTTCAGGCTTTCCCACAGATTTACACATGCGGCATCCTCCTAAAAGTGAATGTGGAACAGGTTTGCCCCGTCCCCCCCCCGTCCCCGTCCCCACTTACTGCTGAGTCCAACACTAAACACCATCCATCGGAGGCTGTCATATCAACAGGCTACAGAGCTCACTGGAGACACCGGTTGAGGCCGATCAGACCCCATGCACAGTAGCTACACAGCCCCTCAAACGTGTAAATGTGTGCGTGTGTTTTCTCTTCCACTTCCACTAATTTGTCATCGCCCCCCTCCCCCCCATCACCTCTACAGTGGATGAATCCTCCCTGTGCTATGACTTGGTTTTGCTACCTGCGCCTTTGCAGGGATGGTCAGGGGCCAACTTTCTGTCAGTGAGGAATGTAATTAGTGAGAATTAAGCGGCATGGGGCTACAGGGGAGGTCAGGAAGAGCTGGCAAGGTCGAGGCGGGTCACTACCAAGCATTCTCTCTCTTTCTCTCTCTCTCTTGCTCTTCTCTTGTAAGACAGGGTCAGGGTGAAGAGGTGTCATATTTAGTCCTTTGCTGCACTGTGGGAGACTTACACAATAAGCCATGGATCTTTTCTCTCCTCTCCTGCTCCTCTCTCTCCCTCATGTGTTTCCTCGGCTGTGTGAGATTCTCCACGACTCTTTGGCCTCGGCGACGCAAAGACGGTCGCAAACTGCCGTTCTCAAAACTCCTCAAAGTTGTCAATATCCCTTGCCCATTTGTGTAGTTAGAGAATGTTGGATCAGCGCAGAACGAACACCTGACACACAGCACCTCCACGAATAGCCGTGTCTGATGGAGATACTCATCCCCCGGGACCCTCAGGGATCGGGAGAGCATAAATCAGAACCGAAATGTAAAAGTCTCTGAACAGAAAATTATCAACAGAGAGAAACAGGAACAAAATTAATTTGTTCAATATTATGTCCAAATCCACTTGTGAATTTCGCGCCAAGAATACTCCTATGACTTTGAACATCTGCAATGCAATCCCAGGAGGATAGGTGTGCGTGCAAGGATGCAAGTGTGTATTTGTGTGTGAGACATAAAAAACACATGTGTGTTAAGGCTATCAGATACAGTGTGGAACAACATTAAGACCAAAATCAGGCAGGAAGCCACAGCCAGAGTACATCCAAACTTACAGAACTGCTCCTGGCCATCGGACAGAAGGGGAGGCCTACATGACTCTGGATAGATTAGGACCTGAGAGTGTGTGTGTGTGTGTGTGTGTGTGTGTGTGTGTGTAAGTGTGTAAGTGTGTAAGTGTGTAAGTGTCTGTTCCAGAAGAAGGTCTGTATAAGTGCTTTGGGATGACATAATATAGACAGGGAGTCCTCAGGGTAGAGTACACTGTATAAACTGAATACACCCTTCTGACTGTCTCAATTACATTGTGCACACACACACTCACACACCCACCCACACACACAGCTGGAGGATTTTATTGAATGTACACAGAGGGGATTTCCCCACTCATCTCTGGGCTACTCGCTCGCTAACTCACCCTACCCGTCTCTCTCTCCCGGGACGTCTCCTCATGCGCTGCCTCTGCACCTCCTCGTCTCCTTCCTTCCTTGTTTTTGGCTCTTAGTCCTTCAGCTCAACCTTGTTTTCGCCCCTGTTTATGTGTCTCAGTTTTGTCTCTCTTTAGCTCTTCCTGATAAGGAAGGATGCTCTGTACTGCACAATATGTGTAATATTCAAACTCCTACTTTTAAGGAAACAGGAAAGTGATGTCTGAACACATTTTAAATGATGGCATGTCTTTTGAATAGGAATACGTCTGGTTACCGACCCCTGGGACATCCAAAATCTCAGACTTTTTTTTGTTCCAGCTGTTTGTCTGGAATTGTACTCATTGATGGATGCTTCCCAATTTTGGGGGAAAAAACCAAGCCAATCAGAGATTTATAGGTGGGATTATGAAGGATGACGCCTTCTTCCTGTGCCAAAGCCAGAAAATATGGTGATACAAAAATTGCCTGAAAAATTTGTATTTTACATTTATATCATTGGCACAACTATACCGGTTGTTTAAAGTCAAGTGACAGAAATAAAAGCTCTTTAACCAGCCTGTTTCTTTCATCAACATGACAAATCTTAACTGCAGCCAGTCAGCACTGATCGGTTTGAGCAAAATAAACCCTCCTCCCACACAAAAAAATAGCGAAAATGAACTACGTGCCAGACTGAAGAATGGAGTGAAAATTAAATTGCAATTCAGGACTTCATCGGTTTTGAATAGGATTCTCAACTTCACCTATGACACTCACAGACTGTCAGCTCAAATAATAAATGTACAATATGTATTAAAAGTCTTTTCTGTGACATGAGCAATAATTCCTTTGTGATCTGACCAGGACTTTACAACACTGCAGTGAAAACAAATACCTCCTTTCCTTCCTTTCTCTTCCTGACGTCTCCTTTTCTCTGGCTTTCTAAAAACTGATGAGACTGACAGGCAGCAGTGTGTTTTTTTTTTGTTGCACTCCTCTCCTTTCTCTGACGCCAACTGCCAAATCCTCTGAGGTGGAAGGGGAGGGGATAATGGAGGGAGAGGGGGGGTGAGAGAAGAAAAGTCCTAGAGTTTGTGTTGTGTCTGCTGGAACCAATAAGAGCGTCGATGAGAGGAGACAAAGACTGGCCAGACAGATAGCCGAAAGGAAACGGAGAGATATCTCTTGAAGGTTAAGTCATGTTCCAGGAGAGAGAGAGACTAAAAGAAAATGAACAAAAAGGAAAAAACTGAAGTTTATTTGGTGATTCCAGCTAAGATTTGATCGAGCACTGTCATTTACATTATATGAACACAGGTGTTAAAACAATCCTTCCATGTTATCTTTTACTGTGCAACACAATTTGAAAAACACACAAACTACTTCAGTAGTAGCATTAGCCTCATACAGGATTTGTGTGGGCAAAGAAACAGTAAATATCTCTAACTTCGTCATGTTGGCTTTGAATGCCATCCATCCCCAACGCCTCACGTCCTCCATATGTTTTATGCAACAGCTGGAGAGCATTACAGCCATGTAAGGTCTTGGAAAGCGCTCCAGAGGTTTTGAAGAGACAAGCCAGATTTAGGCCTAACATATAGTGTTTTAGACCATAATTACATATGTATCGTATAATGGTCCAAAATAGAAAATGCCTGGTTAAAAGCATAATTAGGAAGAAGTGCTGCTGCTGCTGCTGCTGCTGCTGCTGCTGCTGACATGGCCTGAGCACCAGCTTGTGGTGCACAGAGGTGATTGTTTTTTTATTGGTGCTTATTAAGTAATTTATAATGTCACTTCAAAAAAAT
The DNA here is from genome assembly GCA_036178185.1 of Liparis tanakae. Lineage (NCBI taxonomy): Eukaryota > Metazoa > Chordata > Actinopteri > Perciformes > Liparidae > Liparis > Liparis tanakae. The sequence continues at coordinate 16,335,435 of CM070097.1, read as the reverse complement.
AAATGCCATGTGCAAAGAGTCACAACTATTATTTCTTCATTATTTAGTTATTATTCACCATGATTCTTCTATTATGTGAATTACGCTGAGCATTGCTCAAAATAGAGCTTGAGTACATGTGTCATTATGGTTTCAGTAAAAAATCCAAAAAGTTCAGTTCAAGTTTTATCTTTCAATTTTAGGAATGAAGACAGATATATCATCCATGTCTTCAACTCTCAACTTCCTGTTTCTCTCCTGAGGTTGCCAATCATGTGTTTGCAACTCAATCTTACAGAGACACACAGAGACACACACACACACACTTACATACACACACACACATACACACACACATCCTTGCGCTAACAAGTATCATTATGCGTTAGATGGTTGAATGGGATGGTGTTTCTGTAGAAACAGTGGGGGGATATTGGAGCCAGACGTGTGGAGCTGTCAGGGTCTAGTGATAGGAATAGGTGTCAGTCACATCCCAGGGGTCCCCATACACACATACACACACACACACACACACACACACACACACACACACACTCACACACACACAGATGAGTGTGATTTGATGTGCTGTAGCAGATGTAAGTGGACACCCTTATTCTCCTTAATGAAGATATATTCCTGGCCAGGGGTGGATGTGGGGCACTGACTCTGCACCTTTACTTTGCAGGGCTCAGTCCACATCTGCTTCCCATCAGCTACAAGGCTTACCTTTTTAAGGCAGAGGCGAGGGCGGGCAGGCGGGGGGAATGAAGCAGCATTCAGTTTTGGCTTGATTCAATTACTAGCACCACCGTGAGAGAACATTCCCCCTCGGGTGTCTGATCTGTGCATGTGTGCATGTGTATGCATGGGGTTGTGCTGCAAAGACCGAGTGAGAATCAGTCTGTGAGTGTGCGGCGGCTGACAACCCAAGGTCAGTGACATCTTGGCCGGTCACTCGGTGACCCTTTGAGGCCTGTGAAAAGGTTTCTGGTCTTCATATTATTTACATTTCCGCCGTGTTCTGCCAGTGGCTCACGCTCCTCTCCGTTATCAGAGTGGGTGGTTCTTTAAAACTAGTTGAGAAAAGACTATTACTTTGTTTATGGAGGAATTATTTTATTTGCTTTTAAAAAAAGAGAACAGATTCCAGTTTATACCTCTTCTCAGCATTTAATAACAGTTAAAAACTGGCATAGGTTTTTAAGGGCACCAGCAGCTACCACAAATATTCCCTTGGAGCCCATGATAACAGCCGGCAGCACATGGCCTGTATGTTTGTGAAGAGGTGAGCTGACAACTACTCATCAGGACCCTTTAAAATAAAGTGGATGAACGCAGACTAGACAGTATTCTCCTTCTGGTTTTTGTTATTTTCATGTTACTGCTGGTTACAATTACAGAAAAGCTTGAATTAGTTATGAGGCCTCATCTATGTCGATAATCTTTGCGACAGCGAGTTCAGACCTTTGTGCTTAACAGCAAACAGTCAGCATTCACACGTTCTTTATTTGATCTCAATGTATCCCATATTTGCATACGTTTAGGGAGGGGAACGATTTATGAAGGTGTTCTTCACAGAAACATGACATGATGAGATAATTCGCACAACATGTTGTAGTGATCCATCACCTTAATGTACAAAAAAGTGCTTATTTTCATCTTTGCTATGATCGGTAACACCTACATTTACATGAAAGCTGCTGACATTATAATTTAGTGAAAGAGAAACTCCAGCTGTATAATTAGATTTTTCATCATGTCCTCCTCCTCCTCCTCCTCCTACTCCTCAAACTATGTGACATTTTCATTTTAATAAATGTCAAACTGATAAGGAGGGAATATTTTCCACCCATGGGCTGGGACTGGCTGCTGCCTCTCACTGTATATAAGTAGCAGTGCTATATGTAAGAGTAAGAGTATATATATATATATATATATATATATATATATATATATATATATATATATATATATATATATATATATATATATATATATATATATATATATATATGTATATATTGGTGTTAATTTTTGCCTCTGATCTCACTACTCAAGCCAAAAAGCTGACTCTTGGGTATTTAATTATGAGAATAAATACGAACAACATTTGAATCATACTCTTAAAACTAAAAAGAAATCAAACACTATTGCATCAATTCAAGTCAATCAATATGGCACTATCCTCAGTTTATTATTGGCCAGGTATCTTGGTTACATGTCTCTTGTACACACACACCTTTCTCCCCTGGTCTGTGGCTGAGGCGTGCAGTGAGTTCTTTAGAGAGCTGCTGCCTTATGGGCTCCCTTTTATTTTTTTATTTTTTTTGAGAAGGGGTGTTGGTGTCTGAGGCGGTGAACAATGGCTGAACTGTTGAGCAGCGACTCAACTCGGCCCTGAGGATTTCCTCCTCAACGCTGGACCACCTAATACTATATGACATGCTACATCACGAGGAGAGGAGACCCACATTAGCGGGAAAAGGGACCGTGGGGTACCAACTATGCGGTTTTGTGTGAGCTCCTTTAAAATCAGAGCTCTAACACTTTTGCTATCAGAAACTAGAGCTTGTTTTTGCATGTGTGGGGTTATAAAGAAGTAGCAGGACACACACTTCTCACTAGGCAAACAGCCTTACCTTCTCTGCTGCACACATCGTCAAATGGACTATTTGACTCACACATGGGTTCTCTTCCACTGCTTCCCCAGCCCAAACGCTTTTACATCATAAATCAGTAGTAAAAACATCGCTCCGTGTAGCAGCTCCACTCGTCACATGACTAGTTGCGACCTTCTCCATCAAATATCTCTCACCTCGGCCTACTGTAGCCTTTAGCGCTGCTGCTAACCAGACACAGATGGATATTTACAACTGACAGCAGATGGAAAGAACTTCACACACTGCTCAGCGATAGCTTTGTCTGGGGCAACATTGTTGCAATAGGTTTTACAACTATCCGTCTCGCACAATAAAAGTCTTTTTAATAAATTTTCCGTTGTCTGACTAGTTTTCAATGAAAAACTGAAATACTTTGATCATGTTTGTTGTATTGCCATACAGGCACATGGTGTAGCTAACAGAGGTTGGGTAGAGTGTGCATGTATTATTGGATGATTAATTCTAACTGATTACATGTTAGAATTGGAACAATTTGTCAGTTTATGATGAGTTCAAAGACCTTCCAAATGTATCTGTATTTCTCAGTTCCTGGAAAAGATGTTTTCCCTTAGACAATAAATAAAAGTGTTATTCACTCAGGCCTGTAATTCAATACTTACATTTTATTATCAGCATTTGCCATGCAATTATCATTCTCATTAGACCATTGCAGCTGTTATCGATATATGAAAACCCTTAAATATCATCATGTCCATTGTTTAATTTGTTCCCCTCTTCTCTCCTCTCTTCTCCTCATAACCCCAACTACCGTAAACCCACCCAGGGTTGTCCTTGCGGTGGGCAGACAAGGCTTAGGCCGGGATAAGAGAAAGTGCTTGGTAGACGACGCGGGCTAATTTGTAAAAGATACAACGGCTGCATGGCTCTTCAAGGCGCTGTGGGGGAACCAAAACATTCAGCAGTTGTCCAAACAGATTCCTCGCTACACTCCGCAGTGGACGACACGGCACTGCTACAATTCACACACACACACACACACACACACACACACATGCACACACGCACACAGGCGCACAGGCTCGCACACACAAGCACTCTCTTTCCTCCGGCGCAGGAATTTATTTTGCTTTGGGTGATTGCTGTGTCTGCAAATCTTTGAAGCCTTGTTAATGAATTTGAAACGGGGTCAAGCTGGGATTGATGGGTGAGAATTGTGTGTGTGTGTGTGTGTGTGTGTGTGTGCTGCAGGAAAGGGAAGTGTTGTAGGGATCTATTATGAGATCAACCGAGCTGAGTACCTTTATTTCACACTATTATGTTTTAAATTGTTTTGATAAAGATGATCCACTGTGGATTGCATCAATCAGATTTGATCAACATCTGAATTGGGATCTGTCATCTGACTGTTACTACATGCATTCATGAAATCCCATGTGTGTGTTTGTGTGTGTGTGTGTGTGTGTGTGTGTGTGTGTGTATGTGTGCGTGTGTTGGTGTGTGTGTGTGTGTGCGTGTAACTTTCCCTCGTTTGCTTTCTGCAGAGAGGAAAGTGAAAGGTATAAGCAATAGGGGGCGCCTGCACACAGCTGGACTTTCATGTAACGCCAATGCTTTCACACACAGGACACACACCTCTACACTCTTACACACACACACACAAACACACAAACACACACACACTCACACACACACACAGACACGCACACACACACACACTGGGTCAAGAGAAAGTTCTGTGTATGAACCCTTTGTCTACCCTGTCACTCATTATCTTTGATCAAATATATATTCAAACATCAATAGTAAACTTCCTGGTTTAGTAATCTTTTTCAGGACTAAAAACATCAGCACAATGTTCCTGGACCTACTCTCCAGGCGTTGGCTGTGCCAGTGTGTTTGTGTGTGATGTGAATGAGTGCGTGACCACCTCTGCCCTTCCCATATCTGTCTCCCATCGCTCTGTCTTATCACAGCACACACATACCTCAGCATTGCCTCCTGTGATTGTGTAAAAAGCCTGGGGCTTTTTTTTCTCCGAGCCACAAAGACAAGGAGAGGAAAAGTGAGTCTCGTTGTATGTGACAATGCCAGGGTGAACGGGTGCTGCGGTGCTCGGGAGATTCTGTTGTTATAGGGACAAAACAAATAAAGTGTCAGCCATTGAAAAGATGCCTCGGCTCAAGAGGGTCAGGGCCACGCTAATTCTTTTGGAAAACAATCGACTGCCATCTTGTTCTCTCCCTCCGTGGCTGCCTTTTGCTTTGATAACACTGAAGGGAATTTTTTTTTACTTTACCTTTACCAAGGTCAAGCAGGATATTACAATAAATGTAAAAGGTAAAAAAGAAAAAGTTAGAAAGAAAGAAAATTCTTGTCTCAGATAGTTGGATCTACTTTTTGTCACAGAGGCCTCCAAATCCAAGATGTTCAACCAATAATTAATTTGTGATGATCACAGATTGTGGGGAATATATATTTCTGAAAATATGAAATACAAATGATGTTAAATGAAATAATCTAATGAAGAATCTTATTTCTGCGTCACACGACTTTGCTAAATTTTGTAAACATTTACTGTCTTGCTGTTCCTTTAAAACAATCTTATTAACATAACATTTGCACAAACAATGGATACAGGTTGCCATGTGTAGTTTAACAGCAACAGTCCAGTGGCTCTCTTTTTTTGAGAAAGCCGGTGAGAGCCGGTGCTTTTAACTCGTGTTAGCACTGGAAATGTCTCCGCTAGCAGGCTCAATACATAGGAGGTCAGCCAGGATAACCCCCATATCCTGATTACTGACACAGAGTGGCTCCTGGAACACAGGCCAGCAATAAAAAAGGCTTCAATGAGCTGCTGCAAATGCGCCTGCATGGCTCGCATGGCTGACTGGGCCAGAAGCTGAAACCATGAATAGAGAAATGAATCTACTGTGGAAAAAACAAGTTTTCTTTGCATGTGCATGATGCTATATTAACTAGTGACCACTAAACAATTATTATTATTTATTATTCTAACTGTAAAAAGGTGAATATGCACGTGTGTTGGAATCAATAGGATAGTGAGTCGGAGCAAGATTAATCACAATGGTTTTGTGGCCAAGACATTGGAGAGCGTTTGTTTCCCACTTTGTCAAACCGGCTGAAAGATTGATGGGGAGAAAAGAGAGAAAAGAGAGAAAAAGATGGAGACACATAAAGAGAGAGAGAAAGATACCAAGAGTAAGAGAGTCTAGGGAGGGAACAAAAACAGGCTTTTAAATCTTCAGCTGATATGGCAGAGTTAGAGCCCCCCTCACCCCCACCACATCTCTATGAATATCTCTTCTATTATTACTATTGACCCATGTCCCATAAAGAACGGTAGGGGCTCTGCATTACTCAAGCCTCAGAATTATGCGGCTACTACGAAAGGGCAATGGCCTCATGAACACGCAGACGAATAGACACATACAGATTATTACGACCATAAATTAAAATACAGGCAATACCTCATGTTTGGGGTTAGAAATCATTTTTATGCTGACAGACATTCATTTAAAAAAGACATTTGTAAAATAATGAAACAATATGTTCATATTATTGTAAAACAAATCCACTCAACAGTGATACATGATACTGTCACTAAGTGTCAAGACATCTTAGCTTCACGGTCAACTAGAGACATTTAGGAAAATGCAGTGTTGTATGCATTAAATAAAGAAATTACACTTTTTCTAAAACTTAGACAATACTCAGGGACAATTCCTCTAATATGTTTGTGTTGGGGGGAGGGGGCGGGGGGGAGAGCGAGAGAGAGAGAGAGTGCCTTTGTATGTGTGTGTACTAGGGGGACACTTTGATAAATGGCCAGTTTATGGTGCTGTCACACTGAGGATGTCTATGGGGAAATACTTCCCCACAAGCCCTAGTGTGTTTGTGTGTGTGTGTGTGTGTGTGTGTGTGTGTGTGTGTGTGTGTGTGTGTGTGTGTGTGCGTGCGTGCGTGTGTGGACAGAGGTCCAATGCTCTGGTCATCTGATTGCAAGACGTTGGTCTGGCGCATGATTAATCAAACTGATTGGATGGGGCAAATATGGTTTGTGATAGCACAAAGAGGGAGAGGGTCAGAGAGAGAAATGGATTGCTTTGTTGTGTGCGAAGATGTGTGTGGGTGTGTTTGTGGATGTGTGTGTGTGTTTGCGTATGAAAGCGCATCGGTGTGTATGAAGGGGGCTGAGGTAAAGTTGCTGTGTGTTTGAGGGTCAGGGGTCAGATAAATGGAACATGAAAGACTAAAAACACAGTGTGGCGCTGCTGACACAGCCACAGCCCTGTTAATATCTCACAGGGACTACACACTTTGTGCCTGACTACACAGACTTGTTCTCGCACACACGCACACTCACCTACAAACACATGTATCCCAACGAGGTACACAGCAACGTTTGAGTAATTGAGCTGTGCTATTGCAGCTTTGTAATCGCTGACATGTCTTTACATAGCCTTTGTGCCTGAACAATAGAATGCCAGGACTTAGTTGTCGCTGGTCACAAGAAAGGAGGAAGAGAGAGCAGGAGAGAGACAGCGAGGGGGGGGGGGGGGGCGCAAACAAACAGCTCGGCCTGTATGTATGGGTGCCACCTGGTCTTAGATCAATGCACTGACACATAGGGTCATTTTTATGCTTTGATCTGTCACCCCAACTGGGCCGTGTGTGTGTGTGTGTGTGTGTGTGTGTGTGTGTGTGTGTTCAGAGGGGTGCTTGAGTGTGCTCTGTCAAGCACATCTTGTTTAGGACGCCAGACAAGGTGTGCGTAATATCAAATAGTCCGTTTAATAGCCCCATTCTTCTTCGCTCATTATCTCTCAAACTGCCTGCCTGTGAGGAGGGAGACAGAGATGGAGTGATGATATAGAGGGAGAGTGATGATCTAGAGGAGAGTGATGATCTAGAGGGGAAGTGATACGGGAGTGATTGTGTGAAGTTATTTGTTTGAAATGAAACGTTGTTTGAAATGTTAATGAACAATATTGATGCATATAGAATATGTGTTGTGTTAAGTGGCCTGTGGTAGTTAAGAGGACTTGTTTTTGAATTCCCGGAGAATATTATAATAATAATAACTGAGGCTCAGATATAAGCATGCGTTTACATTTGTGTGTTTTCCCCTATTCAGGCAAACACAAACTGTTAATCAAAGTCAATCTTACTTATTTCCACCTCACATTCTTCTCCCCTGTACCGCACCACCCTTGTCAATCATGAGCTGCATGTAAGGAAAACAACTCCTAATTGTGAGAAAAGAGGGGGGTCATACGAACATCCTGAATCATTGCACCCAAACAGCAAGACATGAAGATAATAACACACATTCTTCGTCTTTCTTTACTCCTCGCTCTATTTCATTTTCTTGTCTCTTTCTTGCTGTCTCTCTCCTCTCCTTCTCTCATTAAATCTGTTCCACCCTTTAACCCTGTAGGCAGGTGCTACTATAATTAGCCATTATTTGACTATCAAAAGTCAGGAGTTGATTAAATGGCCGTGAAGCAGCACGCAGAGCACTTTCCCTCTGAGCCCAGCCCCATAATTTCAAAAGCTTCTTGCAACCTGCTGAGGGCCTTTCAGGTCTGTGAGACGCCGCTTCCGACTGCTGGTAAGAGCCTGTTGCCGGCAGTAATCAAAACTGATAATCTTACAGGAGAGAGAGGGGCAGGAAGGTGGGGGGGAGCTGTGGGTGGAGGAGAGAAAAGAGAGCGAAAGAAAGAAATGGTCGGGGGCTTTCGGGAGGTTGGAGCTCAAGCAGCGAGCCTTCCATTAGAAATGTGTTGTGGCTCTGAGAGGGCCGGTGGCCAGCAAGCGATGAAAAATGCTGCTTTCTTAAGTCAAGTGAATGGCATCTCTTTAGTGATTAGCAGCAGTAATAATGGGCACCCCTGCCTGTTACCCCTAAGTCCATTTTATTGCTAATTCATTTACCTGTTATTTCAGAGAAACTTGACAGGAGTCACCTGCTAAGAAGTCATGTTTGTCAAGCAGGTATGCCCATTAGCTGGGGATCTTAAATCACCCTCACAATGGTGGAGGGGAGTCGAAAGGCTGGCCTTATTGTCAGCAGATAACACCACACCACAGTCATCCTGACCAACGTGGAAAAACATTTCTAATCTTTTCTGAAAAAATAATTAGACTTCATCCCTGCGGCGATTCTTAATTAATGCATTTTTTTTGCATTGTAAGTGGATTTTAAGCCAGGCTGATCTGCTTTTGTGCTCTACTGTGAAAATCCTTTACACTCAGGAAAAACATTACATTCGACCTGATGCATTAAGGAAAAACAGCTGATTGAAAATGAGTTCTGAAGACATGTTATAATCTCTTTTTGTGTGAAATTAAAACTCCCAAAGACCTCATGTTGAGTTTAGTACAGTTTCAACTGCAGGCCGACCTTTCTGCATGTTCACGGCAGAATCCCCGTTCACTGAGCAAAGCCATTAATATCCAAATAAATATTTGACTAGATATAGTTTATATTGGAATAAATCATGTCATATACATGCTGCCATGTTCCCCAAGGAGAATTGTGGCAAAATAATCACTTTGACTCCCTGGTTAATGTTCTGGATAATTCTCCCAAGGGAAACACTCTCTATGATAATACCAGCATATGAGCATCTCGATCTGAAATGTCACAGCTGAGATTAGAGCGGGGTTGACTCCCTGTGCACAGTGTATTCCCATGGAGTGTGGAGAAAACTAAATGGGTTTCGGTATTAACGTAGCGGATTGAAGAAGCGCAACAAAACATGTAAATATATACAAATCTTTGATTGGATTATTACATTTGGGTATAGAATTTCTCCGTGAAAGTCTTTTGCCGAAGACAATAATCACCACTGAAAAAAAAGGAGGGTGTGATTGCATTAAAATTGAGTCGTTGCCCAACATCTCCGGCTTGCTGGTGGATCACCCCCGCATTGTCTCTGAGTGCAGGTCACTCGAAGCATCCTGCAGTAAACTGTCCCCATTCGTTTCAGTGTTGCTAGATGAATAAAAGGATTATCCACTATGAAGTAAGACAGAAAACCCCTCTCTCTCGGGATGAGGGGGGGTCCCTCTCATTGCCTGCTGCCTCTCCTGGGATCCCCCACTCGGCCTAATCATTGTTTCTCTAACAGATAATTCTCCATGTCCTCACACGTGTCGGTGCGTGTGTTTGTGTGCGTGTTAATTAGAGCTGCGCCGGCTGAGTGTGCTCTTCCTTGTAATCACTTAATTAGGGGTGACGGCCCCGATGCTTGTTTACTCAATTAGCCATCCTCCTTAATTATATAATTCACAGCAACAGTCAACTGTCCTTGTTGGTGAAGGAGCGATGCGCTGACGGAGCTGGAGGTGTGCATGCTTTAGTGGCTTCGTTTAAAAATCGACGCAATCTTCTAACTGATACATTTGTATGATTTTTTTTTTTTTTGGGTGGGGATGATTACGAACTGCGAAAACCAAATGCAGAAAAGAGAAGCTGGGGCCATGTAAAATAGTCGGTATGTCACTTTCCTCTCAAGAAAACACGCGCATGCATCGCCAAACACTAGGCCATGCTCATGGACTGCATATGAGTGCTGAGCCACATGCCTCAGATTACTGTCGCTCCGATTCCCTGAGATTTAGTCATTAATGATATAATCTACGTCAAAAAAAGAAAGAAAGTGAAATCTCATGGTGAGTATGATTGATGGTTGCTTTAAATGGAGGCATCCAGGGCTGGCTCTATTGTTTCTCCTGACCAGCCTTGCCACTTACTCCACCGCCTCCACCCCGGCTCCTTCATGTGGATTAAGGCCTGCCGTTTATTTATCGGTGCATTTGAGCGGAGGGGTGACCAAGGTGAAGCCGGTGGGGGGGCAAGGGGGGTTGGCAGGGTGTCTGTGCCGTGCCGTCGCGGGACGTCCCTTTCGGGACAGTGCCAGGCTGCGCTGTGGGGAGACGAGACAGGGCCTCCCCAGTGGACTAATGCCCTGTAATGAAGATTAAGACTCAGTCAAAGACCATACTGTTCAGCCGAGATCGGAGGGAAGGAGAGAGAGATTGAAGGAGGGGGAGAAGGGAGGAAGTGAGGATAAAGGATAAAGCAGGGATAAAGAGGATAGAAGCCTTGGTTTTCAGAATGATCCTAATTTTTAGCTACAGGTAGAGATACCGAAAAAAAAATGCATAGAATATTTAAGTGATTCATTATTTTTCGATATAAACAACTTTTTTTTAGTACCTCTTCTATAAAAAGATTTCGGAACCAGCTGGGAACAAGAAATGATTTTGGTTTACAATGGGTTGACTGCCTTACAGCTGCTTGGAGTAATCCCCCCTTATAAAAACACTGCAGACACAAACCTTTACAGAGAAATGATATGAAACAAAAAGCACGATATAAATGACCATTCTGCATTCAACCAGCCACCAAGTGGAAACAACTAAAAAAATCTTTGGTAAAATTAGCAAAATAAATTGAGCCGTGTTTAAAATGCACATCTGTATACTAACCCTAACCGTTTCCTCTGAACACAACAAAAAAATCATCCAGATGTATTTTGACAATTGAGCAAAGACAAGAGCGGACTGAATTTTTATAACACATAGTAGTTACTCCCATTAATGCTCATTGATACGGTCATAATTTATACAGCTAATGTGCTGCTTACCTACACATCTAGCAGATATGCAGCATCATTAATTTTCTAGTTAATTTATTTGGATCCCCATTAGCCAACAGCTACTCTTTCTGAAGTAAAGAGACCGTGAGAGAAAGTAATTGAGCTGTTTGTGTTTCTCTCTGTTCCTTTCAAGGCACTGCTATACACATCTAGTTGTGTGTGATATTAGTGAAAGCAGTTGATGAATATTAATTAGATTTCAGACACTTAAACACATGAACAGAGATATACTCACATGTATCTGCGCATGTATGTGTGTGTGTGTGTGTGTGTCTGCGGCCCTCGTTGGAGGCCAGTTCACCAGAGCAGCCTGAACACACGGCACGCGTCACTTATCACCCGGTGGCTAAAAGCTCCCAGAAGACCAGTTACGCCCAGACACACTTCCACTGTCTCCCGCCATTGTCTTTTCCTTCACTTCCATCTTGTATTATTTTCTCTTTCTTTTTTTAAATAGTTTTTTCTTTTCAAACATTTTAAGATGTTTTGACTACCAAAAATATTGAAGCCCCCCTTCAATATTTTTGGCAGAGAGATGTGTAGAGATAGGGATGGATGGGTAGGCGGGTGGGTGGAGAAAGGGGTATCTTTTTTCACATGACCTTGTGTTAGCGGGGCCAGCCTCTCCCCCCCACTCTCTGTCTCTCTTCCCCAGACGGGCTGTGTCTCTGGCTGGCCTGGCAGTTCTTGCCTCTCTTGGGCATTCTGGCATTCCTTCCCTGTCTTGCCCCCCCTCCATCCCCCTGCCTCCGGCTGTCTCTTGCCCTCTCAGGGTTTCCATCTTTACTGACGTTCACTCTCCTGCTCGAATTCCATCTTTTGCCCGTCTATCAATAGACATCGCGTTGTGTCAACACCTCCTCATCTCCCACGCCATGTCTGTTTCTCTGGCAGTTTTTGTTGTTGTTGTCTTTCCTCTTTTCTAGTTGATTAATGAACTGTTATGATAAAATGACAACAAAGAGGGACTGTATGAAAACCTGCAGTGTGTCCAAAGCTCCCATTTTCTTTTAAATATCACACGTTCAGCTTTTTCTCAGATATCAACATATGAAAGTATTTCGTGACGTATTCTGAGCTGCAGAAAAAAAGTTAAGAAAAGAAATACGATGTAGCGTTTCAATGCACCCTTTCGTTTTTACGCACAGATGAAGGGAGATCCTTTATCTGATGCGTGAACATATTTTTGCAGAGCAGGACCACACAACTCTCTGTTCTCTGCCTCCCCCTGGCTTCTGAGTCTCCGTGGCAACGGCATGCGGCCCGTCATGTTTTTATCACCAATGCTTGACCAGCCGGCCCTCTGCATTCACGATGTCTGCCTTAATTGACTCACTACTTTCTCGACAGACAAGTGTGTGTGTGTGTGTGTGTGTTTTGTGTCTTTTTTCAAAGCGTATGAATGCCAAATGTCCTTAGAAGCTCAGAAATATGACACAAAAGAAGAGTTCAAAGAATATGTATCCACATAATATGATGTCCTTAGCTTAGATGTCAGAACGTCAGCTTTGAAATTAAGTTTAGCATAACGGTTAAAGGAAAATTAACATCAGTTTATGACATTTAAAGTGTAACTTCCCTCTCGGATATGAAGTCCCCCTCCTATAATTTATATATTTTTTAAATCACTAAAATAGAAAGAAAAGTGTCTTGACATTTACTGTTTATTGGATGACTTATCTACATTATTTCATAGTCCCAATTGGTCGACTATCTCAGAATTGACTTTGCAAGATTAGGGTTTATTTAAAACAGTAGATGATGCTTTTTAAGCTATTTTCAAAAATATATATATTTGGGAAGCAATGTCAACCCACTGATGTGATTCCTCACAGCGAGTCGTATCATTTATACTTATGACTTGAAATGCATGTTTTGAGTGTGCAGTTTAGCTGTAAAACACCTTTCCAGATGTACACTATTTAAGAAGAAAGATACTTCATCTACAGAAGGCCGATGTTTAATTACCCACAGGCACAGACAAATAAAATACATAAATATCAAAAGGTATTTCTGTATTACACAGGTAGTGATAATTAAGGAGCAACATAATTAATAAATGTGTAAAAATGACTGTTTGTGTGTGTGTGTGTGTGTGTGTGTGTGTGTGTGTGTGTGTGTGTGTGTGTGTGTGTGTACGTGAGTAGACTCATATGACAGCCCCCACAACTGTCAGACTATCACCGCCCTCCTTTTGTTGGGTGACCCCAGAGAATGTGCTGGAATGGTCACTGGGAGAGAGATTATGGAGAGACAAAGACCGCAAGAGACGGAGTGAGAGACAGAAAGAGAGTGAAAGGCACAAGAAAGAGAGGGAGAGAAAGAGAGGGAGAGAGAGAGGTCAGGGAGCCAGCTGATGTGAAAGTGCCTCCGATCACCTCGTGCTTCTCCTCCGCCCCCTCGCTCTGTCTCTCTCTATCTGTTCCACTCTTTCTTTCTTTCGTTCCCACTTGAATTCCTCTCCCAGCGCTTCACTCCATTGTGACGTCGGGTTTTTGATCGGCGATAACAACAGAGATGCGTCAGTCAGGGCCCACACAGACACACACACACACACACACACACGATAAAAGTGCCAATGCAAGTTAAAAAGGGGCACACAGACACTCGCACACTCACACACACTCACACACACACACACACATACATGAACACAGTGACACACAGCAGTGGCCTTTGAGTGAATGCTCCTCACGAGGCATAATGACAGCATTCTGCAGCGACCATGGCTAGAACAGTTCCCACAGACGAGACGGACAGAGAGAGAAAGAGCATTTCTTTCTGTCTTCACCTCTCCTCCTACTCCCCACCTCCTCTCCAACAACCCTGACTTTGTGTGGACCGTGACCTTCCACCACCGACCAACGCTATTGGCTCACTAAATCTGGACAAATGACTTGGTTGTAACTAATGATTAAATACACCCAAAACATTATTTTGAGTATTAAATACACTCCGCTTGTAAGCTTGAAAGTTGGCTCCAAAAAAAAGATGGTGGCTTATGGGAAATGGCAAAAATCTCACGAGAAACCTCAATAATGAACCAATAAAGCTTTCGAGCTTTGGGGAGGCGATAAATAACATGACGTAGGAGTGTATTTTGCTATGTTTGCACATTGTGATGGTTTGGAACATCTTGAGCAGACAGATCAACAGCAAGTTGTTTGATCTTTGCTGCGAGTGACCAGCCATCCTTAGAATCAGCTTTTAAACGTACAAGCTTTGAGTATTTCAGGGGAATATTTGTTTTCAATTGTCAGGTCAATCTTTGGAGGCGATCGGTATGCTTTGAAAGATTATCCTGCCTTCGGATCCAAACATTCCCCAACATACATGATTTGGAGTGCGTGAGCTCAGACTCTGCATATTTGTCCGTGTGTCTGCGAGGGACCACTCCCCATCCCTCCGTCACCCACCACCCAAACACCACGTGGACGGTCAGGGCTCACTCTCTCCAGTTTGAAACCACTTTTCCCCCCCATCTGACCTGACACGGTGCAGGATTGATTTGGCGATGTATATTTTGAAGGTGGTGACGGTGGTGGTGCTGGGTGGGGGTGCAGGTTATGGAGACGAATGAAAACATGTCACTCAGGGCCCATTAAAATGTAACCCTGCCCACCAGAAGAAAGGGACCCATATCATCATTAAGTCATCTCGGGGTGAAGTGAAAACTACAAATATTATTCATGCACCCCCCTCAAGACACACACGCACACACACTCCTCCCCTTCTTTTCCTTCAAATGACAGAGAAGACGGGATGATTGCGGTACGGTGTGTTTGCTCACGGCCTCGAGAATGACAAGAAGATGTTTGGTAACTTCCTGATCATGCATTGGTTTATATATTTTCAAGAACAGACATTAAGTAAATCATACAGGTAAAGTCATTCTTTTTCACTCTGAATAGACACACCGTTCAATGTTTTTATTTTGCCTCCTGCTCAATCAACTTTCTCCTTATTTATTCATTTTAGTAAATGAAGTCTGAAAATAAATGTCTGACTAAAAGTCTAGAACAGATATGAATGACAATGTGTCGGCTTTTCATCCATCCATGCATAGTGTCGATGGCATACTGTAACAGATATGTTTTGATAAAATCCAATTTTCTAGGCCTCACTTTATGTCTGTCTATGGGCGAATCAATCCACAGACAAGTCATGGCTCTGGGGAGCCCACTCACGGGTGTGTAAAGAGAACTGGATACAGCATTGGAGGCGGGGCTCCATTCATCCCGATGAAAATTGCTTATGGCTCATGAAGCAAAGAAAGTTTGACTTCATAGAGAAAGATTCAGATAGATTGACCAGATCTTATGCATAAATGACTCTGGATTGGACTGTCAGTGCATTTACGACTTGGAGGACCTAATGCTTTAAAAAAGAGCTATGCAACTGGCAAGTTTTCAACTGGGAACTTAATTTACTAAATCAAATGTATTCGCTCAGTTACAGGCGTCTCTTTCTCAAATGTAAGTGTATGGGCCGGAATGGCATCACTTGACAGATCCGGAAGTCGTAATTTTAAGGTTTGGCCATTATGTAAAATTAGCTCAAAAGCGCACGCACACTCACACACACAAACGCACACACACACACACACACACACACACATAAACACGCACACATGCTTGCACATACAAACACGCAAACATTCTCGCACACACAAACACGCAAACATTCTCGCACACACACTCTCACCTACACACACATGCACACAGACACACAATGCATGCGCACACACATACACACATACACGCTCGCTCGCACACACACCTAAACACACGTGCACACAGGCACACACATGCATGCACGCACAAACACACACGCACTCACGTACACAAGCACTCACACAAGCACGCACACACACAACTACACACACACACGCACACACACACACACACCTACACACACACACGCACTCTCACACACACACACACACACACACGCACACACACAGAGAGCCACCTCTGTAACCAGGGGGCATTTGTGACGTTCAGCAGCATGAAAAATGGCTTGCCCCCGTGGCGCATCGGGGGTGGCAGTGATTATAATATCCAGATAATCATTTCAAACAAATTATCATAATTATCAATCAATCATGAGCCTATTTAAGCAGGGGGAGGGATGGTGGAGTGTAGTGCTGTTGGCAGGGGGTAAACTATGGCCTGGAGCACTGGATCACTTCTGTGACCCATGAGCCTCCCTCTGTCCACATAATAGCCCTCATACATTAAGGGTCATTTAGCTAGCATATTTAGAGATTCAATTCCCCGGCTTGATATGGGAAAAAAAGACATCCACACACAACTAGGTGCACACACACACACACACACACACACATTGACTCACAACTGCAGCTGACCCCCATTTGTCTTTCAACATGGAGTGGGAAAAAATGTACTCATGGGTCAGAGTTCATATGAACCCCTCTCACCATTTGCAAATCATGCAGCATCTACAACATTTACGGCATATGTTGCTGCACAAAACCTGAGCGCTAGAGTTACTTAAAAGCCCATCTCTGTCGAAGACACAATGAAAGAGAAACATCACTATCTGGAAATCATCAGTGGTAAAGAGAAATATGTTGGGCAAGCATGTTCACCTTCACTCAGACAAATAAGAGAGGAAGAGTGACACAGAGACTCGATCGTCTTAAAGAGATATTCCACAGTTTCCTTTTACGGTAAATCCCCCGTGAAAAGCAGCATGAATTGATTCAATCTCAGTGGTATTGAGAGGTGAATGAATGGGGCTCGGAGAGCAAGAGAGACAGATAAATTGAGAGACAGAGGAGATAGAAGGAGAGAGAGATAGATAGTAGCCTTCGGGGGAGATGATCGTCTTGGGAAAAAAGCAATCAGTGCTCATTGATTTTTCCTTCTGGTTGAATGGAGGGTGTCTATCTGGAAGTCATTATCTGCCATCTGATCTGCTGGAGTGTTTACACACGTCAGGATGGACAGCAGCGCTCCTCTGGAGATGAGGATTAACACACACGGACACACACACACACACACACACACACACACACACACACACATGTGCAAAGACTGCCTTCGTACCCCCTGCTCCCTATCTGGCTACCACTTTTACATCTAAGGAATCCAAAAAGAAACACCGAAAAGTCCACCGATACCCTATTAACTTTAACGTGCACACACACACACACACACACACACACACACACACACACACACACACTCACACAGACTTAAGTGTATGTGCAGTGTGTGAATGAGAATATAGGTAAGCAGGGCCTAGACAGCTAAACAGACAGATAGTCCTGATTTGTATGGCCGGACCAAACTAAACCATCCTTGATCCTGCCATCAATAGCCACTGATAGCGATCCAAGCTCCAACAACACCACAGCGTCTGCTGAGAGAGAGTAGGGGATGAAATGAGTGGAAGAGGGTAGATGGAGTCAGCCGAGAGGGAATTCCGATAACACATCTTTTTATTTTCTCTCTGTGGGTGGGGTGCGAAGATGCATGTGTGTAAGCCAATATGGCTCGATCCAAATCTAAGCAAGCGCTGGATATGAATCCAAGGCCTTAAATCTCTCACACACACACACCACACACACACATACCACACACACACACACACACACACACACTGCTGTAAGCTCTGGGCAGCTTTCAGTAAGTGGACTGGAGAAGCTACAATAACATCTTTGCTTCCGTTTTATCCCCGGCATTAACCCCGACTCTAGCAGTGCCCCCCACATGCCTCTACGTTCTTTTCAGACTGACTCAGTAACGAGGAATGATCTTGTGTTTGTGGTCAGCTTCAATGTGTCAATGTCGTTACTTTGATGTTCTTATTTCATTCATGAGTATAGAGTTCATCTACACACATTGTCTGGTTTAATAAATATCACATCATTAAGCTAAGCAACAATAAGTCACGATAGGTACCAAATACCTATCTTGTGTCAAACTCAGTGTCTGTATACGGTGTGTGTGTGCGTGGTATAAGTTATGAAGTTGCATGGATGAGATTACTAAATATTCCATTACTTTTGAAATATCTGCGTCAGAGCCTCGTGTTTCTGGAATCCATTGACACGGAGAGAGAAGACACAAGTTAGCCTTCTTTACGTCTTCCAGTGCTCATACATCACTTTTCATTTATTAATCCATCCATGTGCTTTAGTTTTGTGCCTGCCTAGATAGAAATAACTGAAATATAGTTTACATTGACTCG
Organism: Liparis tanakae; assembly: GCA_036178185.1. NCBI lineage: Eukaryota > Metazoa > Chordata > Actinopteri > Perciformes > Liparidae > Liparis > Liparis tanakae. The sequence continues at coordinate 16,316,927 of CM070097.1, read as the reverse complement.
TCAATGTGCACCCATACTTCGCTCTATATGAAATATATATAACATACAAAAACACAACAGGTCTGATTTTACGTAATGTAATGTGCGTCAACAAATAACACTTGCAGTCATGCAACCCCCCCACTCCCCTCACACACACACACACAACACACACACACACACACACACACACACACACCTTTCAGCAGTTAACTAGTTCATTCGCAAGCTACAACTCAATTAACATTCTGCCTTAATCAAGCATAGCGACGTTAATGACATGGTGAAGAAAGGAGAAGTCAATGTTTATGTGCTTGTGTATGTGTGTGCATGTGTGTGCATGTGTGTGTGTGCGTGTGTGTGTGTGTACGATGTGGATGAATGAGTCATGTCATAAGGAATGGTTCATGCATAATTGAATTCATATTCATAACAGGCATGTGGTCTGCTACCGCCCGATGAGGGCCCACCGCGACTCACACTCTGCATAATAAGATGTGGCCGGTGTGTATGTGTGTGTGTGTGTGTGTGTGTGTGTGTTTGGATTTTTTGTGCTCTAGGTAAGCATACTGTATGTCTGTATTCTGCATCTGTGTGATCATGGGATTGTGTGTTGCACATCACGCTCAGTGCATGTATGTGTGTGTAGGTGTGTGTGCACTTTTTAGGATGTATGTGTTTCTGCGTGCACTACGGAGTGCGCGGGCCACACTTATGTGAAAGGCGGTGAGGTAGTTTATAAATCGGTCAAGGTTTTTCCACATTGTATGAACATGTGGGGAACAGGGACCAGCCCAAACCACCTGCGGTCAACTCCTAAAATAAGCTCATTGACTAATGTAGGATTTCAAATCAACCAGGCAGACTGTGATTTGCATGCCCGCCTGTTTATAGAGGGAACAACAACACGACCCTTGACCTTAAATGCAAATGAGGACATGTTCGTTATTCTGTTTTTCTAAAGGGCCCAACATAAATGTGAAATACGCCAAAAGAGACTTTAAGTGAAGTACGTCTTGCTCAGGCTGCTCACGAGGAGTCTCCTCTCTCACACACTGCTTTTATTAAGGGGAGCTGGAGTAAGTATTGAAAAATAGTCCACCATTAGTTCTGCTCCTGATGTTTGGACCGTCATGTCATGTCATGTAAGATAAGATAAAGGGCCCGTGCAAACTTTGCAGACAAATTCCACATCTCAATTTCAATTTCTGTGACAGTTAAATCCATGATGAACACCACTCCTGTGACATAATGAATGTTTAAGCTCAGTTTTGTTAACCAACATTAAATAAAGTCCACATTATAATTATGAACAAATGTTTCAGACTATATATTTCAACTATTATTCTATTGTACTGATATTTTGCTGCAAGGTCAGTCAGTTTTGAAGTGAGAAAGAAAAACAAAATGCTTCCAGACAATGCCAAGAGTGGGTTTTAGGAGTAGTTTAAATACTGCAAATATGGATTGATCTTCTGATCTGATAAAACTGAACATAATTTACTGTGATCCCATTTTGAATCGTTAAATCGGGTGTCATTGACTCGACTGGGAGCAGCAGCAGCGTGGCTTCAGCCGTTCTCAGAGAGTGTGTCCACTCTGCTGCAGCCATTGTTCTTTCATGGACCATTAGGTGGACATGAACTCTCTCGCTGTCCTGCCTTGACCTGGCGACACTGGACGTAAAAGCAAACTGCCCAGCCACTTCAATAAATGTATCACCTCATAAAGTGGTCAGTGACTGGTCAATGGGACGTGTCGCCCCCAGTGTGTGTGCATGTGTCAGTGTTTTGTGTGAGTGAAGAGAGACTTCCATTTCTTCAACAAGAAAGGCCTTTAAGTTACGAAAACACACGTCAATGAATGCTGAAAAAAAGGGTGACACATTCTGTTCAAGCCTTTGTATGCTCTGCTCAATCTTTTTTTAGAAAGCTCAGATGTCATTCTTAATAAAATCTCTATATATATATATATATATATATATATATATATATATATATATATCAACATTTATATCAATATTTATCTATATACATCTATATATAATATATTTATAAATCCTGAAATATTGATAGAAATAGAAATATTCATGACAATAATATATGTAATATGTAATATAATACATGTATATAATATGTATATAATAAAAATGTAGTTATTACAAAAGTGCACAAAACAAATGATGCAGATGATCTGTAAACCAGAACTCAGCAGTTGGATGTGTGTGCTCACGCAGAACCAGAGGAGTTGGGAGGAAACTTTGCGATGTCTTACAAATGTAAACATACAAACATAGAATACATGCCTCTTTAGTTTTTATGCTGTTATGTCACCATAACAATGATGTTCCATACCTTTGATGTTCAGACAAATCCAGCATGATAATTGTCATGTAAGGCAGAGGTGCAAAGATAGGATTCATAAACTAAAAAGCAGAGGGTGTAACTATCCTACCTTTTTGATGCAGCTGTCAGGGGAGGCTTCCTCATGGTCATTCATCATCTGCTGAGAAAACACAAACAAAAAAATATACATTGTTAAAGGTGCTTAATGGCACCAAAAACAAAGAAGAAGAACAATAAACCAGGCGACAATATTTCATTTGAATGAGAAGAAATTTAGTTTTTTAAAGAAGGAAAGGAGAATATGGATTTCTGTGCTTCACAGGGACTCGGCAAAGGGTTGTGACCGTCGCTGCTTGACGACATGAGCACAGGGTGTTCACAGTTCATCACACAGACCCTCTGGGCTACAAATATGACCAGAGGGATATAATAATGGACTGACGGGGTCACAAAAACACTCACAGAAGCAAAAATAACACTACAAACACACACACTCTGATGAATGAATGCCCCACAGATTTTAATTCTCCGCTTCAGCGTTGCAGGAAATTTCGCTGAGACCGTGTCTGTGAGTGTGTGAGTCAGAGTGTGTGTGTGTGTGTGTGTGTGTGTGTGTGTGTATAATTAAGCCTTCAAGCAATATTTACTGGGGGCAGATGGGTGGTAGAATGCTCCCAGTGTCTGCCAGAGGAAATGAAGGAAGTGGGGAATGATGAAGAGATGGGGCTGCCCTGCTGCAATGAGGGGGAATTCACATATAATGGCAACCCAGAGTCTCTCTCCGTCAGTCTGTTTCTTTCCCTCCCTCTCTGAAGCCCATTGATGGCAACTGGGGATCAAAGAAGAAATGCAGACTGTTTCCAGAGCAGTTTTAGGTGGGGTTGGGGATCAGCATGGTACTTACTGAGTTTAAGTGAAATTAGGCCTATAAAACTTCTCCAGCACAGACTCCCTATCCTCCCCATCTGCCCTTTCACAGTAGGTGTGTTGTTTGAGTGTTGTGGCAAGACTGGCTGCCTTTACATTAGAGCTGACATATTAAAGTTTGTATTTCCTCAACCAGCATGGCCCACCGTGATTAGCAAAGAGACATGTAGTATCTGCTGTGGGATCTGCTGTGGAAACTGTGAAGCCATTCTTTCAATTCTGGCACACAGCAACTTCGTTTATGCCTCTTACTGTACAAGACGTCGATTCACAGGAGGTGATTATGAATTGTGTGTATGAGCCTGTGGACGTGTGCGCTCACGCGTGCCTCTCTGTGAAGGTGTCCACACGCAAGGTTTCTCTGTGAGACTACTTCTTCCCCAGTGAATTATATAAACAGTTATCTCACTATAAGTTCACTCTCGACTCGTCTTTCTCTCCTCTCACCAAACACTGAACCAGATGGGCCATATGTGCACCGGCGTGCCGTACGAAGTGGTTTCCTATATTAGGCTGTCAAGGAATCTGTTTCTCAGCCCCAGCAAATGGGAGCAATTACACCACAGATACTTACAACAGTGTTCTCAGCCTACTTACACATCATCTAAACCTTTACAGAAGCATCCTGTGCCTGAACTCAGTTTCACACAACGCAACAACAAGAGACGCCTTGTCCCTCCTGGCCAATTTAAATGTGTCCCATAATTTTGACTGCAGAGCCTCTATTTTCAAAATCGGGTCAGTTATCAGTCAAAACGATGAGTGGGGAGGTGCAGTAAATTCCATGGGAATCAAATCAGATTGTGTTCATGGTGAATGGTCAGATGAATAAACAGAGTGCAGGAGACCAGTCAGCTTTTTCTCAGTTGTTATGACACTCTTTGAAAATGCATAGCACATCGTAGTGTGTGTTCGTGATTATACCCACACATCGTGCTCACTCTTGGTTTTACGTCGGAGACATAAGGACAAAAAACTTGTGATAGAAACCAGAACCAAATAGAAGTTATTAAAGTGTTTAAATGTGTGCAGGAATCGTTGATTTCTTTGCATATCACGCTACAAATTGCTAGTTATTTGCTGCATAGAGTTTGATCTATCAATAGATAAGAATGCTTGCAGCATTGTTTCAGGGTGCATATGTGTATGTATTGTATTCCTCGAGAGAGATGGTTGTGCTTTTGTAAAAAAAATAGTGACAGATTATGGAGTGCTTTTAGAGATAGATTACAAAAACATAATTTCTTTGTCTAAAACTATTCCTCTCTTTTTCTTTCTTCTCTATTTTGCGGGTTGAATAGTATAAGCCTTATATCTGTGTAGAGCAGAAGTGGTTTCAGGATGACAAATTAAGTGACTTGGTAAGTAAAAATGTGCTTGTGAACTTTAAATATGGCGATAGAGAGTAAAAGAAAGGGAGAGGGAGCGGGAGCGGGAGAGGGGCAAGCAGAGGGAGAAGGAGGGAGAGAGGACTTCCCCTTTCGTTTAATGCACAGGACCAGCTGTAACAGTTTACAAAACCAACAGCTTGGCTGAGTTGTCTAAAATGCTACCAGGCGTTCAACAACTATAGGACAATTTCTGGACTTTCCCTCTGCTCTGTTCAGCTAAATGCTGAGAGTAAATATGTGTGTGTATCAAATTTTGTAAGACTGACCTAAACTGTAAAATACATGCAAGCAGACATGAGTGGTTCACTGATGCCTTAATGTCTTTTAGCTTCATGTGGGGGGTCGGTAGGGGTTGGGCTTTCTATGGCCCCAAACCTCAGTTGTGGGCACAGAAACACTGAGCTGACGCTCAGGAGAATACTAATTATAAAGCTTCCTGGCTTTACGTTCTATGCAATTTTAGTCCAAATTGCTATTGTCTGTTAAAAATGTACCCAATTACTTAGATTTTGTATTTTTAAACGATCGGGTTTTCCAATGCTGAAAAAAGATCTGCAATGATGACAACAGTACTGCAGAGGCAGGTGGAGATGCTCTTTCAACACTGGCGTACTGTATTGCTTGCACAAACACACACACCAGACAAAAACACAAAATAGCATAGCCTTGCAGCAGGAACCCGCCAGCCAAATAAATAAGCTATTAATTAGTGAAGGAAAATGTGATTGGTCACTGACTGGCGGCGCTATGATTTATTGCACGTGTCACAGTCCTCTCAAAGTGACTTTTACTCTGGTCGGTGAGACAGCTCCAAATAGAGACTGGCCTATATTGAGAGGGATAGATTTTCCACGACATAGAGAGTGGTAAAATTGTCCATTTGTTCGGTATCTAACCTGCTGAATGCTGACATGTCAATATATCTTATGGAAAAGAGAAAACACTGGAGCGAGGGTAATTAGAAAGCGTGTGCAAGTGTGTGGGTCTGGGCACCCAAACTTCTCTCTCTGGCCCATATGACCTCAAACATAAACAAATTCACTCGTGGCTTGATGAAAGTGCAGCCACCTGCAGAATCCTTCCACCGAGAACTGTCCAGACCCTCATTAGGGGTGATTTTGTGTGTGTGTGTGTGTGTGTTGGGGGGTGTATCTCACCAAGTCTGTGATCTGGACTTTCACACTAGGCAGGAGGGAAAACCCCCACCATTATAAGTGTTTCATAGCACAGCTTTTCTTATTGGACAAAGTCAGGAGTTTTTCAACACCACTGTGGCACCATTGGTATTGACTTGCCATGATGACCAAGCGGACAAAGAAAACAAGACATGAGGAGAGACACTCAGTGAGTGGACTGCCTCATTGTTTTCACAAGACCTGTCACGGCCTAAAACACATGACGGAGCAGGATCGTGCTCAGTTTATTTCCAGAACTCATTAAACGTGAAAAAAACTGCAGACATGCCCCAAAGGGGTTTTCTGTCTCGGGCCCATGAAGCACATGTGGTGGTTTTACGTGTACAGCTCAAGTCACACCTTCAAAGAATGACCCATGCATCATGACTTCTAGTCAGTCCAATGAGAAGACTATGTAGGCATGGCAACTGGAGGAAGAATTCACAAAGCGTGCTCATCATCATCATTGCCATCATCATCATCCTCATTCTGAGGCGCTAGGAGAAGAAGAGGGCCCCACGAAGGAAAATGTTCGCATTCTGTCGCCAAAAACAATTCTCCTCAACTCTGGATAATATGAGGCAATACAGCAACACGGCTCAATGGATGTCACAAAGCCTCAAGTTTCCAAAAAGAACGAGCAGCAAACTAACCTCAGAGTTTTTTGAACCATGGCCCTGACTGACAACTCATTGGCTACAACAGCCACACCAAGAAAGCCACAAATTGAAAGTTTTGCTATGCATTTATTGGGAACTTTTGCAGCTTCTTGGCACATTGACAAAGTTTTATTGTGGCGGCAATGCCCTGGACAGGCTATTGATCTTTTTGACGTATGGATGAGAGAGGAAGCGGTCTTTCACTGCGGGTCGTGTTGAATAATAAACTGCATAGAAAGTGTATTTGTGTCAGAGTTAAAGGAAGAAAAAAATGAAAGAAAAAGGAAAGGGGAGGCTCTGTTTCTCATCGCCGGAGCTTTTAAAATAGGAGCAAACCATCATGTGAAACATGATCTCAACAAATGGATCTGACTCCTCTGACTCCCAGATACTGGCAAATCTGATTGGAACACTTTACAATCAATGAAACAGCCCTACTCCAAAAAAGGAAGAAAAATAACTGAGGCAATGAAGTCTCCAGTGTTTTTCTTTAAGGTCTCTTGCTATCATTTGAACACCCTGATAACAAACCTTTTACATGTTCCGGCCAGAATCAGAGATTGTTTGACTAAGGATACAAGTCTGATACACTCTCCTTTTTAGCATTCAGTCAAATAGTGCCTGGTTGTAGTTCCAAGCCCTTTCTCATGCGTTGTCCTTTTAAATGGAGTAAAATGGGGCTATTTTGAGGCTTCCCACAGATAGAGGCCTTGACAGCTGACCCAAAACCAGACCAGAGCTGTGCCCTCTTGAAAACATACCTCAACAATGAGGTTTCTCACTGAGCTTAAGTAGAGAGGCGGGGAGACCACGCCAGGAGACGAGGACATAGGGTTGAAATTTGCCCTGCTAAATACCAGGAAACTGGGCGTCCATCAGATAAAATATAGTCATGATGACTTTAAGGAGCCGAAGACTTGAGGTGCTTGGGCCAAGGCCAACATCAATGTGAGTGCTGATAGGAAATGTTCTCTCTTTCCCTTCCTCTCTTTCTTCGTATTAGTTGATTGAGAAGGCAATTATGAATATAATCACTGTTTGATGCCTTATCTCCATCCGCATTTCGCTGCAAAGCTTGATGTGAGAAAAATGATAGAGTTCACTGGTAAAAGCAAAATAAACTTCCAAAGGAATGCATGAGATGCCATTGTCTGAAAGAGAGAGAGATCAGATTAGCTTGACACTTATCACACCACGCGAAAGCCAACACTGTTACCCAACCCTACATCCAGATGGGTCTATGAGGGCGCGGCCTGTGACGGAACTGAGAACTGTTGGTGAGATAGGGCTTAGTGCACAAAGCTAAGATTTGGAAGACAAACACTCAGGACTATTGTGCGGCTCTGGAAAGTCACGGCCACTTGACAAATACAAACGGCTGATATTTACAGAACGAGCATTGACCCTGTGTGTCCTTTGTGATTTATGAAGTAAATGTCGTCGTGAAATATCCTGGGAGGGTTCACCTCGACTCTGGGCAGGTCTGTCTCATCATTTCAATGTCCCGCATGATTCACAGGTCTTGAATAGACATGTGTGGTCTGGCTGCCACACATTATGCGCTCGTACAAATGAGCGGATTCAATATTTGTACTCACACATCTGACAGAGTCTTTGAACTTATTTCTCTGTAACAAGGTGAGGTTTGCACTCAGTCAGCGAGCACACCTTGGGAAAAAAGCTCACTTTCATGAAAAAATAGAGGAATTCAAAGGGAGGTGGAGGGAGCAGGAAGAGAGACGGATTCTGCAAATTTATTAAAAGGGTCATATTTTCATCGGGGCCTTGTACAACCATCGATCACCTGACGTCCAATGTCCCCTATCCTTTTAAGGCCGTTGACTCTGAACTTGATATCGACAGAACCATACAGATAAATTATCTGCTTGGCCTTCGCTTTATTGATAAGTCATTTGGGCAGATGATCAGTAATAATCATAAGTGAATAAGGGTGTGCCGATAGATCTTTCGCTAGCAGATGCTGTGACAGCTGCAGGGTTGAGGCCCAATAAATAACCCTACCTTTTGGCCTAAGAGGATTGCCTACACAGTGCTGTGGCATGCATTTCAGATAATGATATATTCCTTCCTCCCTCTTCATTTTGATAAAGGTTGCAGTTTATCGATACGTGGCAGCAGGGAGAAAAATAATATTGCCTTATTTCTAATGATATCCTATTCTTCCGATGACACATATTGCCTCTGAGCAAGCAGCGGAGTTATGGGAGAAAGATTTAGGGTCTTGACTTAAGGGCATATAGATTGAATCAAAGGTCATGCCATGGATACTTTTCATTTCATATACCTCATATGCCAGCGCAGTCTATGCATATATGAATGTTTACATTTATGCACTACATAAATTTGGTATTGGCTTTTCTGCTCAGCAATGTCATATGTTTCATATCTCCATTTCCCCTGGCAAACTGAATTTGTGTATTTAGAAACATACACCAGACCACACTGTCTGTCCCTCCGTCTACTGCCAATATGAGTTCCTAATTCAAACCAGGAATTCCTTTAGAAAGGTAGAAAAGGACACGGAAACACAGAGAGGGGGATCTCTCATCGCATCAGGGGCTTTTCTGGACAGCAGCCACTGAGATATTGTCACGTGACGACGGATAACTGGCGAGTAAATTGCATATCGTTTGTCGGGGTCCGGCTAAATATTTACACCGTTTGCATATTTCAACATAAACATAGGGGTTTTGGTAGCTTTACATTACTCCACTCGCCCGCTTTCTTCAAATCCAATATATATATATATATATATATATGTAGAGGAAGGACAAACTGACTCAAACAAGAAGACTGCATGTGGACAGAAGTTAGACAGAGGAAAGACGGAGCACGGAGGGACATGAGGAGAAAGAGACATTTTGAGCTAGTATTTGCAGACTGTGTGTCTTAGTCGGTCAGACCTCCCCCTGCAAATTCATCCTGCGGCTTTTCCTCAATTTTGACCCACACACATATACACACATATACTAGGAGTTTGGGCTCAGGCCAACACATGGAACTGAAAAGTCTCTAGCGACTTGGAGGCTAAGTGCATGTATACATGGGTCAGTATGTGGGACAAGCAAGGGCTTTCTCTTGGGCTCAGAGGGTTTATACCAAGGTCAAGCCCTACACACGATGATGATGATGATGATCATGATGATGATCATGATGATGATGATGCTTGAGAAGGCCAAAGCCACACCGGGTGCCTTGCTGACGAGATTCCTCCAGCAGATAAATAAACAAGGCCTGACCATGGATTTCCTGCTCAGTGGTATGAGTGTGTTTCTGTTTGTGTGCAGCTGGGTACTCTGATTCTATCTAATGCACCAACTAGAGACACATTAGACACATACTGGAACCATTACATAGTTACAGTAGTCACAGCTATGCAGATCAAACACCTCCTACAGGTCCACTGCAAAAATTCAGCCTAAAAAAACAAGGACAAAAAGTAATAAAATGAGGGAATATTACTTGAAATAAGCCAAATTAGCTGCCAACAGAACAGGACATTTTGACTTGACAAGATTTCTTAAAACAAGTGAAATGCTCCAACATTAAAACTGCCTTGTAAGAAGAAATATATTGTCAGTCAAAAAACAAGCATAGATTGCCTTGATTTGAGATATTTCATTTAACTTAGATTTTAATTTTTGCAGCGTCCTCTGTCTTCTGTACACTCAAAGCTAGTTCTTTAGCTGTCACTCTCAATGGTGGTTTTGTTCTGGTATGCCTGTGTTTACAGGGAAGACGTATAGCCTAGATGTTAGGTCATCAGCAGGACAGAGGTGAATGATATGGCTTGTGCTGAGGAAAGGGTACACAGATCCTAGTGTTCACAATACACTCACTATCTGATCTTTTTTTGTATTGCACCAATGCATTTGAACACACTCTTTAATTAACCACAACACAACTAATTCTGCATCTGTTTCACATGATGCTGTCCTGCCTCTTTGTGTGTTTCCTCATTATTTGTTTTGGCATTTTACAATGCCATCAACAAGACAAAGAGCTTATTTCAAAAGCAAGCAACTGAGGCTCGCACACAATATAAATAATAATGGCAGCTTAATAGCTTTAATGGCTGCTATTAGCATGTGTATCATTTTGAGTATGATGTGGAGATAAAACACAAGAGGGATTTATGTTTAACAAATGGACTGTAACTAGTGCACTGGTTATCCTTGTGATTTTTTTCTGGTGGCCAATCAGATTATTTGCACAGTGGAAACATATAAAGACCAGAGCAGTTAGACCAGCTGCTACTGCCAAAAGATACTGTCTGGACATACTGGCTACACATGTTTTATTTCACTATGGTGGCCAGAGAGGAACAGCTTTTGTATTGGTGTTAGGCAAAGGACATATTGCCAAATAAATATAATGGCCCCTATACTATGAGGACTGGTTATTTTCAGACGCGGCTCTACAACCAGCCATTAAGAATGTAATACTTTTTTTAATAATATAATAAAAGCGTCAACACTCTTTCAGACAAAGAGATAACAAACAATATAATAATTTCCTTGGATTATACAGCAGAGGATTTTGTAAATTGTCCCAGTTGACGACCAAAACCAAATGACAAACCCTCAAAAAGACAATTCGAAACACCAAAGCAATGAGAAATTATTGATTGAGCCCATTGTGCAAATGAATCCTCCACCATTCTGCTCTCATTGATTTGCTCAGTCTAACATTTGTTGCTGCACAGTAACCTCTGTGGGGCTCTAATGCTCCATGTTCCGTGTTTTTTTCTCTCTAACCCTACCTCTGTCTTTCTGTAGACACACACACACACACACACACACACACACACACACACACACACACACACACACACTCTATGTATCCTTGGTCTCAAGAGATAGCAACATTTATCACCAACAGAGCTGTCTCCAAGTCCACAGGATCAACCCATCACCCCCGCAATAAATGTCAAGCTGTCATGATTTATGCAGCTAATGAAATTGATTAGATGGCTACAATGTCCGAGAACATTGTAATCGTTTGATTCACTACTGTCCTGTTTATCAACTATTGTGTGTCTGGGATGAAACAAGCGTTGGTTGGTAAAAACAGGTTGTGAGACATCTCGTCAACTACCGCTGGACAATAATACAGTTACATCTCTGGAGCCTCGGTCATCAGCCTTTATGGTTTGGCCTTGAGGACTCTTCCGAGAAGATACAATTGAGAGGAGATAATGTAGCTGCCACACTCCCTCGTACAAAGGCCATTGTCTGATGTTTTTAACATCAAAACCCAAGATGACTTGAAGTGTCCCTTGCTTTGATCATTTCAGGGATGGCCTCAGACTTCAAAAGACGGCATGGTAATGATGTTGCAAAAGCGATGATATGATGCTGCCGGCTATCCTGTGTGCACTGAGTGGAAAAAGTGTGTACAACAGTGGACTTTGTGGTGTGAGACACTGCCAAGTAGAATTTAAATATCTGACACATACCTCATGTCTTTCTAAAGTTCACTCTCACTGATGACTTGTAAACCAAGTGTTGCTACATGAATCTATCATAATGTTGAGCCCTCCATCCGTTGTGTCGGACTGCCAAATACTCTGTCAAAGACGAAACCCACCTCTAACATGCAGGTTAATGCAAATATCCATTCAGTTGACCTTCGGGCTCATCACAAATGGGTTTATTAGCTGGGCCATATAAGGTGAAGGCCCTTTATGACCCTGTTAGTGTGAAGCGGAGACTATCTCTGTCACTAAGATTGATGTTCCCCGGCTTATCGAGCGCTTCCGTTATCAGCAAAAACCTTCAGCAAGGAATACTAACTCCCATTTGCACACCTCAGACTTAAGACTCATCAAACTTCACAGGTCTTTATCGTCGACATCACCAACTGTTAATCCTCTTATCGACTTTATCTTCATTGGTGTCGGTGATACCGGTTTGTAATGTCGAACTATCCTCATCAGCCCGGCTGTTAGAATAACAAAGGTATGATCTGTACAGATAGGATGCTCTGCAGTGGTCTCTGAACCCTGTTTTATAGCTGTCTGTTTGTCTGGCCAGTCCATGGGATGATGACAGATGACTTTATTGGGGGAGTTGCCGGGACTTTCCATTAGTCATCTAACGAGAGCAATCAGCATGGAAAATGTTTGCGAACAACCTCTTTACCCTTTTTTTGTTGTTTTTATATTTTTAAAGCCTTTGTCTATTTCCATAACAAAATAGAAAGAAGATGACTAAACAAACTAAGATCAGGGAGGGAACTGATTTCGGAGCAGTTCACTCATAACATCTCTTCTCATTCTGGCCCCTGTGGTTGCTACAGATGACTTAAGGAGAGAGTTATTGGACAAAGGAGGAGGGAGGAGAGGGGCGAGCTTGGTGAGAGGAAACTTATCTGTCCTTGGGCTGTGGGACAGAACACAGTGCCGGCTTTATTCAGCGTCTCGGCTCTGTCGTTAAGGAACGATGACACACTCCTCCAGGCCCACATTAATCTTTAACAGTGTGATTTCTAAAATAACACCAGTGTTTTCCCTAAGGCACGTGGGGAGAGAAGGCCCTGCTCAGTCCCGCCAAGCTCAGTTGAGATTTTTTTTTCTTCCTTCCTCTTCCCCCCAAACCGTTAACATTGGATAGCAGAGAACAGGGGAATGGGGTTGGAAAACTAAAAGATGGGCAAGTGTTTGACCAGAGAGTAAAGAGGAGACGGGGAGTGTGTGGGGAGCATAAAGTTGAGCTAGAGAACATTTGGTGCAAACGTCACCAGATACTAAAAGCCCTTGACCTCACTTACTCAGCCTGACAGTGGCAGCTCCAGTGGCTCCCTCGCGCCACACATTGCTGTTGTTAACAGTGTTATCACAGGGCTTCCCTGGGCAAGATAACGACTGTGGCCGCTGATGGGCCTTAAGTGAGTGAGGGACTGGCTGCAGACACAAAGACAGTCAGTCGACCTGCCTCTGGTTAATGACGGTGGAGAGATAGAAGCTGAAACAACAGTTGGTGGGGAACTGTGTGTGTTTAACAGCAGGCTGGGAAAGAGAGAGCGGGAGAAATAGGACAGTGACACTAATGTTGTTTGGGTTCTGGGAGCCAGACAGGAATCTCCCTTTCTCACTCCCTATCAGGGCCGAGGGAGGGGGCTTGGCCGCTTGCAAGTGACCATTACACAGCATGATAGCGCTGCAGCTTTGAGGTTTCTCATTGGGACATGCAGGGCCTCAAAGGAAAAGATGGAAGATCTATCGGTCTGATTCCGACAGATCACCAAAGCCAAAACCACAAGGCTATGAAGCCAATGGATTCTTGCAAACATCTTGTCTCACCAAATAGCATCTCTCTCTCTCTCTCTCTCTCTCTCTCTCTCTTTATCTCTTCTCACCCGCAATCCAGATAGAGTAGATTTTGTTTCACAGCATTTTCAATTCAGGAGATGCAAGAGTGATAAGAATGTTCTCTTTATAAGAGTTTTTAAGACTTTGTGGAGGCTGTCGGAGAGGCTTATCCTTTCTGGAGCATTGAATAACTTCCATGTGCATTTCATTTCTCATCTCCTCCCTCCTTCCTCTGTCTCTTTCCGCTGAGTGCTCCACACAGTATACAGAAGGTCGGGCCAAGGCTAACATGTATCTATAATGTGTTCGTCTCAGGCAGCCCCCTGAGGAGTGGAGGACTGCTCCGGCTCCTTGGCACAGTGGACAATGTGGGTGTTGTGTGGAGGAGCTGGCTGGCTGTACACTCACAGACGAGTCAATCTGGGGCCACTGCTGAACTGCTGCCTGTCCTGCTGCTCTAGTGCCTCAATAAGACCCCTCTTCAGTGATTTTCTCTTTTTTTTACAAAACTTTTTTTGAAAGTGCTACCCTATTTGTATTGCATTCATTTATAAAAGAAAAATACTTTTTTTCTTCAGCTCCCCATGCTGTATTGGATCTGTTCTCACCACTCACACTGCAGCGTGCTTACTTTCATTGGCTTGTCTCTATTAGTATGTGTGTACCTACATGAGAGTTCTCCTTTTCACAGTGCTGACACCCGGCAGATTGAGACATCAGGCGCCTGCTCGCTGTGGTAAATTAGCCATTCTTCTCAGGGGCTAATTGGAAATCTAAATGTTTTGCAGGGGAAGAGAAGAGCTGTGAAGGAATGCGGTCCGCCCAGAAGCGGAAAATCCGATTACAGAATATTTCTATTCATGTTATCTTATATGAGTTTACTCTGATCGTGCTATGTTAAGAGAAATTTCAAAGTCTAAAATATATTTTGTGTGATCCGTGAATACTGGAAAGCAGTGTGCAACTTTTATCAAGAACCCTTTGTGGAGATATATTCACATTCTGAAACCCTTGCCATTTTTAATGAGCAAACACTCAAAGCTCTAAATTAGAGGCAAATATATTCCCATGCATAATGACCCAAACGCAAAAAAACACACAAAAAAAACATTAATTACAGTGCCGCCATCTACATAATTCAGAATAAAATATGAAACAAAAAATGCCACTAACACTAATTGACTAATTCATCACAGGGCCTTGTTGGTAAATGTTCTCCCTTGCTTGAGTAGTTTCGGTAAAATTAAAACATTTGCATAAAGTTAGGGTTTGAGACCCGCCAGGAAACACTGAAAGGAGACCAAATATTAATAAACAATGTAGCATTTCTTGATGTAATAATTATGAATACTACATGAGTTGGGATAATTTTTTTACTAAAAAAGTAACTTTCTTGCAATTAATGCGATATAATATGTTGTTGTTCCACAGATATGAGTGATATAAAACATGTACATGTTTGCATTTAATTTATTAAGTCTGTTTTGCCCCCAAAAATATTCAAAAATTCCGAAATTATCGGAAACAGCACATCTTTGCAATGCTGAATTTCTTCAAAGTATCTTGAAAAGTCAAAGTGGTGTGACTTTGTTCTTTAAAAGCAGACAGTCCTGTGAATGTGGCCGGAGGCTGGCCCGTGCACAGTTATGGGCGGCACTCCCCGTTGTTGGGGGTGAGCTTGAGGTGCTGGGAAAAAGGGCTGTTCATTCACACTAAATGAAGCCTTGTGAGTAACCGTGGAGAGAGTGCTTCTTAACTGATGAGTCCAGAGACAACTTCCCAGATCCTCTCTGCCACATGGAGACACCAACAATGCTAAAGACCTACCTCCATCTTTAAAGCAAACACATAAAGCCACTGAATAGCTTAGTTTTAGCCTCAGCCGTGAAAACAAATCTAAACACCGTGAATTTAGTTTTGTCTCATTCTTCTTAATTGGCAGCAGCAGGTTTTTGCCTCTTTTTCTTCTCCGTTCAATATGAATAAATGCGACAAGCTCCTGATCCCGGCTTTTCAGCCTATGACTGTTTATTTATCTATTTCAACTACACCCGAGGGAACAAAAGGCATGCAGAATGGCCACTGACAGCCATGTCGAATATCTCTTTCTGCCAAATCTGGCTGTTTTCTCTCACTGCTGTCACTTGATGTCTTTATGTGAGGCTGAGAGTTCACCACGATGAAAAGGGTGGGGGCGAACTGAGTGAGTGACCCCCACAGGAGGGGAGTATTAAAAGTGAAAAAGAGAGCGAGAGCATGGAATGGTTAAACCAGAAGGCGGGAGAAAAGTAGAAGGGGGAGAAGGGGCACCCCTGCCGGGTCCCAGGCATCTCGGCTGGCAGTCCCCATCTTGGCTTCAGACGGCTTTTGTCAAAGAGGGGAAAAGAGGGTCTCTTCTTCACTTGGGCATGGGACAATGGACGTTTTGTCAGTCAGGGAGGGGGTGTCAATGGGGGAGTATGGAGAGATGCTGAAAGAGGAATAAAGCCAAGGACCCATCTTCACAAGGGGTGGGGTGGTGGGCAGCCCGTTGGGACTGGGCAGATGTTGAAACAAGGATGATTTATTAGCCTTGGTGTCCTTGGTGGCACTTGGCCACCATCCCAGATTTAGGAGTGAGAAAGAGTGACTGAGAATAAGAGACATGGGGGGACGGGGCATGGACGGGGGAGGAGGAGGAGGAGGAAGGCAGCTATGTATCAGAGACATCTTAATACCTTCTATGGGCATGGGGCGCTTCTTGCTCTCTGACCATCATGGTTCTTTTGCCCGATTCCCTTGAAGAAAAATAACTTGGTGGGGAGTCGTCTGCATCACTGAGCGGGACCTTGTCACCCAGCATTACCCTCGCCCTCCAAAACAAGCTACCCCCAACAAACCCAAACACGCACAGTGTGTGTGCTGCCCTCACTGCTGCACCACCAAGGTCCCCCATCCCTCCCTTGCTTATATAAAACAACAAATTACCAAATTAACATTCCTAACAGCCCTTACTCTCTCTTCACAGTTCTGGGCAGAGACACACTCAAACTTGCCAGATAACAAATGCAAAGAAGAACTCTAACTATGGGTGCATGTGGCGTTATGTGGTTAATTGTGTTTATCATGCGTGCTTTGCATGAACGCGTGCGTGGTCCGGGAGATTTCCACTTGTTTCCAATGTTGCTAAAAAAGGGAAATATTTAAAGAAATTAGTGAAAAAGTGAGTTTCTGTGTGTCACAAACAGCCCCAGATCACTGTAGCCTTAACCCTGCAGTGTGCTGTAATTGGGAGGGGTCACATGTTGAAGTCACAGAGTGTCATCATGTCCTGTCACCCAATGAAGACCCATGAGCCTAGATGTGTGTATGTGTGTTAGAAGCTACTGAACCTACGAGAAGAAATGGAACGCACTCCTTGTTCTCAACAGTTATATTTGTGATACTGTATGAGCCCCTTTCCATCCCCACAGCTCCCTCATCTTAAAACCAAACTCTTTCCCATTCTCCCTTCACGCTGGTCTACACATATTCTCCCAAACTTGACCTTTCTCTCCCTGCTTCCTATAGTCATTTACTCTCCTTTCCTCTCTGCTCGCTGCAACATTTAATCTTGCGACCTGTTTGTCCACCCTGTTTCCCAGCCCTCTGCTGACAAACTGTCTGAGGGTTACTTAAAGCAGTAAAGGAAAGTTTGGACAGCTTTCATCAAGGGTACCCAGAGGGAAGATTGATTGGCAAAGTAATTTACTGCCCAGTTTCCGTGATGCACTTCTCCTTCGCTACCTTTCTACCTGCCCTTCTCCCAATCTGTCTATCCATCCATTCATTCATCTTCTACTCCTTACAAATCCATACCTGCAGCCTGGAGGTAAAGGTCCCAGTGGGATTGACAGTGAGTGTGTGTGTCCGTATATGTGTGTTTCTTTGACAAGGTCTGCAGGTCTGCATGAGAGGTTCGGAGTCTCTGTATCCACTGCTGCTGATGAAAAAGACTGATTGTCTTTGGGCCGACGAGGAGATCGGCTAGACGGCCGCGATAGTGTGTGTTTGTGTTGTGCGCGTGCATGTGCAAATGTGTAGAGAATAGGCATATGACTTTGGAGGTCTGGGGGGTTGCGAGAGCTTTTGACATGAATGGGAGGGAGGGTCATCTATCATCTAAAGAGAAGGGTTGAGTAGGTTGGAGGAGAAGGCAGGAGAAAGGAGAGAAGAGGTTGCCGGGTCAAGTCTCCATCACTCTCGCTGTCTTCTGTTCTCTCACTGTCAGCCTCATGGCGACTGACCACTCAGCGGACCCCACTTCAGCGGACCCCACTTCAGCCTTACCACGGCTGTTCTTCCTCACAAACCGTCTCTACCCCCCCACCCCCCACACCCCCACCCCCGTGCCCCCACCCTTCCACAGGGCCCCCGGGAACTTTTGTTCCGTTCATTAGTACAACAAATACATACAGATGCTCGGGAAAGGAGGATGCAGAGAGAGAAAGGATTTGCAGGCACATGCCCCCCCCCATGCCCAAAATGACTGCTGATTTGGAGACAATCTGCTTCTTTGTAAACAAACGACATGCCGAGGAGCTCAAGCGAGAAGTGGTCTCATTATTCAATGTAAACGCGGACGGTTAAGTGTTTAAACAGGGTATTAGTGATAGGATGGGCTGTGATTTGCTTTACCCATTTTTAAGGTTAATAGTGTAAATGCAGTATGGAAAGGAAAAAAGAGCAAATGCGGCATATGACAATGAAACGGACACCCAACAGTAAAAATGAAGTGCCCATGGGACATCCAGATATACTGATGTTAAGGTCTGCGGGTGTCTTACGTGTGTGAATATCATGTCAACACGTCACAGAATGAGTACCCACGGCCAACGTCAGCATCGCCTCATGATCAAGTTTAATTTCATCTGAGCAAAGCCCGGCCTCTCCCTTTTCTCTGCCTTGATAGCTGGTTAATGACTTTTGCATCTGTCCATCACAATTTTAACATCAGCAAGTAAAGGGGCCATGAAAGCTCCATTTGCTCGATTTGCCAAGGCATGATGAAATGATTCCTTTCCCATGGAGACACGTCTTGATAGGAAGAGAGGCGGCCGACTTACACCAGAGGTTAATGACGAACATGGGACAATGACTGTGTGTGTGGGGAGTGCTGATGAATGGAGAGAGGCAGGGAAGATGGGTCCGGGGGCACAAAGACTGGCATACATGTCCCTCCACCCCCCATGACTGCTCCATCCAAACTTTTTTTTACTGCTCAATGGCCCGTTTTCTCTTGTGTGTCCCATGAATTATGTAAGTGACTATGGAATCCCTTTCTGCCCCTGGCCCGAGGAAGGCAGGAAAAGGGAGGAAGAAAAGATAGAAGGGAGAGAAATGCCTCCTCCTCACTTTTTTTCTCCTCTTCCTTATGCTCCCTCTGAACAACCTTTCATGTTGGCAGCGTGGGCCTGGGTTTCGGATCTGCGGCCATGTGAAAGGATGGCGGTGGCCGCTGAGTTGGTGGAGGGGGAGGGTCAGGGCACAATGACATATACGAGGAACCAAGGAGGCAGGCAGGGAAAGAATGCCGTCCTTGTTGTTGAACGGCTTGACATTGATTAATGAGAGA
This sequence comes from Liparis tanakae, assembly GCA_036178185.1. Classification (NCBI taxonomy): domain Eukaryota; kingdom Metazoa; phylum Chordata; class Actinopteri; order Perciformes; family Liparidae; genus Liparis; species Liparis tanakae. Next base: position 16,297,525 of record CM070097.1, on the reverse strand, counting down.
GAGAAAGACACAGAGAGAGAAAATAAGAAGAGAGGGGTGGTGGTATAGTAGGCCAGACAGGGGGGAGTTGGACTCTCATAGGGGTGAGGCACTCCGGAAGAGCCCCGGGCTGCACTGCTGATCAGGAAGAGGGTGTCTTCAGAGTAACACCGCCTGACAAAAAACGTATGGTTGTGTGTGTGTGCCTGGTGATACCCGGACTATTTAGCCTGAAGGGGTTGTCTGTCTTTTCTCATACACAAAAACGCATGTAGGCGCACACACAATTCAGCGTAGGTCACATCAATCCTCATCCATCAAAGTGCTCCAAAAAGATTGACATCGTCCTCATCATCATCAACATCAGGAGTTGCTTTGTTGTCACTTTCTCACACACATTTAAGGACCTCAGCTGCTCCAGGGAAAGGGGAAACAAGCAGATCGTGCAAATTATTGATGTTATTGTTTGTCATATTTTTATAACAAATGGACTTATCTTGGTGCGATTAGCAACATTTTGAAAATTAATTGAGAAAAATAAAATGTAAATCGAAACTCTTTCGTATAACTCTGACGGAACACAATTTAAAATAGGAACATCAGAAGAAGAGGCCATGACATCATCAGTGACAAAGCTCACACTTTGAATCGTTTGCCAAAAAGTGGATCATGATGGTGAGAAGTTTCTATGGATATCATTACTTTTCTTTTCAAGATGACCACAACATTCCCCAATTTTTAATACAAATAAAAAAAAACAGGTGAGGTTGGAGCATCAATAAAAAAATATATCTTAACACATACCAAAACTAGCATACTTTTAGTACTCTTCGTAAAGAATCATAACTCTTTTCAAAAGATGGAAATCTCATTCAAGTCATTTCCATCTTTTCCATCCCTGCCACATAGTCGAGTTAAACCCCCTTGCATTGGGTGTCTATGCTGACGGGGCACTGTCAACCTTTTCTTCACCAGGAGCTACTCCAGGCCGCCTCCGTCTCCAGCCAAGAGGGATTTCAAAGCCTCTCCTGGATGTCCCAGGATCCTTTGTCTCCACTCTCATCTATAGGTAAGCACAGTGTGCACCCCCCTCCCCACCACCAGCCTCTTCAAAACTCTGCACAATAGCCAGATTTCCTCCCAATTTGCTGGGAAAGAATAGGAGGCTCAGGAACTCCTTTCAGTGGCTTTGAATGGTGGGCCTAATTCAGACTCAATCTTTGGGTTTGCCAGGCCTCACCCCAACCTTAGCTGGCCTTACTTTGGAGCTCCTGACTTTGGCTAATGCTAGGGCAATCCCACTGTTGAAGGACTTAGCCTTGTGCACATGCGGGCCTCTTCCGCAAAACACGACGGCTCGCATTTACACTTCTGTGTGTGCCAACTGATATTTTAAATCTTCCTTTCCAAGGGCAAGCAGACGGGGCACGTAAGCTCTTTCTCAGTAATGTAATGCTTCATGCGCACACACTCCTTTCCATCTGGGAGCTTCCCACTACAAACCACAGGTTTGCTATCCTTGACAATGGCTGTAGGGACGGGACGTTTTTCCATCAGAGCCTCACTCCCCTAACATCAAAGTGACCAGTGGTCCTTAGACATATATACCCAGTGAGTGGTTGGGTGTTTTTTATAGACTTAGGAATCACTCCGCTGACCATTTGTTCTACTTGACCTCTCTGCACTCCTCTCTGCCCCAATTATGCAAGCGCACACATCCACTTTGCATATGTGTAATTCTTTTTCTCCCGACACTCTTGAGGTCAGTTCTAATCAACCACCCTTCGGTTGTACTCACATTGCACATACACACACATATGTGCACTGTTCTTACCAGAGTTCCTTAAAGACGCCCACCTTCTAGGTCCAAGGACTGCTATTAAAGCAATCAGGAGCTTTCTAAGCTAGGTCAAGAGCAAGGTGCTCACATGGGGATTCTAATTTGAATCATGCAAAGGGGGGAAAGGAAAAGAAAGAAAAAATAGAGGAAGATGGGAAAGAAAACAACTTAACCTTTAGCAGTCACACAGAGGCAACATCTTGCAAAGAAAAGAAACGGGAGAAGTGGAAGCGATAAAAGTGGGCAGGTGACTTCTGATGAGACAAAAGAGGCTGAAACAGTGAGGAATTTAAAAGATTAGTCGAAAGTCTAAAACCCTGACCTTCAGACCTTATGAAGCATTACAAAATACGGTGAGGACTGAAATGGTGGGACCACACGCAGTTGTGTGTGCGCGCGTGTATTTGTGTGCGTGTGTGTGTGTGTGTGTGTGTGTGTGTGTGTGTGAATATGTGTCTGTGAGATCAGCTTTCCCTGTGGTCCATTCAGTGTCTAGTGGCTCAGGATACCGAGACCAGAGGAGCGAGAATTATCTTGAAATACAACTGGATCCTGAGTGTGTGATCCTGAGTGTGTGTGTGTGTGTGTGTGTGTGTGTGTGTGTGTGGGGGTGTAGGTGTGTGTATGGCTGTGTGTGCATGCGCAAAAGAGACAGTGAGAGAAAGAGTCAGTAAGTGAATGGAGACAGTAAACATGGTAACTGTAGAGCTGATATAGTGGAGAGGAGGGAAATGGGACTGGCAGAATAAGTGTGCCTATTTTGTGCAAACCTTACATTCGTATATGTTGTGTATATGTTGTGTTTATGTGTGTAAATGGCCCTACGCTTACTTGTGCAAGTTCAAGATTCAAAACCAATTCAAGTGTTTAAGGTGAATCGAATTATGTTTCCTCACAGCATTCAAAAATCACTTTTAAAGCAACAATGACTTGGATTTAATGCGCATTAATATTCCAGTATTATTCAGAATATATCAAGTCTGTCACTGGTTACGTTAATCGGAGTATGAATAGATGTTAATGGTAACATTAGTGAATTAGTCATTTTCATTATCCATGTAAACAGCTTAGTATGAATATTACAACTAATACTTTTTTCAGAATAAAGGACAAAAAGCAGATGTTGTACATTTTAAGAGAATTTTTTGTTTTTGTTGACATTGAAATGATACCTCTTAATTCTGCAAGCATCATATAATTAAATGTACCTCCAGTGAATATGTCTTTTGTTTTGGTCATTCGGTTGAATCAGCCCTTCAAAGAGAAGAAACGTTCAATCCTGTTACAAAGATGTCCACGTCAACACACTATAGTCCTTGGAAAGAACAAGTATCATCCAACAATACCTCACTGGAATGCAGCAAAACAACCAAAAAGTGAATTTATTAAAATGAAAGATTTGAAATAAAACGCCTCTGCACCAAATCTAACTGACTTGTGAAAAATATAGGCTGATAATTGCCCCGGTGTCCACATAATTCATTATACATGTGTCCCTTTGTGTGTATAGCTGAGTGTCCTCTGGCCATGTCTACCCTGCGGTGAACATAATCATGGCCCTGTCGTCCCCAGGTTAAAGGCTCACTGCTGGGTCTTCTGGCACTAATGCAGTGCCAAACTATAGGGGTAAAAAGAACTCCAATCCCCATTAAAAGCCACCAGCAGGCTATGATGTGGGCCTACCTGTAGTGGCCTAAATGAGTCACTTAATGATAGCTGTGCTGCAGGGAAGGAGTACTCAGACAAAGAAATACTGATTGGATACTGATTTAATGCGAGGGTCAGAAGAATGCGAGTCAGTATATCATATCAGTTCTGTCACGTTTGTCACTTCAGGAATAGCAGGGGTCCAAGCTTTGAGTGATTATTATTAGAGATCACATACTTCACATACTTTTTAGTACTTTTTTCACATTAATACACTCTGCAGTCTGCTGTGAGACGTGATGTGATTTTCAATTTTGATCACTTCCACATTCTGTCTTCATGGATTGGACCAAAGTTATCATGTCACTTATGTATGTAAAAACTCCACAGAGACAAAGTTCTTATACAACAATGATGAATGCCATAGTGTGTGTGTCTGTGTGTGTGCTATTCTTAATGAGTCGATACCCTTAACATATCCATAAGTTCACAACTTCCTGTGTTCCCCCGGGTCCAGAAGCAAGGTCAAGTAGGTAAGCAAATAGGTTCAGAGCCTCCTTGGAGTCTGGGGCCAAGAAGCATTATTAATGATACATCTGGGATGATATTGGGGTTAATTGAGTGTAAGTGACCTCTTGGATATGGCTTGCTTTGTCCTCATCGTGTTGACAGTATAAGTTACCAAACAAATGTGTGTGTGTGTGTGTGTGTGTGTGTGTGTGTGTGTGTGTGTGTGTGTGTGTAATTATGCTTTCATATTTCCTTTCACACCTGTAATTGTCAACCAGATGCACTTTCCCTGCGTACAGATCATTGTCCCCTAACTCCACCCTCTTTGTAATTGTCTTTATCTTTCTATGTTTTATACCCATTGCCTTATTTTCATCTTAAGCCAATATCTCCATGGATATAAATGCAGATGGACTCAAATTAATTAACTGAAGAAATCGTTCTCGAAAGTAAAGTCGTCGGATAGAATTGATATAGATTTTGGTTCATCTCAGAAGACTATTCGAGAAAAACTGTGTCTAAAGATCCACGAAAACCTTTTCAGTGGATGCTTGTATCCTCTCTGAGGGGTGTGGGAAGAGAAGGTGAGTGCGTCCCATCAGCGGAGATAAGAAGAGGGTAAGTGAGCCATGAGGAGGAAGCCAGAGGGTGAGCGGTGATCTGTAAAACGATACCCTGCTACCTTCCCTGACCCCCCTGTCGGGCCACTCTGTTACCTGGACAAGATGGGAGGTATTAAGTGGCCCGCTGTCCCGCTAGGTTGAGTTGCTGATCCGTTAGCCGGAGAGGAAAGCTAACCCCTTCTCCCATCTTCACTTCAGTGGGAGCGTTTGTTTTGATTTTGGTCCTCTCTTTCTCACAGACAAACCTGAGAGGCCCAATTTATCTGGGATAGAGTGAGGGGAAATAGGGCGCCTTGCCACTTGAACACTAGAACTTTAAGCCGGCAACGGTTCGCAGAGTCTCTCTGACAATGTCGTTCTTAACTGTAGTGATGCTGACAAACACAGAATGAAAGTTTTTTTTTTATGACGCATTAATGAAAGATTAAAAAACGATACACCATGATATCATTGTAGAACATTTTAACTGATGACTAAATATTCTGATTTCTTTGATGGGTTTGGAGAAGAAAGGAAAAGTAGAATCAAAAGTCATCATTTCCACCGTTATGTGTTTCTTTTAAACAATGATATTTCTAGGTTTCCTGTGAGGAGTCAACAATGTGTGCGGGTGCCCACCCACATCTTTAGGCAGGGCAACACACGGCCTGCCGAGAGAGGAGCAGGAACAATTTGCTCATTCTCAACCAAGACATGGAGGCTTTGGATAAAGGGAAAAAAAGACACCCAATATCCAAAATCCCTCTCTCAGGGCCATCATGTGAAGAATTCCCCCTCTTCTCCTCCTCCTGTGCCCTCCCTCCCTCCCTCTTTTCCTCTTCTCTTCTTTTCTTTTTTAATCAAGCCGTCTGGGGTTGTCAGGTCTTTTGAGACGAGGACTCCCAGCCATGTGAAAAGTTAATCCCTTGTGGGCCTTCTTCTCCGTGGCGCTCATCTCCCTGGGAACACTGGTGGTGGCTCGCAGGCAGGTGGTGGTGGGCGGGGTAGGTGGAAAGGAGGAGGTGGGATGAACACAGGGCCACCCTGACCATCAGCTTGAGTGGTGCAAATTCTTCCATCACTGACTCTGAAGCCCACACCTGAACTATAAGGGCCTGGTATGCAACAGTCCCTTGCCACATCGCCCCTTCCCACGCACACACCATCACTCTAGTCTACACTAACAACACTTTCCCCCCCTCTTCTCCACCATACTGCCCCCCTCCCCCCTCCCGCCCCGCCCCTCCCGCTCTGTCTCGATCTCCAAACTCTGAGACCTTTTGATGAGGTTCCCTGCCTGACCGGCATACGGCTGGAACAGAGAGCGGAGAGGATTTGCAGCATTGAGAGCTAGTCGAGTGGCTTCTGAAGGATGACAGTAGTTCACAATGGAGAGGGTACTCCTGTTGCATTGTGCCCCAAACCTCCCCGGCACAGGATCGACCCCCACCCCATCCACTCCCCAGCCACTTGGCTTCAACCGTTTCTCTCTTGCTGCTTCACTGTGTGTCAAAGCAACAATCTCGACAGACTCCTCTTGGGCCTTCTGCCAAGGAATGAGGGACATGATAGATAACAATGGAGGTAAGACGAGGGGTTCAACAGAGCTCCTGTCAGGATTCTCTGAATGAGCCGTTTCAGGGAAATCAACAGCAAGTACCAGGAACTCAGACACAGTCTCCTCTACGTCAAATGCATCATATTTCTGGTTAAACGTTGAAGGCAGGAAGGTTTCGAGATTGTGGCTCACAAAAGCCTTCTCTCGTAGTCTGAAGGAGACAGAAAAAAGCATACTTGAATGCTTTGCTTGCACTGCACTTTTTCCTCCTCGGCCTCCCTCTCAGAGCAAAGTGCCATTGGAAATATAGACAGGCTCAGTCAGCCATCTTAATCCCTCTCCCATGTCCATCTCACGCTCACTCAATCCACCCTGACCCCACACACTCTCACTCCTTTGCATACACATGCACACACACTCATTCGCCGTCCCCCTCCCACTGGATGGGCCCCGAGACCCCCCCTCCCGCCCTAAGAAAAGAGCTTGAAGCAGAGAGAATCTCTGCTGGTGGGGTGTACAGAGCGAGATTTGGGAGTTTGTAAAGGTCAGAGCGGACTTTGTTCAATCTGAGGGTTTATCTCAGCAACAGCAGGGCAGGACAATGGGGCCGCTCGCCGCGCAACAGAAACCCAAGCTGTGGCAGCTAAATTACTGCACTGATAAGGCCGAATTAGCAGCACTAGGACCCCGGAGGCCAGGAAAAGAGAAGGAGGGAGCGAAAAGAAAAGAAGGAGAAGAGAAAAAGAGGGGAAAGGGACGTACGATTGAAAAAGGGGGTCAAAAAATCAATGAATCACAAAAGACAAGAATTGAGTCTACGATCTGGGGATAATTTTGAAGCACATGCCCCGTGTTTTGTTATGGATCACGGCTGAGTCACGGAGATCAGCACTTTGGCACGCAAAAAGAGATCAAAGTGTGCTATCTGCAAGCATTGTGATATGTTTGTCTGCAAGTGTGCCGAAGTCTGTGAAGGATTCTCAGAAGACCCTGTGGTGATCCATATTGGGAACACATGTGCAAGCAAGTGTGTAAGAACATAGTTGAAGAGATGAAAAGAAAAATTAGTATGTATAAAGTGGTGCAAAGACAGAGAGTGATGATGACGTCTGTCACGCATCCCCTACTCCACAGGAGAGGAAGAAGAGCTGGAAAGAAGTACCATTTGTACGGCTTGAGTAGTTTACTAGGGGCCATGCTTCAAGTGTGTATTTGCTGGTGTGCTCAAAAACTGGACACTTGTATATTTTTTGACAAATGTACTGGAGCGTCTGCCTCTCCCTCCCTGAATAAACAACACTGGCTGCACAACATTAAAAGCACTTAGAACTTGTTTAGAAAGTGGCATTGTGAGCTCTTGGCCAGCAGAGGGGTGCAGGCTTTGTCCCTAGAAACACTCAGGCTCAATAAAATAAGAGCAGACAAAGTGGCATATGGAGGGGTTCATTAAAATGGGAATTATGCACAGAACATACGGAAGTAGTATACAAATATGCATGAAAATAACTACAAGAGAACAGTGAGATTTTCTTGACACATAAACATTGTGTGATATAACAGATAAAGAATATTATCTGCAAGTAAAGGTGGTGGCCATTTGCACGTCCAGTACAATGTGATAATGCTTTTGTTCTGTTGTTTGGCATAACTTCAGTATCACATGGCTCAGGCCTAAGAGTCTCAGGGTCTTTTCTTTCCACCTTTCTGTGGCACCGGGTGGCATGCTGGGTACCGCTGCGTACCAGCGTAACCAACATCAGCTCCCGTCCTCTCCAGAACGAGTAACAAAGAGCTGAGTCCTCTGACATTTATTTAGAACAGAATGAGTCTATGCTCATGCGTATTCAGAAGATGTGCATAACTCTATTCCCTTTCTTTCTGAACATCCAAACTAATAGTCCGGTTGTTGTTCCCCGTGGTCAGATTAAAAGGAGGACAAGGATTAATTTCTCTTTTTTCTTTACTTGTTTTTATTTGTTCACTCCATCGGACAATGATATTTCTGATAACATCTGGCTTTGAAATGTGACTTTTCAAGCAGTTACAATACAGGTTGCATGTACTGTACCTCAGGTGATGACAAGAATCCCAAAAATGTAAATAAAATGCTTTAGAACCCCGAATGTGAAATGCCCTGAGACTAGGGTGCAACATAAACTGAATAAAGAAATTATATGGCATGAATGAAATGTCTCAGAAACATCTGGTTTCACTAGTTGTCACGATTCCACAAGCATTTGTACTACATTAAGATATTACACCAAACTCCTGGTGAGATCCTGTTTTAGTTAGGGATTTTTGGACATATTTCGAATAATGTGGAGGGCTAGCCGGTCCCCAAGATGAATAAAGACACACACACACACACACACACACACACACACACACACACACACATAGTACACTTCTACAAATCTTGACTCTGTCAAAACCTCCTTGTTGTCCCTTGCAGACGAGACTCATGCTCCCATAGACAGTGGTGGAGAAAATGAGCGAAAATCACCCAAGCGACTCGGTAGACTTTCCAAAGTAAAGACATCCCGGTGTGTTCGACACTTCAACAATTCAACACTGTTTTGAGATCTAATGGCGTCATCGCGCTTAGCTTCTCACTCCACGCTGTTATTCTAAATGACCGAGTAGAGGAAAGAATAACACAAGAGAACGTCTTTTTCCTGCCTGCCTGTGTCTCTTTGTGTCCGTGTGGATGTATGTGCTTGCGGTAATGTGCAGTTTATATGCCTGTGCATGTTTGTGTGGAGCAGCACTAAAATGTATAGAACATTGGTATTTTATTAATCTGGAGCTTTAAACACAAGGATACACTTGTAAAAATAGAGAGAAGTACACAGAGAATGTGATGGTTTCCTGAACTTTTATAATTATTATAAGACGATTGTTTAGTGTGAGTCTTTCCTCTCCTCCCAGCCAATCAGATAGTTACGAGGGATTTATACTCTCTGTTCCGCGGCTGTTTGGCTCACACTATGGCGAAATGTTCGTCCTCATTCCTAATAAAAAGTATTTAAAAGCCACAGCCAGCCCTCCCGTTTTCTCCTGGGCTTATTACTTTTGAGGTCTACAGAACAGCAAAAGAACTGTAACGAAAATAAGTATTTCTACAGCCAAGCTTTTAGGCCGTGTTGTGTATCTGATTATGGAAAATGGCAATCACAACAGCCACAGGAACCTGATTAATAGGTCACCACCTCCTGCTTGAGTCCCAGAAATGTTAAGCAGTACAAGAGATTGAGATTTAAAGTAAGAGAGAGAAAGGGAAAGTGGGTGAAAATTGAGCAGTCAGTGATCTGTGACTAATAAAGGTCTGGCATTTGGCTCACACCTTTACACTTAGAATATATGATATCATTATTTAGAATATGAATATTATAAAGCTAAGATAAGGTGAGCCTTGTTTCACGCCTAATTTATAAATATCAGACAAGCAGCAAGAGCTTGGAAGGCAGAAAAGGGTATGTCTACAGAAACAGCATGGATCTAATCACCAAGATAAACAGCATTTGACAAATGTCATCATCTTCCACTGTGGCAAAGAGCAGTGTCATTGTCTGCGTCCGCCCTGAGGCCCAAAGCTGATGGGACTATTCATCAGGGCAACGATGAACGATGGGGTTTCACAAGATACACGGTGAAACAGAGGGGGGAGGGGGGAGGGGGATTGGACAGGAGTTACCTGCGCTTCATCACAGAGGACTGATGGGCCAATGTGAGAGGTTTTAAATTAATGTTTAAAGCACGTCTGCTACGAGAAACCTGCAGCAATAAATGATAGCATTGTGGTGGAGATGTGTGAGGAGACTTTGGGGAGGGGGGAGCAAACAAGAGGCTCCATTGAGGATTCTTGGTCAGAGAGTGGCTGAGGTCTGAAACCAATGACCATGAAATAACAGTCCGAATCCCAGGGACAATATTTGTTGAGTTCCACTCTCTTCGGAGACGGATGACTTTGCCCGATGCACTTCCTCGGTAGCCTGCGCACCTTTCATCTGAGCCATGCAGATTAACTAATTAACAGATGTTGGTAACGAGTTATGAACAAATGATAAGGTATCAGGCTTCTAATCAAACCTGACATTTAATTTGCTGCCCTGCTTCCTCGTTATCAATTACCTTGTTCATTGAAGATAATTGACAACGGTTTGCACCAGGACACAGGCTGGTCTTTAACAGCTTCTTAAAAAAGCCCAGCGCTGCTGTGGTGTTTCTAGGGGCAACGGCGACCATATGTTTAATATTAGATGGAATTTGTTCCACTGGAGTGCTCCGAAAGCTGGGAAAATTGGATTAAATTGGCTAATGGCATGTTTAAAACGTACGTAAAATGAATGTGAATGGAAGATATTACAGCAGCCGGGCCTTGAGACTTGTGGTGTTACGCTCTCTCTCGGGTGTTTTTGCTCTGTGTGTAAACTTGGGGTTTCTGTCAAAGTCAAAAAATGATGACAGAAAACCACACACTGTTGGTCAATACTGTTATTAGAAACCGCAGGTTTGATATCCCTTTCATTACAGCGTGGTACGCACATGTGCCCAACTCCTTACTTTCACACATATTTCATAGAACCAACCCAGAAACATTTGCAGTGAATGTAGCTGTGTATGAATTTTTATCGTTAAAAGATGTTAAACGATTTCCATCGCAGCACTGGTGTAAAGTCAGTGTTGTGGCTGTATGCCTCATTCAATATTGTAGGATTATGGTTACTTTCTCTGACCTTAGCCAACACTCATGACGGAAGCAGCAGAACATTGCTGTCACCGTGAGAACACTAGAAAGCACATTAGCTAAATCATGCAGGAAACTACTCTATCACTCGTTATCGTACTCCCTCTCTTTCTCTCTCTGTCTCACTCTATCCATTTGATTTGCCGTGACAACTGTCTCCTGGCAGTCCCGGGGAGTTTCTGCCCTATCAGTCCGGTACCAGTCACCTTAAGGGCCAAGCATCAAGATAAAAGAACACCTTTCTGTAGAAGGCAAACAGATCAGACAAGTTCCAAGCTGCACCTTGAATGCCCTATAGGGATATCTTGCAGCATAAGAACTTGGCCATCCGCCCACCTCAGGCTAAAACACAAAAGGCGAGCAAACACTTCAGGAGGCGAGAGGTGGGTCAGGACAGATAAGTGTCAGGGTGCGCCAGGACTTCTTCTCCCTGAAGTTTGGAGAAAAAAGGACGCAAGCTTAGCTCAGCGATTAGGTCGAGAACAAAAGAAGCATCACGTCAGCGCGAAAGGGCGAGCAAGGCGGAGGTTTAGAGCCTGACGGAGTGTGAGTGAGATTCATGATGCCATGGCCGGATGGGTATCTGTCACGTAGGACCTTGGCAACATGAGAGTGCCCGCCAGACGTCTTAGCCTATCGCTAAGTCAACAGCAGGGTAAATAGAAGAGCTAGCATACTTTTTGCCTCTTTCCCCACATCACTGGGTGAACAATACTGATATGGAAAATCACCCCACAAAAAGTAAACAGTGAACGGATGACGGACAGAGAAAAAGAAGTTTACCTGGTAACAAAGTCATCCCAAGGTCCACTACTGCAATGAAACAAATGTGGCTTCAGGGCTGACATGGACCCTATGATACATGCTCTTTTGTGTGTGAAAGCATTTGTGTTGACCTTGTCAAACGGGTCTACGTCAATGCACATCTCAAAACTCTTAATGCACTGTATGTCCTTCATATATCCCCCTTATCATGATACCCTGCGGGCATCATGCTGAGTAACATGTATATTATATAAAGTGACAATGGCGGGACACCAACATTGATGATTGCAGTTTGGCAGCCAGTAGATCGTCGAAAACTGACGAGCAAGTGATTATGTCTTCTCACAGTTGGTGACGTTGTGTGGCAACACCTGATGTGCATTCACTTTCAAGCAAGAACTGTGAGATAGCAAACACGTTCAAGCTGGAGAACAAAAAGATAGTGAGAAAAGACAAAGCTAACAGGTGCTGGAGGAGTGTCAAAAGCCATGATTCAGAGCTGCAAGGCCACGCCCAGTGGTCACAAGGTAAGGACAAGTGAGAGTCAACATAATTAATATCGCTTCCAGAGGGCTTAGTCATACCGTTTGTTTGCTTCAGAAATGCTGAAACAAAGTGAGAGACTTGTTTTGATCGTGCCTCTAAAGATCACCGTCAAAGTGATGACCTGCGGGAGAGGATCCAATGTGGCCAAAGAGATCGAGCTGTAACTTTGTAGTTTATTCCTATTAACCATGCACCGCTTCCTCCAAACACATCCGCAGATGTGTTGCCCTCCCTGCTGCCATCCGAACACCCGAGGGAGTTGGATCACTGAGCCCATTCAATGCCAGTCAGAGCATAGAGTACAATACCTCCAGCCATTGTATGGAGACATGTCTCTTTCAATAGGCAAGTCAGGCCAATCTACCGGCCAGATAATAACAGCAGTCACCCTGACAGCAGATCCCCACACCGGACTCTCTCTGAGGGCCGTGCTTCACTGTGCTCAGGCCTTCCTATCCCGAGGCTAAGTTTGGCAGCCCTACGCACACAGACACACAGACACACACACACACACACACACACACCACACACTAGACCGGGGGCCCTGGCGTTCTATCATGTTGTGCTAAAGGGGGAGCATAATGGTTTTTAAATGGATGACTCGGTGCTGGCCCAGAGAGGGAGTCTGAGACAGAAGAGAATGGCCATGGCCTGCAGCAAAGCAGCTCTTAGATTGAGCTGTCCGTCTTGCTGAAATGAGTCTGAGTTAACACCTCTTCCAGTCCCCAGCGCCCCGGGACAGACAATAGTAGGCTTCCTCTCTGCCTTCCTCTTTCTCTCAGTGCTACTCTTTCACTCTCTCTTTCTATTACTCTCTCCACCAGTCTCCACCTCCACAGATACCCAGAAAACACGACAGCGTCCGCCATGTGATTGTTAGAGGGGCTTGGGCTTAGACCGTGGTGCTTGAAGCCAACATAATGAGTTATTATTGCCAGTCTTAGTAAAAAAGGAATCCGCAGAATTTCAGTCGATGTAGTTAAACTGTTTTGGTATACTATTGCAGATGGCATTTATCATTTCACCTACGTGTCATGTTTTTAGGGATTACAGGGCTGCATTTACAAAATAGTCTGTAACCTCTGATTTTAAGATCATTCAATACATTTAAAATTAAGTAAAATATCAAGAAGGAAATGAGGATGTTTAATTGTTTAGGAGCAGGAAGACAAGGCTTTTAAGCCTACATCAGTAATATTACGTACTGCAATTCAAAGTGGAAGCACAGTTACACTAATCATTGTGATAACTACATTCAGCACAAACTGTGTGCGGCCTTGGTTAGGTATGATCACATTTACACCAGAGATCTCAGATGACTTCACTTATTATTTCTCATAACACATCCCCTGTTTTGGCACGGGACTGCTGCAATTCACACACACACATTCACATGATGTCCATGAAGAGCATTCAACTCCTTCAGTGTTTTTAAGCTGTGAAAAATATGTGTTTTGCATCCTCGTTTCTGGCTCTATCCATCCCCATTAATCCTTGTTTCTCTCTGGTTTCTTTCAACATCTTTCTTCACTCAGTATTACTTCTGTCTGTCTATTTGTCTAAGACCAGAGGCAGTAGATGAGTAGAGGGGTCGACGGTGAAAGGGGGTGTACGGTACTCCTAGGGGAGTCTGTTGATGGCTATCAACAGACTGACTGTTATGACTATCTGTGATAAGAGTCTGGGAGAGGAGAGCCCCCGAAGTATTCTCGCTCCAAACCCGACAGGATATCTTAAAAAAATACTACAGCCTTACCCAGAGTGAGCCCTCCAACAATCATTCGAGAGGAGGAGGGGAAAGAAAGGCGGATCAATTGTTCCCCTTTGACATATTAGGAGGCAAAGGCAAAATAGTTGACCTTAAATATAAACACAATTGACCTCAGGCTGACAGAAACATGCTAATTGTTCTGAGAAAATTGCTCTCAAGCTAATTTCCAAAATGTCACCAAAAGACAAAATTGTGGCAGAATCTGGACTGTGTTTGTGTTAATACTGTATTGTAACTTACCAGATGGTTTATTAAACTTAAAAAAACTGTAAACAATGTGTTAAAGTTGCCAAAAAAACTAGACATCTTAAAACAATATGCTGATTTCCTTTTTAGGGAGACGTGTATATGCCAAGACATTTCTGAGAGCACATGCATCTCTTTAGAGCTGAAGGTGGCCTGTTTTCCTACAAGCCTGCAGAGAGCTAAAGCTAAGCTGATGAATATGCAGTAGCCTGAGCATCTGGGGAGAAAAGAGGAAGGAGGAGGAAAACTGAGAGAAAACATGAGAGCTACGGGGAGAGTGTAGCTTTTGGAGAAGTGCCCTTTGCACCCCGAATGGCTAGCCATAATATGAACTTTAAAAAGGAAAATGTTCAGCCTGGCACGCTGCCACATAGCGTGTGACTGTGTTCTCTAATCGCCTGCATGCTCTTACAACTGTTAGGAAGAAAACAGGGTGAAAAGAGAAATGAAGGCTTTTGTGGAAACCACCAGGATTTATTCACACAGAAGCCATTATGGGGTTTCTTTAAAGTCCCATCAATGAGGGATTCATAACTATACTGTTCTGAGTTTTTAGAGATAATACATTTTCAATAGAAATAGGAAATATGTTTTTCCCCTTGACAAAAACATTTAAAAATTGCTAGTTTCAATTGAAAAAGTCCTTTTTATTCCGAATGTGTACTCTCCTAAAAAACTATTTTACTTTACCTGTATTGATAAGAAAAATATTAAGAAAAAGTGTTATAATCTCCTTTTATGAAATCCTAATTTCTGCTCCTATGATACTAGTTTTTACTACCAACATGTTACCTTCACAGTCTAACAGATCAGTAGCAGGCATCTTTGATGTTGATTGTTGATGACCATAAAGTTTGTTCCAGCTCTAAACTAAACTTTATCATTTGATTGCATCAATTGTGTGCTGTAAATCACGTTGAATATAAAATATTTGCTTTCAAAATATTTGCTTAATTTGGTACGGTCCTCTAAATACTTAGTTACCAGAAATGTAAGTATTTTTTTTTTTTTATTGTTGGTAAAATAAGTCTAAAATGGTATGAACTTGTAAATGTGTACATCAGCTGAGGGTGTCCAGCTCAAGCACATCATGCCCTTTCCAAAATGGTGTTCCGATGATGAACTCAAAAAGTCTCTAAGAGTCAAGGAGCCAATGGAATGAGAAGCAGGCCAGTATATTTCATCTCTAATTAGATACATGAGAAAGACAGAGCGGGAGACACAGATCAGGAGTTTCTTTTTCTTTTCTTTTTAATGAGCTTACTGAAGCAACTTCAATATCCTCTAATGTCATGTTGAAATGAAAATTAATAGTTCAATATGCCGCCACCGCATTGGGCCATGCTTCTTCCATTTCCATATCGGGTGGCGTGACCAAATGAGTGCGCTCGCTCGGACCGACGCCCAGAAAAGCTGATACCTCCACTAATCAGGCAGATTTTTCCATCTGACATTGCTGTGCTGCTGGAATTCCGGACGAGTGTGATTTGTATGTGTGTGTTTATGTGTGTGTGTGTGTGTGTGTGTGTGTGTGTGTATGTGAAGGATACAAAGATGAGGTTCAATCACAGAGAGGGTGCAAATTGTATGGCATCTTTCCTGATGATGAAATCGCCTGTGGATAAAGAGCGATGGCTGGAAACGTGAACAAATGAAGAGCCGCTCGTTCATTCACTTACCCTCTTTAGTGTTGTCACTCTTTTCATCTTGCATCTTTTTGTACATTTGTTTAAGCCACAAGTAGGAAAAAGTGATAGACATTGAAATGAAGAGAGAAAAAAGAACTGTTGTCAACCCCAAACAAAGTGCCCAGTGAGAAGCCCTGCTGGTTCCTACCTCCCATCCAAAGGAGCCGTCTTTGCCTGTGGCCTCGTGATGCAGCGTGCTGTGCAGACCAAACCGCTCGCCAGCACCGATGCAGGTCTTGGCCCAGACGCCCAGGCCGGCACCGGGCACAGAGGACTCGCGCAGCTCCAGTTCGCTGGGAATGGGAATGTCATCAGGAATGTAGACCGGTGCCTCGTAGGGCGAGCCCTCCTTGGGTGTGGTGAAGTCCTGGTCATTGCTGCTGCTGTTGCTGTTGTTGTGAAGGTGGTGGTGGTGGTGGGTGGCGTAGATGTGGGGATGCAGCAGGTGGTGGTGGTTGTTATTCGGATGGGAAGGAGTCGGTGAGGGCAGGGGGGACATGTTGATGACACCGTCGTCCGTGTCGTCTTCTGGGCTGTCGGCACCGCCTCCGCTTGCTAAACCCGGGAGGTCGGCCTCTGTGTCGTACATGCTGTCCACTGGTTCACTGTCATCTATGGGACAAAACACACATACAGAGGCAACTGTTATGAGGCTGGCAGAGAACACAACAAACAATGTTTTAGGGGATTACACCATGGATTTAACCGTTAATTCATTTACTTTAAATTGTAAAATAAAATAAAAATCAACCCTCTTGGGGGTCCTCATAAAAGAATAGCTATGTATCTGATGTCCTTCAGCTATAAGATGCTGAGTTCCCATTACTTCAATACTTTTTTTCTAAATCTTATTTTAGAGATACAAACATGTGTTCTTTTGTTCCACGGAAGCGAAGCAGTTTGTTTTCTTTCACAGAAGAAGCCAAACACAAAGTTTTCCATGCTAGTTGTTACATCCATCAGTCAGTACCAACAAAGCACATGAACAGCCGGTCCGAGTCGCTGCATACTTGTTTGTGTGTGTGTTAGCCTCAGTGTGTGTACGTGTATATCCCTCTCTTCCTCTCTGGACTGATCCTGGTGTCTTTAGTCAAAGCACCACTACAGTTTTACTATCTAAACACAGGGACTGGCAATCAGCAGGCTAACTAGGCCCAAAATTACAGGAGGGGTGGTTCCAATCAGGCTTTCTCTGCCCGTTAGCCTCCTTCTAGCCTGCCGCCGCTTCCCAGGCTGCAACATGACATTTAAAAAATGTGCTTGTTAGCGCATGAAAGTTCATAAGGTCACAATGAACGTGTGTGGGTTGCGTTTTAATAAATAAATATATGCATCACTAAGAAGTTAAACCACAAGGATTAAACGAGCGGATCAAAAAACAAATAAGTTACATTTCACTGGTGAAATTTAACATGAGCACATTTGTTGCTACAGTGCATATTTTTTTGTTCTGATACATATTTGGGTTTCTGCCCAGTGACAGATGCGGACTGTGAAAGCTGTTAAATTAACTGGCATGTACACTTTAAATGTGAAATGTGAAATGATGAAAGCCTGCGACAAGGGCTTTTCAGTGGCTGGCAAACCTGCAGCATGTCCATGCAGATCCGGGAAACGTATCATATAAAGCTGCTGCAGTAAAATCCAGCCATTTATGATTCTGCGTCATACAGTGATTTGGACTGGAAAAGAACCCATTTTTTTTAATGATCACTGGTTCATATGGGCTCAGAACAGGCGTGCAATTAAGCATTGGAACAAGTGAGCAAGCAGTAGCTTCCACTTTACACAGATCAATTAAAGTTTTATAACTCGGCCCTATCTGCTGCTCCCACCACACAATCAAAAGTGTTTTCAGGCCGTTAAACAGTCCTTTTTTTTCGACACACTTTCCCTCTTCACTCCACCACTCTCACACTTGACCCATCGAGAGCAAGCAGAAAGACAGCCTCGGAAAATCTATTAAATACTATTTGGCTTCAAGAGCCTGTGCAAAAAACTAAAGAATTGCACAGATTGCTACGTCAAATAATGAAGTAACAAGGAAAAAGAGAGAAAAAATAAAACTTTTAATTGTAATGAACAAAACATCTTTTGTGCGCCACATGAAGCAGTAAAGCGAGGTAGAAATAGCCAACACAGTGTGATATTAAACAAGTTCAACTCTCATTTGTAACTTGGCTAATTCATTAAAATAGAAAACAGGGGCAAGAAACAAGCTCTCTCTCTCTCTCTCTCTCTCTCTCGCGCGCCTCTTTTTTAAGACAATTTGACAATGTTTAAGCAGTGGCCAAACAAGTGGTAGGCATAATGAAAGGGGCGAGGAGGAAGACGAAGAGTCTAAAAACTGATGACTGAGCTGCTTTTAAACAGTTCTATGTTAGCTCTGGGTCTCAAAAGACACAGACAGAGATGTTAGGTTCGTGTCCCCGAGGGCTTCTTAAAAAACACCCGGGCCAGATAGTGCCTTCCTCTCCCTGGCTCCGTGTGTTGTTCTTTCTCGCTCTGGTCTTCTCGCCATCTCTTTCTCTTTTACGGGGAGCTATTTATCCTGATTACATCAGGGGTCAATCATTAATTCGCACCTTGGGGGTCCCGGTGCTGGCTGCGGCTACAATGGGCTGCTTGTTCAGCGGCTGTTATTCCAGTGGAAAACTACGCTGCTCTGCCTGAGAGCAGGGCCCAGGCCACATGAAGGTATCCCATTTATTTGATAAATTGTAAATGCGTGCCATAAACGGAGCTCTTTGCTTTGTAGCGGCTTGCAATAACAAAGATTTTAGGGCACGTATGAACACAGATGCAGGCTATCGCACAAACACACATCTCTTTGCGACTGCAGGATCTGTTCCCGAACTCTAAACACGTATAATGGTGCTGTCGGTAATAAAGATGATATCTCATAATTACTGCATGTCCCATTGAAATTACAAGATATTGCATAGATATGACATCTAAGGACACCAACCTCTAAAACGCACATTTAAAAATGTCATTTTTTTGTCAAGGCAACCACATAACACGGGCCATTAAAAAAATCTTACTGTGCTTAATTTCAAGATGTAAAAAAAAAAAATACAAGAAAAAAAAGATGAAAAACTGATAACATTGTAATCAACGTTGCCATGGCAAAATAACTTGACACGGTTCTGAAAATCAGGGGTTTAATCGGAGGGCCTTACAACAGGCAAATTGTTCTGTGGTTGTGTTTAATCAGAGCGCTCTAGACTTAAATGCAGAAAGATAGAGATCTGGAGTCATTTTCTGCCGTCTGCCTGGACGCACATAAACACATGTGCCTTGTGGCACTTAGTCTGAGCCATATTGTTGACTTGGTCGGGGGGGAATTTGTGGAGAGAATACTGTCTCAAATAAGGGTCAACTCATTTCTCTTAGAATATCATGCCTTCACCGTTAAAAATACAGAACCGTTGTAAAACTTTCAACAAAGATACATTTTCACTGATACACAGGGATGCACACCGTGTAAAAGCCCCGCAACAACGAAAGCCAATAATAGCTGGAGCATCCAGAGCCAGGTGTCCGCTTTGCTGGTGAGCGAGCAGCACAGTGGAGCCATAACTGTGGTTATGATAACAAGAAAAGAGAGCTGGAAATAGGACGTGTGTGTGCCAATGATGGCCATCATAAAGCACACACACGTCCTATTTCTCTCACTGCCTTCCCCCTCCAACGCACACAGAGACTGTATCTTTGTCTGGCCGTAAATTGATCTGGTTCAATTCAAAAGGAAAGCCAGCCACTGATGAAAAGACAGTATCCAGGGAAAAGGCGAAACTATGCAAAATTCTGCGCTGGCTCCAAATATGGGGAGGAAAGATCGTCTGGCGAAAGAAAAAAAGAAAAAAGGTAGAGGGAGAATGTGTGGACCATGACAGATATGAAAAATGGGTAGCTGGTTGAGCAATAAATGGCCAAACATTTTGATGTGGGAGCTCTCAGCGCACATGTGCACATATGTGCGTATAAGTATATGAGGGGTTGGATGTGTGGGTGTGTGTGTGTGGGGGGGACATTCAAACCCTACGCTTAATGTGCTGTTTGTGCCTCTATATTGCGTCAATATGGTACCACTTAGCTTATTATTGGGCTACAGAGTGATATTGGTACCTGTTTCTCTGTATTAAGCAGGCCTTTGATGATTCCTCCACACACACACACAAAAAAGCCTAAAACACCCTCTGCTTTATAACAGGGAGGCGGTGGGGGGGGGGGGGGGGGTGCAGGCAGCTGTAAAAATCAAACGAGTGCAAATCAAAGGTAGAGTGAGTGAGACTGAGAGGTGAAAAACTGTACAATGGTGTATTTTTTCCGCGGTGGCACGGGGGTACTATATTCAAAATGACGTAGCAAATGGAAGCGTGTGACGAGGGAGCCGAAGGAGAGCGTTAAGGGGGGAAGATGTACGCGATTGTGCGTGTGTAGGAAATAATGAGAGAGCACTTGGGGCACGGTCAGCTACAATACCAGCGAGCGACTCCGAGCAAGAACGCCACACTTCCCCTTGTAAAAAGCACCGGGGAACATTTCCAAGCAACACTTAAAAGTACAACATGGCTTCTTCACAGTGGGCACAGAGGGGATTATAGAGGCGGAGAAAGAAAAAAATAAAGGAACATAGAAAGAGAGAGAGAGAATAAATGAAAGGGAGATGTTAAAAAAAGATTTCCCCACATGGCTGCACATGTTCTGTTGCTCTGCGTAATAATGACACAATAACATTTTTTAACTGCAGTTATTGCTACATTAAAGTTTATGCTATTGTGAGTCACAGCTTACAACGCTTCTGTCCTTATGTGTTGTAAAACTGTGTTTATTACTTTAAGTGCTAACACTGTATGCACACATTGTTGCAACTTCCAATCTTAAGTGTGTGTGCGCCTTTGAACAATAATAAAAATTAAAAACAACTATAATCACTATGCTTTTTTTTCAGGAAAAATGGACTGAATTTGGTCACTGCAGCTCAATAAGGAACAGACGTGTGTTTCTATACGTGAGTGTGTGTAGTGCCGATGCAACGCGGCTGATGTATTGATGTGGTATTTGTGCTGAGCAGCCTAAAGGCATTCCATCCTCCTATAACGCGTGTGTGTATGTTTATGTGTGTGTGTGTGTGTGTGTGTGTGTGTGTGTGTGTGTGTGTGTGTTTGTGTGTACACTGAAATCAAGCCTCGGGGCAAAAAGAAGACAGCAGGCAACCTCTTGCAGCTGAGAGCAGGTGTGTGTGTGTGTGTGTGTGTGTGTGTGTGTGTGTGTGTGTGTGTGTGTGTGTGTGTGTGTGTGTGTGTGTGCGTGGGTGGGTGTGTTTGTGTGTGTGTGGTGGCCCTGTGGTCCCAAGGGGACATGGGGCCCTGGCTGCTGAAGACATTTATTAACAGGGCAGATTAATAGCACTCGAAGAAAACATGTGCACAAACATGATAAATATTAATAATAATCAATATTGAGTTACATTTTCCAAATTGAGTTGCAAACATCCCCCAGGGGAGGGTCCAGAGAGGAGAGGGCGGGGGCAATAACAGGGAGGTGGGGGGTGATATAGGAAAGGGAAGAGGATCAATCACATGAAAATAAGACAAGGAGAGGGTAAGGAAGTAAGAAACGTGGTTTAATGACATGAAACGTCATGATGCAGACCAAAACCTCCTTTACTGTCCCCACCTGCATCAACTATTTAAACAACGGTCAATCTTACTGTGACACACTTGTCAACAATAATATTTACCAAAGATGATTTAAAAAGGCATGACTGCTTCAGATGACTTTCCAGCTATACTGAGAGTGAATGCTGTATGCATTCTCCTCTCTGGGAAACATTAGTGGGACAGTGGGAACGCACCATTGGCAGCAGCAATGTGGGGCAGCAACGTCAGTGGAGTTACGTCAATTGGTCGAGAAAAGGTGCCTCACAGACATTAATGCTTTATAATGAGAACCGATGCAGTCCCAGATAATAGGACAGAAGTCTATTTAGGAACAAAGTATTTGTACTGCTCCTCGGTGTCTCTTTCTTTTTTGGTCTTCGTCTGTGTGTGTGTGCGTGTGTGTGTGTGTATGGGTCTACACCCACTTCTGGTGCGGCTTCATTTAGCGAGCCACTGGGGAGGCCAGACAGCCAGCTCGGGGAGCAGCAAGGCAGACAGCGCGCAGAACAAACCCATCCATTCTTATTAACCGGAGAGGAGAAAGGTTAACGTGTGTGACTTTCCATGTGCAGGCCAGTGTGCATTATGTGTAATGGAGACATCTTTTGTTTTAGTGCTAGTCTTTGGTCTTAAATGTGGAGTAATTTTTTAACACATTTTATTAAATAAAATTCATGACATCCAGACGAGTTTCATGGCGTATGTGTTGTCCAGACAAGCTTCATACTTTTTTGTATTTAATTTTACTGGAAAATAAACTGGACACTTAATTCAGAACAACAACGATAAACATATCCCTTCAATAATCACGCGGGCCGATAATTCAATTCAATTTCCTGCCGTGTTTCAGTGGATAGTGGAGTGTGTCTGCTACATCCTGGTCTTTTTTGGTTGCTACACAGTAGCCGTACGTCTGAGTTTGTACTGTTGGGTATGCGGAGGTGTTGGGAGGGGGTGATGATATTCACCTCTGCCACTGGAAGCCCCAACACCCATACATCAGTATATTACTCTCCAGCCTCGCTCCGCTCTCCTCCTCTCTTCTTCTCGCCCACTCCCTCCAGTCATTAGCCAGTGAATTAACGACAATGTAACGTGCTATTAATCACCCTGACAAAAATGTTAGCATTGACTGGCTAGGCCGGCACAAGACTGTGTAGGAGGAGAAGGAGGAGGAGATGAAGGAGGAGGAGGAGGAGGAGGAGGAGGAGGAGGAGGAGGAGGAGGAGGAGGAGGAGGAGGAGGAGGAGGAAAGCGAGGCGGGTCATGGGAGACTAGAGAGTGTGTGAAAAAGGTTGGAAAGGTAGGGACGGAAAAGATGAGGAGATGAGATAAAGAGAAGGGAATACTGCAGAGGAGAGGAAGTGAGCTCGGACATGAAAAGACGGGGAACTGTCTGTGTGCAGGATTTCTGCACTATAATGGAACAGTTAAGTATAGAACATATACAGAAAAAGCAAGTGAAAGTGTACTCAAGGTGAACAGAAATAACAAAGTTGAGCAGCAGTGGTTTGCATGGAGTTCAATAGGCGAAGCTGCTGCAATTAGAGTTTCCATGCTTAAAATAATACAACCCATTTTTGAGCATACCATTCAGCACACAATAACATCTATTTTTAGTTCAGTGTAGTAGTGAGTTAAATTACTTCCTTCCAGTCAAATAATAAACATGTGGTTTTGTGTTTTGACATGATTATTGGCCTGTTCATAAAGAAGGCATATGTCATACAAATGATTAAATCTGTATGATAGGATCATGTAAAACAATCTACTCTAAACTTTGCACGCACTCATGATGCACATATTTCTGACATTTATGATTATATTGATGTTGTTGCATGCCAATAATATGCAAAGAGGAAGAACAATAGTCCTCAGACCTACAGCAAAGAATTGTAGCGCTATTCCACAACTATCAGAAACAAAACAACAAAGAAATATTTTTGCTGTCTGCATAAACTCTTAAAATGACTGAGCGTATCTCTGACTCCCCCACCTCTCTCTCATTCTCTCTCCCTCCAGAGTCAGACCACCTGCTGGGAGGCCTGAGCCGTGGACGTCAGGTGGGTCGCGGCCGTCACACGGTCCCATGTCATCAGGCTGTCACAGTGAATGGATCTGACATGGGAGATATGCTAATCCACTTAGCTTCAAACTCAGCCAGGAGGCCGGTACGCAGCGCCGTCTCGGCCCGCAACGAGCAGAACACACACATACACGCATCTGATACAAGTATCTATATCTATATCTATATATATATATATCTATATATATATATATATATATATATATATATATATATATATATATATATATATATATATATATATATATATATATATATATATATATATACAAATACATATATTACATGGTGCTCAAATGTAAATGTATTATATAAGGGCAATAGGCTACATACAAGGGTGGATACATTAACAAAAAAAACACCTGTGAATAATATAAGGCAAGTCATCACAATAGCCCTTCAGCAAACACCGCAATGTTTTGTAAAGATTAAATCAGAGGATTCTGCCCTGTGGTAATGTTGATGTTGTCTTTAAGGCAATCAAATAATGCTGCAAAGACAATGAAATTCAAATAAGAGAACATGTTGGACAATTTTTTTAAATAATCATCTTATCCTTATCCAAACATTTGACATATTCTCTAGTTCAACCTTTCAAGATGTGAAGATGCTTTTCTCACCTCATATACTGTTAGTATTGTAAATAGATTTGATTAAAATTGACTATTGTTTAAGAAAAATCAATTTAAAAAGCGATAAACTCCCTTTAGCGTGTTTCATCGACTACACATTTGATCATAAAAGGTAAAATCCTCATAATTGCAACTCTTAATTAACCCCTAGTGAACTGGGAATAAATGTGAGGAGTGTGAATCCAATGAGAACTATTTAGAGTATCAATGAAGCACGTCCGTTATTTTTTAAGCAACAATGCAAACACATTATGTAATTACAGCTTCTCAAGCGCAAGGAAAGAAGGAAAAAGATCAATCTAAAAAATTAAAAACAGAGTAATTGAAAATTACACATTTATTACGATTATTAATCATAATTGTTTATTGCAGCCCTTCAATCAGCAGCACATACTCTCTCTGACTCAGTAATATCACAGGCTTACCTAAGGCAGTTCTTTCCAAAGTTACTGCATCAAATGGCGTAGTAATTACAGGTGTTACTATGCTCACTCCATGTAAATGAGAACTCAATCAAGTGTTGGCCCTTTAAACATATTACCTGGCAACTCTAAAATATTTGGCATATAAGTGAGAGAAAAAAGTTGATTTAAACATGAACAAGACTATTTGAAAAGCAGAAGGTGGAGAATTACAACAATTTAATTCTGCACCAAGGTGATCAAAGTCAGCGAGCAGCGAGGTGTCAGAGTTCAAAACTATTGCGCCACTCAGCGAGATTATATCTCAAACCAATCCATCGTATTTCCCGACCATGACTTCCCCTATTAAGAGCTGTGGCGGCGCTATTACTAATCTGTTCACTATCCCACAGAAACAGGAAGGAAGAGAGGGAAACAGATGGGAAGGTCAGAGAATGGCGAGCAAGGGACACAATGCTTACTGCTCCCTTCCTCCTCCTCCTCCTCATCCCCTCTCCCTCAGTCTCCTCTACTCTGCTCGCTCTCTAGCCGTCCGCAGAGCGAGAGAGAGCGGAGGCTCACAATCAGTCTGACAATACTGTATACAAGTGGTGGTGAACAATGGAGGCCAACCACAAAGAATTCTGGGAACATGGGCACAGCCTTCTTCTCCTTCGGGTGGCTCCTGAATGCCGGACCCATCGATACACATCGGCCTGCTGAGACTGAGCGGTGCCAGAGAGAGAGAAAGAGAGAGAGATATGAAGCAGCTATATGAGAGCTGCATGCATAATAATGTTTGTGGGTGAAAAGGACAATAATCAAACAAACAATGGCAATAATCACACACAGGCTCGGTGTCAAATCTTCCTATAATTAGGCCACTTAATATACCAACACGCTGTGTGTATGTGTGTGTGTTTGAGTGTGTGTGTCTGTGATTGTGTGTATGTGTATGTGTGTGTGTGTGTGTGTGTGTGTGTGTGTGTGTGCCTCTGTCTGGTTGAGTGGGAGGTGGGTTGGACTATAGCTGCAAAGCCTGCAACAATAAGTGAAACATGATTTCTCACAGGATAAAACCAATTTGAAACATGAAAAGGAGAGAATAAATGAAAGATAGTAAGATGATGAGATTGGAAGAGTTAATGACTTAGACAAACAAACAGAGGGAAAGGGAGAGAGAGACAGGGAGAGAGAGAGGCACAATTGTGTCCCTCTCCTCTTTAAGTGTGCAGGGTGTGGGGTGAATGCGGTCCATTTGGAAATAATTGGCTGGTAATTAGGTGGGGGTCGACAGGTCGATTTGGGAACAAATGGCTGTCTTTAGCTCAGGTGGCCCTCCACATGAGATAATGGGACCTTTCCCTCCCTCCCCCCTACCCCCCCTCCCTCTCCTCTCCTCTCTTATCTGTTGGTGTATGTGGAAAAACCCTTCCCCTAAATTTACATGTAGACACACAAGATGTTTCTAAAGTGTGCATGACCGCATTTTAACCATTACACTGTGGTAATATGAGGCCACTTGTGTTTCTTCATTGAAACAACAGCGTGAACGACTGCTGTCCTCTTTTCCCCTCCAGTAATATTTCTACCATAATCCTAAGATCACATTTCTCTAAACAAACCCTGTTGCTACCCTGTTGCTTCGCAAACAGGAAGTTGAGACTTACAGTAAAAGCCCCCCCCCCCCCAACACACACACACACACACACACCTCCACCCCTCCTCTGGCTTTGCTTTGCATGGATTTGCCTTGAATTTTACGATAGTGAAAACATAAAGGTGTTAAACATGCTGGAAATTATGTTTCTCTTGCGAAAGGCTTTTGAAAGATTTAGCTCTGTTTGCACTTGTAAAACAAACACTTCTGTTTGAGCCACCAACCAGCAACATACGTAGTAAAATTCAGTCCGCTAAAGTCTCCTTAACCAAACTTATAAATTATGAAGCAAGTTTATGTTGTGAACGATTAAACATGTTCGGCCTTTAAAACAATCTGCAGCCTAGAGTCTCTCTAACTTTAGTTTCTGAAAGCGTGGCATGCGCTGCACTGAACTGCGTACATGTGGACTGCTTCAAAGTTATTCTTGTGAAGTGTGACGTGTTCAGACTAATCATGCAAAGCAATACAGAATTCACTGTGTGCTTATAGTTTTTCGAGGGCAAAAAGTGTGAATGCAGACATTCAAATATATTCAGAAATGAAAGGAAACTGAAATAAAATGCATCCAGCACGTTAACAGCGCGAGCGTGTGTGTGTGTGTGTGTGTGTGTGTGTGTGTGTGTGCGTGTGGGTGTGTGTGTGTGTGCGTGAGTGTTTGTGTGTGTGTGCGTGTGCGCGGGCTAGTGCAAGCCCCCCAAGTCGGGGCTCTCTTTCTCTCCGTGTCTCTCTTTGTCTCTCTTTGTCTCTCTTTGTCTCTCTCTCTCTGTCACTCTCTTTCTCTCTCTCTCTCTCTCCCTCTCCCTCTCCCTCTCCTGTCCTCCTATTCAGCAGCGCCGGGGTCTTGTTTGGCTTCCTGCTGTTTGTGTCCAGACGGGGCCTTGATATGAATACTGATTCCCCGTTGATAGTCCCGCACTTCCGATCTAATTAACTTGTTTTGTCTTTGGCTAAATGGAAACGTCCGAGGGAGGGTGAAAGAAAGAAGGAGAGAGAAAAGAGGAGCGACACCAAACAATGTCACTGATCTTTGCAGGAGACGGGCCGTAAATAACAACAAGTAAATACAAACAGGACGGAGGTTAAGGAAGGACATGCTCTCAACTCATTGTGTGCACATCAAAAAGAATCCCATTTGTGTAAAGGATACACATTTATCTTTAAAAAAAACAAAGGGGATATGATGTGAATTCAAAGCATCCCTGAGAGTCAGCAGGCAGAAAGCAGGCCGCGCTCACTGAGCCGGTGGTGACGGGAGCAATAGGAACAAACTGCTTACTGCTCACTTCCAAAATGTGATTAAAAATAGTAATTGGCCACAGACGCTTGAGGTGTTGCGACCGCGTTGCAACTGTGTGGCCATTTATGACCAGATGTGATGGCCTCATGTCCCCACATGTCTAACCAGCATCTCCTTTGATCTGACGTCCAGTCAGAAAGCCGCACGGAGACGCGCTCGTTAACTAGATCGTAACGCGATGCTATTGTTTAAGTTCTAGATATCGCGCGCACTATACTGCGACATCGTGAGCGGCAGATGCAGGACGAGCGCGCGCATGTGGTTTCCTGGCGGTGTATTGTCCTCCGGTCCCCTGTGTGCGTCCATTTGTGTTTGCGGCCCTTGCAGCTATTTGGACTCAACTCCGTCATAGAGGGAAACATCAGCTTACAAGGCACCAGAGGACAAGCAGACACACGTGAGGAGGCAGACGAAGACGTCAGGGTCCGCTGAGAGAAAGATGACAACAAACAACCGGAGAGGCTACTGACAAGAAAAAGGCAGGAAGGCGGAGTGGGGGGGGAAGGGGGGTGAGGGGGTGTTAGATAATGGCTTATGACCTAAAATAAACTGCAGAAACAAAAGAGAGCGAGGCTGAGATGGACTGTAAGAGGAGAGGGGGAGACGAAGGGAGGATCAAAGGGGATGTCCGCCGCTGATACTGCACCTCAGATAATGTGTGGCGCAATTAGTGCGCTGTGACGATTTCCATTAGGGCTAATCAAATATTTATACTGCCCTCTGAGCATGTCACAATGCTGCCTCGGCCTTTCATATCAATGTGTCAAATGCCTAATGAAAGAACGAGGTGTATAGACAGTAAGAGGAGGTAGAGAGACAGACAGAGAGAAAGGGGGAGAGAGAGAGAGAGAGAGAGAATGGCAGGGGAGAGGTGTTTGAAGCAGAGTTTTCTCTGTCTCCTTTTTCCACATTTGGTTTGCAAATGGTTAGCCCTCTGTCATCAATTACAAGGCTGGTCTGGTGGCAGTGAGTGGCTATGTGCGTGCGTGTGTGTGCATCTGTATGTGTGTGTGTGTGTGTAGGTGTTTGTGTGTATGTGTGATGAAACAAGGACGATGCAGCGCTGATGCTACCTCACCCAAAGCCATTAATCAAACTGGGCCGGGTGCAGAACCAGTCCAAATTGGGCTCATCAGTCTGGGCATTAAGCAGGCATCAAGGTACACGGACAGGGAGACGGCGTGGGGGAAGGAGAAGGATGGGGCGGAAAAAGACTTTTAAATCTACACTATTGGACTTTCATGCTCCTTTGCGATGGTGTCATTCCTCTCAAAAGAATACCGTTCCTCAATATAAGTGATGATCTCTTACATTTTAGGATTTTTGACTCATAATTGTTTTTAATTCAGGCCTAGATACGTACAAAACAATAGTTTTGTGTGTGTCACATTGTTGAAGAGGTCCTGCTGTTGTGTTCAAAAGAGGCAAAGTGGTATAACAATTCCATTACTTCAAATGAATGAATGT
The DNA here is from genome assembly GCA_036178185.1 of Liparis tanakae. Taxonomy (NCBI): domain Eukaryota; kingdom Metazoa; phylum Chordata; class Actinopteri; order Perciformes; family Liparidae; genus Liparis; species Liparis tanakae. The sequence goes on along the minus strand of CM070097.1, from coordinate 16,268,411 downwards.
TCAACCTCTGGATTAGTTATGTTTAAAATGATCTGTGATGATCCTACTCTGTGGTGTTATGCTACGCCCACACCCTCAATCCAACCAAGTGCACACAATTTGTCTCAACATTTACACAGGCTACTTTTTCTAAATATGACCTAAACCTTAATTTAGTTTCCACCCTGAGTAATTTTCTTTTAAAGGTGGCTTTCCAACATTTTCTGTGAACACTGTGCCATAAATGCCCTGCTTCGCAGAGAGTGGGAAAAAAGACACATTAACCATTGGCGGTCAGTGACAATCAACTGAGGGTTAGGGGTAACAAGATGGGCGGGACTCTGGAGGTGAGAGGTCAAGTCCTGGCCTGACAGACAGATGGAGGAGAGTGGTCAGGGCTTGAAAGATGAGAAAGGAATGAAGGATGGACCTGGCTGGGTGCTGTGACAGTCTGGGATATGGATGACCCTGCACACCAATGTGACAGAGAAAGGTTCTCGCGTTAACAAGAAATATACTTTCCCCCCCTTTTTGTATTTAGTGGTGTTTTAGAGGGCGGCTGAAAGAGGGAAAAGGGAGGAAATCAGCCAAATGAAATGTTTTTTTTTACTCAACAGATAGCAGAGAAAACCACTTCTGCAGAACCAATAATGTAACACACACATTTGAAGTGTATTGATGGTATATGTCCAGGTAACACCATGTGGCACAGTGGACAACACACAGGTTACGATGCATGCACTATAAACACGTAGTAAAATAAATGTTAAATGCCAAAGAGTTCAGTGTGTTTTATCCAAATCAAATATGAAGATGAAACAGTTCTGTGTTTGGCTTTTGTTGCAAACTACAACTATCTAGAAACAGAAAAGGCAATTGATTGTCACAAATATCCCAAAGATATTTTTTTAGAAACTGTGGAAAATAATGATTAAAAAGAAATTCAACATCATTTAAAGAAAATGCATTTAAAGTTTGTGAAATAAAATAAAATGATACTAAGACATACAACCAACCTGCTCTGCAACTCTCTAAAGGTAGTGTCTTCGGTATGAGGCAACTGGGCGAGTAAAGCCTGGTAAGCACTGAGATAGACCTCTCCTTCATAACTCAGGATAACAGAAAATGTCAGGATAAGATGCTTCAGCCAGCTAATCTACGGCACAAGCGATAACATTCAGTGGGCGAAACCATGACAGATGGGTATTGATCTTAGTTGTTGAAGGAGGCTAAAATAGATAACTAGACGACTTTATTGATATTGATTGAAGAGTCAAGAGGAGAAATTACTTCCTTAACCCTAAAAAAAACTTGTAGAATTATTGTGCAATGAATGTGGATTAGATTCAGGAGGTAGAGAATAAAAGATGAATGCTTTATATAAAGTGTAGTAGAAGAGACAACTGCTGGTAGGTTGTGTGTGAATAAAGGAACTAAACACACACACAAAAAGTGATGTGCTATCCAAAGTTAAACACATTAAAGCGTAAGACGATCCCTCTCGTCGCCTTAATACTAAAACGACACCCCGACAACACAACCTCAAACTAAAACGGCACATGCCCGACTCTAATCTCACACAGCGCCCTACTTCAAACACACAGCTCAGACACTCACCACGTATGGTCATAACTCACCAAAAGCTGACATATTATCTTGCTCGTCTTCTCGATACAGCGCAGTCGAACTATAAGTTCCCGGCTACCCATAAATACTAGTTACCAATTAACCCTGTGGTGTGTGGTGTGTGTGTGTGTGTGTGTGTGTGTGTGTGTGTGTGACAGAGATACTAGAAGAGCACATGGGGTGTCTGGCAGGCCTATCTGCGGCGCTGCGATGCGCTAACGTGAAAGAATGCCGTGTCAATGTGACAGAGATACGGGAAGTGCAGGTCACCGATGGGCCGGGTGAAGGTCGTTGTTGAGGTCAAGTCCTTAAGTGGTGGACACTTGGAACTCACATTGGGATTTATCTTTTAAAAAATGTGTTGTTATTATTTCATCGTTAAACAAATGTGGTGAATCACAATGATATTAACTCCACTGACTCCCTCCACCACAACATCTGCACCCACTTCCTGTCTGCTGGGGATGGCAGGCTGTCAAAGTCCAGTCTGGAGTCACTCGAGAAATGTCCAGGTCAAAACTTGAGTCCCTGAAGACTGGTCCAGGCTCAAGTTAGTCAGAGTATCTTCTAACTCACCTATTTTGGCCATTTTTAATCCAGCCAAGGCAAAAGAAATTCAAGTAATAAAAACAAAGCAAAAAGTTTGACTTACCCGGTCCCAACAAGAGACTTTTAAACATGTCACAGTCACAGGTACTTATGTTTGGGACTCCAAGTCTCGAGTCTCAGATACAAGCTGTGTCGGGATGTAACCAAGAGGAAAGGCGAGGGGGGGGGGGGGGGGGGGGTTGAAAGGTGGCTTGGTTGGGTAAAGCCATGGGCCACATGGAGCTGGAACAGATCAGCATACCTTATGAAGAGATGATACTGGCCTGGGACAGGATAATGTGGGGTGGGGGTCATGGGAATGGGTGGCAGAGGGTGGGCACAGAGCGGGGTGGATGAGGGGTGGGGGTGGAGGGGTCATTAGCACTAAATCTGTTCCATATGACACACACTCACATGGCCTGTCTGGACTCTCTCTTTCTGTCTGTCTGTCTGACTGTCTCCCCACCTCTCTCTCTCTCTCTCTCTCTCTCTCTCTCTCTCTCTCTTTCTTTCTCTCCCCCCCTCTCGGCTGGCCATGCGGTAAAGGAGGTGGGGGTGAGGTTGAGGGAGGGGGTGGAGGAGGAGGAGGAAGAGGAGGAGGAGGAGGAGGGTATTCCTGCACCACAACAGGAGCTCTGTGATCACAGGGGCCAGGCCTTGTCACACCCCAGGGACTCTGGTGGCTCTCCTTATCACGCGGAGAGGGCTTTTCATCCAACCCCCCCCCCCCCTATCTCTCTGTGTCTCTGTAGCTTGACAAAAACAACACACTCCCTGTGTGGCCACAAAGCATCCAAGTGGACTGCACGTGTCTTTATGCTTACATGGGCAGAGACAGAAGGAAAGAAATGAACTACACGTTTCATAAACAAGGGATAACCAGTGCAAGTCAAATAGTAAAGTGGGTACCTCAGTGTGTGAGGTTCAGTGAGTCAGAAGGGAGGGTGATGTTTTCATGTTTTCATATTTCCATGTTGCATACCTTTCACCTCCATTGGGGATGGCTAGCGTTGGCATTTGTTCTTATTGCTCCAATAGTGTAACTATAACGCCATTAAAAGCTGAATTCATAAACCATTGGATATGATGTATGTTAAAAAGAGACGTGTTGCTGCCCAACGCATCATATAGCTAGCATTAGTTTAAATTTGAAATGCCAAATAATATGCATTGCTGTGCTAGAATCCATGTTTGCTCATCATCTGTGCTCCATGTTTAATGTTTTGCACATGAAACCATCCTGATCTGCTCCTGTCCTGAAGGCCTTTCTGTAAGGCAGACCAGCAACCATAGAAACATCGTAGCTAGCGTAATTCGGGTGATAAATAGATCTGAACATCTACACACTGGTGCTGAATCTCTCTGAGTTGTGCATCAACATTTTGTTTTTTAATACGGTGTCACAACATTTTAATGGCTTCATGAATGAATTGATTCTTTTGTTCTCTTATCTCTATCCCTCTCTCCTTCTAACTTCTATTACTTCAGTCATCAGTGTCTTTCGCTCTTTATCGCTATTGTGTGGCACATGGGTGAAAGGTGGGACCATTCTGTAATCTGGCTGCTAATACCTGGCCTGATTGTTACGCAGCACTCCCTACACACACATACACACACACACACACACACACACACAGGCCTGGATCAGTCCCTCATCCTGCACACCACAGGCCTGATGTCTCTCCGCCATCACACACACTAATCACACACTAATCACACACTGCCCCATGCCTTCGCCTGTGAAACAAAAGCAGGGCTTGTCTGACCAGCTCCAGCGCTTGTACAAGAGGCTTAGGGACATTTTTCTCATTTTTGACCAGCTAATATCTTGCAAAAGTTGTCTAATCTCTTCGCGTTTAAGTTGAGATTTGCGCGCCCCCACCTTCTCCACATGCCTAACACCTACCCCTGCTAGGCCCTGACGCATGGTGCTTAACCAGGCCATTTTAATTAGGTTAGATGTGTGTGTGCGTGTGTTTAGGAGTGTGTGTGTGTGTGTGTGTGTGTGTGTGTGTGTGTGTGTGTGTGTGTGAGTATGTTGTGTCAGCATCAGGGCCCCTGTGGACTTACAAGCTGATATAATGAAACACAGCAGGTGATGAAAAGATCAGCACCGCTTTGAAATCAACCAACTAAATTTGTATCAAGATTCCACAAATATGAAAATACGTGTTTTCTTATATGTTGCCTTCTAATACATCTTCTTTATTAGCTATCTACAATTTGCCTGAACATATTTAACTATACTCACATATAATATGGTAATTAAATACTACAATATAGTTAATGTAATTTGCAAGGTTTGTATCACCTACATATCGTAAACCCCTTGAATCAACACTTTGCTTAACTTTATTAAAAAAATATTCAATGGAAATATATAGCTGCACATAAGCACAGTAATATGCACGTAATTATGTAATACATGTAAACAATACGTGTTGTAAATCATCATTTTAACTTTCAACACAGTAGCACTGAATCCAGTGTATTCTCCTTCGCTGCTTACATCATGAAAGGGACCATAGATACTGAAGCCAGATAATGCTCCGGGAGCTCCAGTGCAACCACAAACCAATTCTCTCATTGAAAGGAATAAAGGCTACCAGGGTTACAGGAAGTACAACCAAGTTGGAGAGCGACAAAGAGACACAAGAAAGAGAAGAAGAAGAAGGGCTGCTTTTGAGAACCGAGAAGCCGGCCGGCTGTTTTCCGACAGTCTGCCATGCCAGCTCCGAGTGTGCCGACGGATGCGATTTCCAAGGGGCTTTAAAGAGGGTCATATTCTGGGCTGTGCTTCTCTCAGTTGGTCTGCCTTCCTCTCTCTCTTCCTCTATTTGTCATTCTCAATGCAATTCTGTCTGCTGTGCTATCTCGCTGTCTGCCTGTGCACACAATCGGATGAGTGTATCTACGTATATCTGTGAATGTATTATTATATTTGAGAAAAAGTGGGATAGGAAAGGAGAGTTTTGGGGAAAAGCATTCTTATAAATGTTTCAAATGTTTTTTTTTTTTTGTATGTGTGTGTGTGTGTGTGTGTGTATTCTGAGCCATTTTCTGGTATTGGGGCACTGTGCTCTACAACGGCAGCTGATTAGAAACAGTAGGTGAGCTTTGCTAACAATTCCCAGTAAATATGCAAAATGAGGCTGAAGAAAGAGATGGAGATGAAAATAGTGAGGGCAGAGAATCACAGGAAGAAAAAATGGCATGGATGCATAGAGACCTCAGCCAGATGAAAATGAGATAACCTCAGCACTGCTTCTCTCTCTCTCTCTCTCTCTCTCTCTCTCTCTCTCTCTCTCTCTCTCTCTCTCTCTCTCTCTCTCTCTCGACTCTTCTAAGTGAGCTTTTGACCGTATATGGCATCATTTCACAAAACAACTTGGGCTCTTGTGCACTCACAAACATACAACACCCAACACTTGCACAAGACCAGGTTGCTCACTTTTAAGGCCTTTCAATTGATGAAGTAATTGAGCCCCACGACCTTGGCCCTCCTGACCCTCGCAGCATCGTGCAGAAACACACTAAATAGTAAAGGAGGTACATCGACTGCACCGACTCTCTCAAAGATCCTAGTAAACCTTCTGTAGCTCAACAGGAAGCTTGAGAGCAGTTTGACCTCCTCTGCCATCGAGCATTGTGTTATAACTTGTCATACTTCACCACTTGGCCCCGCAGTGCACTCAAGTATTACAGTACAAAATTTGTATGTAAAATCAAACGCATATGGGTTCAGGCAGCGATTACTACTCGCTGCCTCATCTTTGCCAAAAATGACATATTCTCCTGTAATATTTCCAAGAAGTGAGAAGATAGCTAATCTAGGTCCCTCGTTTCCAGGTCCTGTCGAGAGTCTAATCCAAAAGAAGGCAAACTGATTCCAGAACAGCACTTACACTCTCAAGAGCTTTACTTCCCTCCGTATTACTAGAAGGTACTATAGCTGTCAGTCTAAACCCCTCCAAAGATAGCTGCTCAACTCAAATCAGGCAAACTAGGCTCTAAGACAAAAACTCTCTTTAAGTGCTTATGTTCAGGGACTCAAGCTAATAACTTTATTACCGCTGCATGTCGCACGTCTTCTCTATCTTTCCCAGTACCAGGAAAGTACTTTTCTCTGAGCTGCAGTCAAGTAAAACACTCAGCGGCCTCTCTTCATAATAAAAATACAGATTTTTTCCTTAGCTTGGGAAATTGGCAGACTTCTCCAGTAGACATTCTCTTTGTGTTGCTTCATGTTTTTGGAAGGGGCAGCGTACCCTTGACTGGCTGCCGGAGAGATTCTAAATAAAAAGTGTTTGGGCTATTTAGGGGCCAGATCTGTTTCCAACCCTCTTTAGCTCGATCAGACAGGTTTTAGGTCAACAATAAAAGAAGGAGAGTTGGAGATAAATGAGGAGGGAGGCTGGGTAAGGAATGAGCCATTCTTGAAATAAACACTCTCATAAAGCCCTTTTTTGTATTCCAGCAATCACAGCGTGTGCATGTGCTCGTGTGCGTCTGAGCATCTCAGCAGGGCGCTCGTATAGATGCAAAGTAGCAGGGGCTCTCGCCATCAGCTTTTCTGATTAGAGCCATAATTAAAAGCTGTATTAATTGGTGTTGTGGCAACAGTGGCCACCCAGTTCATTAAGGACCTCTTCTGCATTCCAATGAATGGTGACCATTATTAATCTGCTACACGCAGGGGACAAGTCACGTGTGAAGGAGAGAGACTATATATATAGAGAGAGAGAACTCGCTCTGTATTGATCACGTTGATCCCTACTTCTTTAGGGTTTAAATGCAAAGGGTTCACAGTGATAGGTTAAATCAAACTGAAGAAAAGTGGTGAGGTGAGTTAATTCATTAAATGTATCAAAAGTTGCATTGCATTAAATGTGAAGAATTGCAGAGAAAATCAGCCAATTGAATTGTGAGCCAATATCACATTCTAAGGAGCACAATTATACATTTAGTGAATAAAACACATTGAAGCAAAACTGGTCACATGTGCCTGATTACCAAATGGTTGATCTCATATATTTAGTTTGTTTCTATATGCCTCTCTCACACACATTATCATGCCTCCTCTCTCTGAATCTCCACATTCAGTATTCAAAAGCAATGTGTTTAATCAAAATAGATTAAGTCCATTACCATGAAAGCTACAGCTAACAGAGAGATCTCTTACCTTGTTTTGGCTGTTTTAACTATGGGTGTGCTAGCTAATTGGCTTCCAATTGAAACACACCAGTAGCAACGGGAGGTATTGGAGAAGTCGGTCTATTCTATTGACGAACCGACCGAGAACCCTATAATGCCTTTACTAACCTCCATTGGATTTAGCTAATAGCAATGAAGTGCCAAGTTAACGGTAGTCTCATTACCACCCATTTCCCCAAATCAAGATCCAATGAACAATTCATTTACTTTACAATGCAATTACTCTTCACGGTTCAGCTCAAACATGCGGCGCTTATACAGACGTTTATTTTCCATTCTGCCGGTTCTCAGCCACATCTCACTCATTCTGATGAGCGTGCTGTAGGTTAGGTGGGGTCTCTCTCGATGCAGATGTGTATCTCACTGGAACCAGTTCGAGAAAAGGCTTCATGCTACTTAAAGCCCCACTACGTAACTTTGCCATCTTAAAATAACAGCTTGAAAAAAATTGTGCCGCTACAATGACTTTTAATATGTTGATTTGCTCCTCCGCCACTGCCATCGGGGGTCTGTGACCAGAAAACTGCTCAATGTAAGATGGTTGGGAGCGGCCCGGTACTTCCGGTTGAGGAACAGGAAGTACTTAAACTTGCTGTCTAGCAGTGATTACCAACGTCATATAGTGCCAGTCCACGCTCGCAGGTGACTTTTTATTGTCTCCGCTACGCGACGCGTAGAGACAGAGTGACATGCTGCTGTGGAGAACACCGGGCCGAGTCTGAACGAGACTCGCTGCCGATCAGCTGTGAGATCAGCTGGGAGCTCACCCTGAAGAGCCATATATGGCTCGAGAGCCAGACGTTAAGGGGGCGCTACAGGGGAAAAGTTACATAGTGTCGCTTTAAACAGTGTTTCCTCTACATATAATAATGCACCACCACTGCACAACTGCACAACTATAAGCGTCGATGCTATCATAAATATCCTCTGCTGTTGTTTCTTTTTTTTTGCGAGTGTGGCGCTTCGTCTCTCACGCACACATAGGAGCAGCAGTGGAGAGACAGGTGATGGGAAGAGAACGCACTGACAGATTTGTTTTTGCGTAGTTTACTTTTGACCTGAGCTATAGGCCAGAGAGTATTCTGTGAATACAGATCGATGACGCTGCTTTGGCCTCCGTTTTCTCGGTGAGGTTTGCTTGATGAAGTGATGTAATGTAGCCTGGTGCGTCGTATGTTGAATTCATTTGGCATGCAGTTGACACATGAGTCGTAATTCTGTTAAAATGAAATTTCAGCTCCTGGCATTTACTCCCACTTTTCTTCACCACTTTTTCAGTAGAAATATTAGGAGTAAGAGACGGGCCAGCGTCAAAAGTGACATGTATTATTTTTAAATACGTTTCGTGCGGTGGATCTAACTGAATCAATGTGAAAGGTTGTTTGTGTCGATTTTGAAAAATAACTGATGAATATTTGAGAAACTAATACATTTTTTAAGACATTTTTAAAGTGTTAAATTTGTTTTTAATTTGACAAATCTGGTGTGGTGGAAGGTGATCTATCCGCCGCCAGAAAGCAGTCAACCTATGGGGGAAACACTGGAACAGCTCAACAACGTTTAGCAAATGCACCGCCTCGGCCACATGAAGGGCTCGGTCTCTCCTCAATGCCAATATTCACAGGGGCAAGCATTAAGACCTCGTTCTCAACACCAATTTCCGGCCCTCCTAACTAACTCTTAGGGGAACAATGTGTTTTTTCATACCTGTTTTGGGAACGTGACACATCCGCACAGCGACATCACTGTGGGGAGGATCTGCTCAACCTTCCGTGACAACAATGTTGCTTTTACTGATTAGTTAACCAGGTGCATGTAAAGGTGAAGTGTACATTAAATAACTCCCTTGTAAATCGCTCCCTTTGTCAGTAAATAGTCTAGACTGTGCCCCCTGTTCCCTTCTGCAGCTCACCAGCTCACATGTTGACACAATGAATCCCTCGCAATAACACTTTTGTTTTTGCGCCCTCTCTGGCCGTGTTTACGTTCAGCGAGCTCAGAGACAAGGAAGCTGTTCAGTGTCCAATGGCCAAAGGTTCTGAATGTGTGCGCTGTGGAGGTGGGACCAGAAGAGGGAGGAGACTACGGAGAGGAGGGCACCCGGTACTTTCACACTTTTTTTTGTTGCTTTTTGAAATCACAGAGGGCAGAGCCACAGGTAAAGAGGAGATCAAGAGCAAACAAACAGGAGGCAGCTCAGGGGAGGAGCTTCAGACCTTGTCAGGTGCACGACATTTAGACGCGGTCGAGGAAACTCGGGTTTCACCCACCTGTCCCAAGGTCAGACGCTGCTTTTCATGCCGCCTGGCCTGGAACAAACACCTGGCACGCTCCAGAGACCGGCCACTAGCCGTGCCCAGTGTTCGTTAGTCATTACTGGCCCGACAGCATGGCCACGCCATTCTCATGTAAATATCCACACCAGTCGACATTTTGCATGGAAGCCTGTGATTAATGACCGAAGCCAAGTACAATGGCTTATCAGTATGTGCAATGTATTGAAAGTGACACAAGTAATTATAAAAAAAAGTAAAGAGAAACAAGTTGAGTGCATGGTTATGTTTATGACGTGTTTTGAGGAGTATGCAGCTGGGCTACAGCGCCATCATGTTTGAATCAAAAGTAAGCCGGAGCCCTTCCTCGTACACTAAGCAAACACAAGCCAGCATTCCTCTGTGTCTGCCATTTTAGCTCCAGTCAAACCCCACGTCGATGCGAGGGCATTAAAGCATTAGTGGCTAATGTTTTTAAAAGTGTACGGTATCTTGGAGGGATTCGGGAGGTGGGTGCCGTGTGTGCGTGTGTGTAATGGTGGATGAGATGGGTCCTCACATGGCAACCATTACACACACAGCCCCTCTAATCGCTGCCGACCTGCCTCCCCGCCTGCAGCCATCCCACCTCTGACTGGTGTGTGTGCGTGTATGTGTGTGTGTGTGGTGTGTGTAGGTGTGTGCGTGTGTTTGTGTGTCAGGGGGCATCCTAGGTTCAGGAGGGCAGAATGTTCACATAGATGCATATTTTGCCACATTAACACACCCTTTGACCCCCACACATAAACACACACGCATATGAGCTTTGAAAATGTTTGACAAAACCTTTCCCCTAATAAATGAATAAATAACAGCGTACATAATTAAATGTCCTTCACAGCTTTCTGCACTCCAGTCAATGAAGTACTGCCAGAGTTCAACTGATTGCTGGTGTGGATGAAAGGTGACTATGCAACGTTGTCAGACAGTGAGGGGCGTAATGAAGAGATGGATAGAGGGAGAGAGAGAGAGAGATCCAGGAGGAAGCAGAGAGAAATAATGAGAGACATGTGGGAGAGTGTGAAGGACTGAAAGGCTGAAACACTTCATCTGGTAAATGAATAGCGTGAATGTGTCCTTTTACTAATATGTTAAGAATAGTTGAGTAAAAATAAAGATAGATGAATGATTCGATAAAGACATAGGATTTTTTTATTTAATGGGGAACGATATGAAACCTAATGGATGGAGGATCGGTTGTCTGACTGACGAAGCTCTCAAGTGTCTGTGTCCACGGACTCTTGAGTGTGTATGAGACTGAAACAGAAACAGATATGAAGCCAGGCGGAAAGAAGCAAGAACAATGTGTCTTTGTGTGTATAAACACGGGGATGCACATAGTTGTGTTCATAGGGAAATATCTAAATATTATGGAAGATGTAGTTGTATGTTTATGTCTTCAATCTCTGTATATGTGTGTGACTGTGTGAGTGTCTGCGTGCACGTGTTTACCGGGCATCAGTGGGAAGACCGTAAAAAATGCATAGAGATGCTTCACGTGGGGAACCTACACCTTCTCGTCTCCGTGAAGACATCATGCACAAGAAACATATACTATACTCTGCCTCAGGTGAGTGTGTGTGTGATCTGGAGGGGGATAACTTTGTGGCGAGACCACACAGGAGACAGCTTTCAACTGAGTAAACACCACATCAAACCCACACACAAGCTCTCTCTCTGTGTCTCTCTCACACACACACACACACACACACACACACACTCAGCACTGGATACAGTTTGCTTGCCTCCCTCCTGCGTAATTGAGAAAAGCTGCCGTCCATTAAAAGTTGCTGACATCACTTAGACAGCTAAATATGAAGGGAGCTAACAAGCTCGGGGGGCCTTTGATTGAGCTTCCAAACAGGTTCAAATTGTATCACCAGCTACCCGCAGGACAGGACACAGGCCGGCTATACACTCGCAATTGAGCATCTCAAACAAACAATTCCAGACACCAGCAGTGGAGGTAAATGTCTGCGGAGAGGAGAGCGGCGGTTCCCATCCTCTGGACCTGAAACCCGGACTCCCACTCTAAACAGCAGGCGGCGTCACACATTCATCTTTTGTGTGGTTGTGTAGGTTTACTGCCGCATCTGTGTGGACATGCTCATACTTTAGTCTGGCTGTTTTATGTTTGCAGCCAACCAACAGTCCTCGATTCCTCCCCCACGTCCCTCCATCTCTCGTTCACCGCATTGCCTTCACCTCAGATAAGGAGACCGAAAGATGTGAGGTTGGCTGGAGCCTGAACAAGCCTAATTAAGTCTGGTTAACTTAGCTCTGAGACTTCCATTACACGCGTGCACACACACACATATTCACACGCACACACACACACACACACATGCGGTCACCAGGAGCACGCGCTCATACACACACTCTTGCTGTGGCTCTCTCCTCTCTCTATTAACACCTGCTTCTTTTCCAATTAGCCCTCCAAATAGAGACAAATGGGCCAGAGGGGTCTGATTAATTCACTTCTGTCAAGGACTCGGTTGCACAATGCCATCAGGGCGCTCATGCAGGCACGTCCTTGTGCGTGTGCCGACACGCGCATGCACGCGCACACACAGACGCAGGTTACCTTGAGCACACGGCGTCAAAAAACACAGTGCTTTTATAATTGAAATTTGTATCCCAAAAAAATGGATCATAGTCTTTGAGCAAACGAATGCGTTTGAATGTTCGACATGATTTTGTGAATGAAAAGAGGTGGAATGTGACTTTTCCCCTTCTTTTCATCCTCTTTTACAGGTCTATCTCCGCCACTCCTCTTCCGGGGGAAAATTCCTCTCGTCTTTTCTCCAGTGAGTTTGTGAGTGTATACGTGCATCTGTGTATGTGTGTGTGTGTGTGTGTGTGTGTGTGTGTGTGTGTGTGTGTGTGCATGTGTATGTAAGCTGTGTGGATCCCATCATTAGTCTTGCTCTCCTGTCCTCCCCTGTTTGTTTAAGCAGAGCTCTCTGTTTGTTTGGAGCTGCATGTCCTCCATAGACACTGCTACAACGCAACTACTTCAAAACCTAACCTGTTCCCTTCACACACAAACACACACAAACACACACACACACACACACACAAGTAGGTATCACATAGACAGGCCATGGCTTGTTAATCTGTGACTTTGACTTTGCAAGGCACCCATCTTATTGATAAACTCCCAGGGTGTTTGTCTATAAATATCCCTTGTCAGGTTTTAACCATATATTTAACCCTCCTGTTACTTTCAAATGTACTAACATATTTTACCCGTGGGGTCAATTTGACCCCAGCAATTAAAACCTCCAGCAAATTATTTGAATTAATATTATTTCCCAAGTTTATTTTTGTTTGACTACCTAAATAGCCCTTTAAATAAATAAAAAAAGTTGATATTTCTTATATGTTTTACACAGTGAAAAACAGCCTGGGGTCAAATTTACCCCAAAGAACACCGATGCGTACAAGTTGTGTACAGGACATTAAAAACATATCATCATGTGAATTTGATGTGTTTCCAGTTGTTCCCAATAAATTAGGAACAATCATGACATATGAAGCAAAAATAATGATAATTTTTTTAGAGACATTATACATTGAATGGGGTCAATTTGACTCCAAACGTAATAGGAGGGTTACGGTTTCGAGATATTCCTTTCTTGTCAACGTTTGTTGAGCTTGCAAAGATCACCGATATCCTAATACCTCACCATCAGGAAAACGTGTTCTCAGAAGATCAAACTTAAATAACCCAAGCTGCACCTTTAGACATTACAGAGCTAAGCGGGTTGTAAAGGCAGTTAGATGTTGGATTTCTAAAGTTTAGCAGTGAAGAAATATCTATCAAACTAGATCGCTAGATAACAAATGTACTTTGTTTCGAAACAGCACAAGGGAGATTTGATAAATAGTCCTGGAGGAGCATATGACAATCTCACCTTTGAACTATGAATGATGAGGCCTGATCATTCTATAAAGATTACCGCTGTTTGCTCAGTGGGTGGAGGCTTGCATTTCTCTCAAAGTGACAGAATGGTGCAATGCCTTCCACTTTTCAAAAAGAAAGGTACCTATTTGAATGTTACACCTGCTCTTTGAATTCGGAAACAAAATAAAAAAAACACGTTTGGAGGAAGAGAATAAAATAAATGGGGGAAAAGCTTTGTGTTTGTCCTTTTCGCCTTAACTTTATATGTTTTTCTTACACATGACAATTCAACCCCAGTTGTCGGTGGTCTTCAAATGGCCTGAGCGCCCAGGTCTGGCGACCCCCAGCTTATCCAAGCACACAGCAACTCAAACACAATGATAACATTGCTGCAAATCTCCGCACAATTGTACGGCCACACATTAGTTCAACACCAAATAAATAGCCGCTGCTTCAGTTCATAAACTCTGGGTTCAGAGGTCGAGCTATGTCAAGTAGGGCGCTGAATGAGACGCCATGGGATAAAAGAAAGACAGAGAAAGGGATTTAGACGGGGAGGTGGGTGGGGGAGCATATAGAATACCCCGGCATCTCCTTTTCTCCGGTCCACCCGTTGAGTCTCAAATGCCACTCTACCGTTGGCCCCATTGTGCATTCGTCTCAAAGAGCTTGTATTCAATTAGCCTGATAAGAGCAGAGAGGACAAGGGTGGGGCAGAAGAAGGGGGGGTTACCTGGGCAGGCACTAATCGCTTTGATGCCATTGGGCCTTTGGTAGCTTTCGTCCTTTTTGGCCCCCTGCGTTGATACTAAATTTGACTGTGTGATTTATCTCGTGGCGGGGGCAAATAGCTGTTCTGGAGGCAGCCACCTTCACTTTTGTTATTTTAATGACATCAGTTGGATCATGGCAGGCAAACAGATGCCTGGACGCCACGCAGCACATTGTAGGGGATGTTCATCAATGTGCACTGCTCGTGTAAACATTTTAAATAAACTAATAATCGAATATGTAAACAATCTAAACAATTCTTATGTGCTCTAGAAGAAGGTGCAGGGACAAGGAAAGAGTGTGTGGATGCAGTAAAACTGTGTGTTGCACTTCTCTGATTTCTCCTCTCGACTCTGCATCCACCATCCAGGCTCCAAGGAAAGCTGGGCCCCTTCCTCCTCTCCTTTCTTTCCTTTTACAATATGTTTGCTGAATGAAAGTTAATTTTAAGCATGCGATTTATCACGCCGGGGCGAACAGCCATTCATTCGGCCACCTTTGTCCAACAGAGTAGGTAGGTAGGTAGGCAGAACATCTAATCAGAGGAAAGGGGTGTAGGGGATGTGAAAAGAAAGAGAGAGGGAGGCAAAGACAAGAAGATAGAGGAGAGAAAGTGCACGCGTGAAAGTTATCACCAGCGGTGTCTGCTGATTGCATTCGGCGGGGGATAGGGAATGGGAAGCCAATGAACCATCTAAACTCTGATCCTTCTGATGTAGAAAGAAAAGAAGAGAGTTAAAAGAGGAGAAGACATGGAGAACGCACCAGAAAGACACATTCTCAGAGAGTTAATGAGACAGGGGACTAAGTCAGGGCACTCCAGTGCCATCTACGCCAAATCCCTGATAAATTCCACAACTGCTTTATTCTGTTATGAGGTAAACATTGGTCGCAACTGCAGCTTGTGTGAACCACATTGATCAGCCCTTACTAAGACCCATCTAATGGTTCTTCCTAAATGACTTTAGTAAAAGGATTTTGTGTTTGTTTTCAATGTTTTGCATTCATTAATTTCATGTGTGGGCCCTATGTAGAGCTTTCCTTCAGTTGCTGTCATTTGGGCATGAACAAAACTGTTTCACCATGCTCCTCTGCAGCTTTTTAATGGACTTCACCTGGTGATAGGAACAGCAGTGGTGTCAATCCACCGTCTCTGTGTGCCAGTATCTTGTCAGTGTGTTATCAGCACGAGGCCCCGGTTTGGCAAGGCCACAGGCTGTCACAGCTGCAGACTCTCACACAGACACACCAACAAACTCACAAGCACTCCTGGAGGCCAGCAAAGCCCCTGACCCCAAACACCCTGGTCAACAAGTGTGACTCTCACTATCCACTGCCTGGAGAGATGAAGTTAAAGAAATGTGTTTATTTATAATTTTAAACAACGAAACTAAACTTTTTTTAAATATTAATTAACATATATCAAACGCTCCTGAGAGTAGTTCGCTTATAACACCGGTGCTTGCATCTGTTCGTTCCCCCACTCCCCCCACCCACCACCCCCCGCGCGCGCGGTCAGTCCAACTGTGCAGCAATCTACCGACTCCACGATTACAGAGCTAAAAGCTAAAGCTCGAAGAAAGTGTTCTGTGACACACACTAATAACGGAAAGCAATTAGCTTAGCTGTTTGTTAATACAGGTACGGAATGTGGTAATCCGCTCGGTGAGGGGGTCGGAGGGGAGTCAGTATGTGTGTGTGTGTGTGTGTGTGTGTGTGTTTGTGTGTGTGTCTTGACCTTCATGTGTGTGTGTGTGTGTGTGTGTGTGTGTGTCAGAAGGCAGTGCAGGGATCTGCAAGCATTATGTGTGTCCTGGCTAATCACTGTCATATGGAAGGGATTGAAGTGACCACTGCCACGCAATGAGACGGACCACGCCACATCTGTTATCAACTAGGTGCGTGTGTGTTTGTGTGTGTGTGTGTGTGTGTGTGTATGTGTGTTTGTGTCTGGAGGAAACATTTGCATTACATTTTGCATTTAGCTGACAGTCTCTCATCCAGACTGAACAGAGGTTCCAGGACACTGACCGGACATGATAGACTGATGGACATGAGTATGAAACATGTTATCCTCCAGTCATGGGATCATCGCTGTAACCTGCATGCCAGGACGACTCTGTGTTTATACTGCAAGTGCTTGCCAGAGTTATCCAAATGTCTCACATTTTAAATATACTGCCAGAAGGTTCTGATCAGATCTTATGTCTAAATGACATTGATGACAGACGCCAGGAAGATCCCCTAATCAATACGGACAGTTTGTCTTCCTGTCAACAGACTCACAGAGGGAGGGCATTAGGGTCCAAACTTCTGAAACGAGTCTCAGGCCGAGCATCTGTGAGTGTTTATCGTGATGGATCCAGCCTTCAAACTGCACATCTAGCAGCTCGAGAGGGACAGAGCGAGACGGACGGAGAGATAACTGAGGCCACGAGAAATGAGACGGATGACAGAGGATGGCCAAGCCCGAGGAAAAAGTGGCTGGGCGAGGCTGAAGCCTGTACATTTTCATAGACTCCTTTCTAAAAAAAGGAACACATTATAAGTATCCATCAAAAGTGAAAACGTGTAATCACGTAACGGACTGCAGTGTGGGGGGGGGGACATTTGGCGGATGGAAAGCAAAGCGTGAATCTTGATGGTAATTTGAAGCTTGAATCAATGGTAAAGCACTTATCTTCCATTACTCCATTCATCTTATTTAATTCAGTCTTTTTAGAATATATTGTACGAGGTCAAACTATGTTGTATTCCTCGGGGATAAAAGCAAAGATTAAAGACAGAAGATAGACATTTGTCCCCCTTGTCATCCATTAGATTCATCCTACACCCCCCAGGTTGGGAACCATTGCTCCCGGGGATCAATAGAGTATTTCTAATTCTAATATCCTGAGCAGTTCCTGTCGGTGCAGACAGGAAAAGTGGGAACTATGCACGAGGAACAAGAAGCAGTGCTGTTGTTGTGCAGACGTGTCCCCACAATGGCGGCTGTCACCTCTGACCCTGCACACCCAAACAATGGTCAGGAGTCCATGTGTCGCCGCAACACACCACCCGACAACCCAATTCCCCACGTCTCTTTGGCCAACCCCATTTCCTCTCCTGAAAACAAGCCATCGCCCCCCCTCCGACACCCACTACCACCCCCAGCATCCGGCAGAACATGAGGCCCAGCACCAGCCACCAAGCGGCCCTTTCTTTAGCGGGCCTTCTTCCTGCTGTACTTTTCTCCTGACCCCCCGTTGTGGTCTCCCCTCTGCCACCCCCACCCCCTCCCCCCACCCCAGTTCCTTGCTAATTAATTTAATCCTGTAAGCAGGTGTAAGCCCCGTCATTAAGTGGAGCCAAGTCACAGTAAATGGGGGTGAGGAGAAGGAGGGGTGCATTGTGAAAGCGAGGACAGAGTGGGCACGAAGAACAAACGGGGAAATTGGTGGCAAAGCGGAAAAATCCTGTTTTTTTATACAAGGCGCAACAGGAGGAAGGGGTGGGGGGGGCAACAAGGGAATCCAAAAGAGGGGGAAATCTTGTTTTCACATTTTCTTAGGAGAGGAGTGGTAAAGTGAAGGGGCATTCAGTGAATGTTATATTGATATCTCTCTCTCTCTCACTCTCTCTCTATCTATCTATCTCACCATCCGTGTCTCTAGCTTTCTCTCTTCTGTCTTTTTGTGTCTCTTCCCGGAGATAGCTCCAATGGGGGTAGAGTGAAAGAGAAAGGGGTGAAAAATGGGGACACAGGGCTTGTTTTTCTCCTTGGGCCAAACAGAGCAGGACTATGGGCTCGAGTCTGCACAAGTTCTTTTTATTTACCAACCATCCTTTCTCTGTCTCCGTCTCTCCCTTTTCGTGGGACCAGGGGGGTCTGAATTAAATCTGTTTGGAGGGAGTGCGGGGCATCCAAGCAGTGGGTCTTAGCAACTGATGATGCTGGACCGGAGTTAAAGAGATGCTGCTGTAGCAATAGAGGGCAAAGGAGAGGGAAGAAAGGGAAGGAGGGGGGTGAGTTTGTGAGGTGGCATCCAAACCGCATGCCAGGAGCTCCCGAGAGGTTCCTTCCACCGGGGCTCCTCTGTGTGCCCTCCAATGGGGCAGCCGTTTACCATGCTGCTCGCAGGCTGAGCGGGACGCTATTCTTCCCCCGCTGGCCTCAATCCCCTGGCAGCAGTCAATCAATCCCGCTCGCTCGTCCCCTCTTCTTCTTCTGCTTCTGTCAGGCCCTCAGTCTGCCTCGCAGCGCACATCCTCCACCAAAGTAGAGGTCGCAATTCAGGCAACTCGCTTTCTATCACTCCCCTCCAACCCCTCCTCCTCCTCCCCATCCTCATCCTCTAATTCCTTTTTAACTCAGTGAGCGGGTGTCAGGGATACAACGTGGTGCATTCCTTCCTGGCTTGTAGCGCAACAAGCTATTGAGCAGGAGATAAGCCTCTCTTTTCGGAGTGGTTGAGGAGAATTGAATTCAACTCCTGAGTGACGGGAGGAGGAAGATTTATCCCCGTCGGTGGACAATGCCGCCTTTTCGGGGACTTTAATCTCCCCAGGACAATGGGCCTGGTTTTCCTCCTTCCACCAACTCCACCACCAGCGCCACCCCCGTTCCCCTGCGTTTTTCCCACGATCGTCGTTGATTAGCACCCTGGGCCGATTGCCATTATCTCTATCTTGTTGGGGTTTTTTTCTTCTTCAAGGGGACTCATCTGTGTGTTTGTCAAGAGAGGAATAAGGCAGCTTGGAGGAAAGTGATAAAAAGACAGTGAGAGGGGAAAGGATTTGTAAGGTGATGGAGAGGAATGAGGAGACAGAGCGACAGGGAAGAAGTAAAAGGAGGCCATGAGTATAAAAGGTGGCATGAGCGCCAAGTTCATTGAGAGGGCCCAGGACAGAGGGCGCTCCCCTCAGCTGAGTGGACATCCCCACAAACACAAGCGCACAGTCATTACTATGACTCGGGCAACCCGGAGGAAACAGGCAAGGGTAAGAAAAGAAACACTCATCTTTAGGATTTACCACAGTTTGAAGATTGGTGGACTTTTGATGAGTATGAATATTAAATGTAATCTAATGGCCTTTAGTAAATCCTACTTTCGCTGAAAGAGATTTAAGAGAGCTGTCTATTCAACATTATGGTTATTATCCAGACAGCACAGCTTTAAAGATGCATGCTTCACACAAAACTCTCAATATGGCGACAGCTGGCCTTGCAGCTGACAAACAACGGCAACGGTGCTGACAGATCCGTCAGTGTTTACCTGAGGGGAACCAGAGGAGAACCAGAGGGGAACCAGAGGAGAACCTCAGGGGAACCAGAGGGCGGGCACTGTGCTTCCGGGATGAAGAGTGTGCAAAACTATTAGAATTGCAGTTACCAAAATAAATAAATTATTTGTGTAGGAATCCGCTGGTAAAGGTTGGATGGACTGTGAACCAGTTGAGAGGCAGAATGGAAACACAAGAAAATATGGCACTGGAAATAACAATTTCAATCAAACTGTAGATATTTCTTTTGATTAATCGTACACCAAGAAAACAGTAAAGGACCTTATCACAATGATCTCAGAGGGAGACATTGTTTGTATATTTGTTCGACCAACAAAGGTCTTACCTCTGTTAATTGACTGATCAGTTAATTTACTTATAGGTTCAGCCCAATAAATCAATAAGTAAGAATAATGTAACAAAAGGCAAGGTCTTAACGCACACATCGTACCTGAAATTGATTAGGTTAACAAATAATATGATGTGAGACAGCCTAATTAAATAAAGATTAAATAAATATTTCCTATATATACTATATATATATATATATATATATATATATATATATATATATATATATATATATTTCAAATTATGATGGGAAATTGAATGGGACTCCTCACGACCCGTGATTTTGTGAGGCAACAAGTCTGCATTTATACATTACACACATTGTTGTTACAAAGTCATTCAGGCATTATGGGTGGGTCACAAGTGTTATGTAAGGCGATGAGACATTATAATATCAAATCTCACTCTCTTGGCAACGGCCAGACTCAATCTGTCGAGCGTTTACTCTACTGTGAAAAGTAACAGCCTCATCTGCTTTTTCCTCTACTTGCATTCACTCTCGTGCACACGCACATGCACACTTCCTCCACATTACATTAAATCTCTGAATTATGGGTTACAAATTTCAAGTCAATGTACTGTGAGCCCATTTTTCTGCTAAGCTGGATGTCTTGAGCGGAGTGTGTTTCCACGTTCAAACCACACAGCGGGACGCTCCTAACCCAGCGGGACAATCTGAAAAAATAAATACTGCCATAATTACAGGAGAGAGAGACATGGGCCATGTCTGACATGACAAACCCCAGATGGATATCTCAGGCTGACTGTGCGCGTGTGTGTGTGTGTGTGTCTGTGTGTGAGAATGTATGTGTGTGTGGTGGGCATGTTTGTGTATATGTTTGGACCCCCGTTTGTGTGAGTTGGTGTGTGTGCTTGAGTGGAAACATGACCTGTGTCCCACTCCAACGCGGGCCCCCGCTCTGCCGTGTGTCGTGCGGGGGTCCACGATAAAGAAATAAGGAATCAAAGAGAAAGCAGATAAAGGAGGAAGAAGAAAAAAAACATGTGAAAGCAGGACGGACAGACTGAAACACAGAGGGGTAGTAACTGAGGACAAGAGAAGAAGAGACGGAGAGAACAGAGAGAAATCTCTGGATGTGATTTGGGGAAGCTCAGAGTAAATATTTATTTCCCATCGTTGGGCCTGTCAGTGGTAACGTGATGGATTCCCCGCCTGATGTCTTCCAACGCACACTGCTGCTATTTTGAAGACGCCTGTCCCCCCTTGTGTTTACGGTGGCATGACTTGCACTGCGGCGGACTGCTGTACACAATACCGACGAAAAATGAGATACTTACGCTGTGGCCGGGCGAGTACTCAGTCACAGTCCCACACATTAACACACAAACTGTCACACGTGTCTCATAAATGCATTCCTTTGTTGAAGGGAAGATTACCAGCTCGGCGTATCCCTGCTTGTACTCTTTATATTTGTGTGCGAGTGTCTACGAGTGTGTTTTGCATCCATTAAAAAAAGTTTATTTTTAGTGGCTCGACAATATGCTGCAACAGAGATATCCCTCTCCAAGTCTCTATCACACACACACACACACACACACGCACACCGACAGAAAGAGAGCGACACATCTATGTAATTGCTTAAGTGCCTTTGTGAGATGTCTCATTGCTAGGTAACGGAGCAACGCATTTGAAAGTGATCGTGGAAAGTGGAAGATGAACAAATGTGACGTTTTAAAACAAACTCGAGGAGACAAATTAAATGATTTGGTTATTGCGTAAGGACATATTTTTATAAGGGGCGATATATTCGATTGGGTTATTTTCAGCCAACAATCGAGCCTCTCCATTTGTCAGTGTTCAAACAGCGTTCTCAGTATTTTCCGAGTTGTGAAATACTGTCTGGGAACTGTGCTCGGATGTCGGTCTCTGAGGCCATTTTCTCGAAGTCAGCCAACTCATCCCTTGTTCAGCATGTCACGATTGTAGCGGCCGGGCTCTCTGTCCCTCTGCACACCCCCTTCTCATCATCCTTCCGAAACCCTCCGTTTTTTTTCCTCCCATCTTCCGAAATAGTCTTTCTAACGAGTGTTGGCCCATCCCTGTTCCCAGCTATAAAAACAGGCCCCGGTGGCCGAAGATGCTTAGAGAATGTGGTTATTATTGCACATACACACACACTCACATAGGCAGGGGCCCCTCTCCAGTAGTTTGGTAAATGATGCCCCAAACTTAGCTCGAAGCCGAAATGAGTCCAAGGTTTTTTCTCATCATTATCATCATCATCATCATCATCATCATTCCTCGGCAGGCCCATGACTCAGCCCGAGTCACATTATTTGTTCCAGAGAAAACATTAAATATTTTTTTCTGTCAAGCCTTTCTCTCCCTCCCTCTGTTTTCTCTCTTGCTAACGTGCACTGTTATTCTTTCTTTTCATATCTTCTTATGACTTTATCTCTTCTGCTCCCACTGTAAATTAGAACTGGTGTCTTTTTTTCTCCCCATGTGTCCCTCCATTTGTCTCTCGCTTCTCTTACTCAATATGCTCTCTGCCCACTTTTTTTCTTCTTCTTTTTTCCAATGGGGCAGACGGTTCTTTAAGAAGCAGGCCGGAGTAATTCAAACAACATGCCTCTAATTTGCTATGACATGTTTCATTTCTGACCTCACTTCAGATAACCATCGTGCTCTCTCCCTTTCTTTCCGCATGTCTCTCTCTCTCTCTCTCTCTCTCTCTCTTTCTCTCTCTCTCCCATTCAGCGACATGCTTTGGATGAGCCTGGGCCTATTTGGGGAGGATTCTTCTAACCATGCATTAATGCTAACGGTTTTGCGATTCCTCAAAAAGACCAAAATGTTTGCGTTCGCTTTGTAGGTAATTTAAACAAATGTATTTCTGACGAGCAGAAGAGGCTGGAGGCTCCATGAGCCGTCTATCAATTTATTATCTGAATTCGAGAGGTTTTCAGTGGTTATGTTTTTGGGGGGAACCTATTTTTTATACATTCATCATGGGTGACTACTCTACTGAGGAAAAAACATCCTACGAGACATGATGCTCGACATTTGACATTATTGGCAAATATGGGATTGGGAGGTGGTTGAGAGGGTATGACAGGAAATGACTCAACAGTTCAATTTGGGTGCCGGCGTAAGTCGGAGTGAAAAAAAAAAAACTTGACAGGCGCAGCACACTTTGCTGCCAACCCCGAAAGCCACAAATATGAGCATGTTCCCCGAGAAGTGGACCATGTGAAAACAAAAGTGCCTGGCAGTGGGCAGCGGAGAGGGATTGAGGGAGGAGAGGGAGAGAACGGTGGAGGTTTAATTTGGGTGAGAGGTCAACACGAAGCCAGAGTCAGAGGACACTCACCAAAGATGACTTGTCTGCTTCTTCCGGCCGCCCTTTGCCAACACACACGTACATAAAACATGTCGGGGCGTTCATCGCCATCAACTGACTCCAATGTGTGTGCAGCCCCGAAGGAAGAGCCAGAGAAGGGCAGGCAAGTTCACACACACACTGAGGAAAGGTCAGAGGAGCTGTCACACACGCCATCATCTCACCCACAGGAAGGTAAAACATCTGTACTCATGACAAACTAAACCGAGCCATTTTCTCCCTTTCAGTTACGATTGTCTGTCAGAAGAGGAAATAATAAAAGATTTACAAAACTGGTGATTTGGTTTAACAATACGCTGTAAAAAATAATAACGCTCCAGCCTGTGATTGTTGCTTCTTTCTTGTTTGCACTCCAAACTGGCCAACTTTTACGGCTGTGCTGTGGAAGGGAACAATTCATGGATTTACGGTCATCTCGACACAGATCATAAATATGTCAGTTATTGTGTGTGTGCGTGTGCGTGTGTGTTGCAAACAGTCATTGTGTATGACGGTGTTGACGGCTGCCACACAAAGACTTCATCCAGGATACTGATGTGGAATATGTTAATCACTAACAGAACCCATAATATTCCAGTATGGAAATATCACACAGTTGGCATCACCGTGTTGAAATGTGGCATCAGGCCTCGTGGTTGAGGAAAGTCACCTAAAAGTCACCTTTGACTCCCAGGAGAACCGAAGCCTACTGACGTCAGTGTGTCTATTCTTTGTCAGCAGCTCACTGAAGGTCAGTGATTAAAACATTAATACAACATAGATGTAAAACAAGAGAGCTGACACTCTCCTGTCACTTGTCCCCATCACGTAATGCACCGACGATGATGAACATCCAGCCTCCTTCTGTCTAATTAAAAAACGTCCTGATTCCCATACGGTGCAGAGCAAACGGACAGATGTTCTCGGTGTTCCCGGTGTTCTCCGCGGAAATCCAAGAGCACCGCAAATGGCTAGCAAGCTGAAAGACAAGACCCCCCCCCCCTTAACACACTCTGGGCCAATGCTGAACTGCACCAGCTAATGCCTGTAGCTGCTCCAACAGCTGCACTTGCCCTGCCTCATCCCTCATGTGCACTAACAAGTGATGTGTGTGTAAATGCAAGTGTGTGTTCCTCTGAGGGAGGAGGCCGTTTGTGCATGTGCACACTTACTGCATATGTGTGTATGCATGCCGCCATTTGCATCGCAAAGGCCATAAGAAAGACTTCATTCACAGCTTCTGTGAAATTAGCCAGAGGCTCAGGCCAAGATGTTCACACTCCAGACCTGCCAATTGTAAACAGACTGAACTCTGTCTCTCTGAATTCACCGGGTACCTCACTCGCTCTCCCTTTGGCTGTTTTGATGGGAGTTAGTAAAAATACCCAGTGTTTTTAGAGTTTAACAGAAGTTTTAAGTTATTTTTCAGAAATTTCCGCAAAAAATTCAATCAGTTTGTTGTTATTAGCCAATGCATGTATATTTACATATATGTATTTAGTAACTCTGATTGATGTTATGTTGCAGCGGGGTGGTGAGACGTCATCTTTACAGTAGAAGAAGCAGAGTTACCACATCAATACATGATACCTTTGTCAAATGTGTTTTCGCCATTCTTATGGCCATAAGGGAACTTTTCAAAATATGTGTGAAAACTGGACATCATAACTTGAGATTGAAAAGCTACTATTGGTTATTCTTGAAATTATTTCAGAGAATTTCCTTCCTCTTCTTGACATTTTCCTGAGGCCTAACATTGAACCAGTGACCCCTCAATGGCCACCACTTCCTCTGATCGCAGAAAACCTGCAGACAATTTGATTAGCCGCCACTCTTTCTTCCAATACAGCCTCAGGTAATGAGGTATGTCTGGAAGTAGGTGGAGGCCAGTAGGTGGGGGTATTGGGTTTAGGGGTGGAGGGGGGTTGGCTGAGGTGGGCGTGTGGAGGGGCAAGGGACTCTTCAAACTTCAAAGGCCTCAGATTGGACACGAAACACACGTCTGGAGGTGGGGGAGGAGGAGGGATCACACAAATCTAATTTTCCTAAAAAGGGGAAATACAGACAATAAGGAGTTGGAGGTAAATGACTTGTGACCCCACTTTTACCTGGTTACCCCCACCTCTCTGTTCCCCATCCCTCCCTCCCTCCCTCCTTTCCAGATCAGATTAAGCCGCAGTGGAAGGGAGCCTCCACTCGTTAAGGAACCCTGTCATGACAAATAGAAACACAAAGCATGACCTGCCTTCAATTGGAAACGGATCCACAGTGGAGGGGCACATAGGGAGGGAGCCAGAGGAAGAGAAAGAGGCAGAGCGATGGAGATAATTGAATCAAGGCTGCGGGGAAGACAGATAAATCTTATTATTGATACTTCAGTTGAGCAGAGACATAGTGATAGAGGGAGAGAGAGAGAGAAAGAGATCAGTCTCACTTCATAGGGCATGACCATGGATGTATGTGCACATGTGCCTGTTTCTCTGTTTCTAGACTTATGTATGAACAATATTGTGCTTTTATTTAGGTGAAGCCAAACAATTTGTGTCTGAAAAGTAGATTAACATTGTCTTTACTCCATAGAGCATGAGGTCAATTAAAAAAAAACTCACAATGCATCCCATGTTGTGAAATACACCACAATTCACTTTATCTTGCATATCACATGATGCCTCAAAAAAGATGGAAAATAACATCTGAAAGAAAACTCGTCTTTTCCCAAAACAAAGATATTCTCTCCAGAACAAATACAGAGCAAATGCGTCATGTTCCAGCTTATCGACACAAATTTGTTGAGTTATTGTGTGTTTCTCCTCAAGAAGTGCCAGGGAAGACAATTGTTGTCTTGGCAACCGTGTTCAGATAGGAGGCTGAGCGGTTACTTCCCCACACTCACTGGCTGCATTAAACAGCCACGCTACTAAAGCTGGGTTGAAGAAAATCAACTAAAAGTATACAGTCTACGTATTTCTAGATTGTGTGTATGTGTGTGTGTGTGTGTGTGTGTGTGTGTTTGGGGGAGAGAGAGGTTGGGGAGGTCAGAGTTGTCACGACTTCTAAAGGCTGGTGTGGTCAATAATGGATGAAGAGGACGGCAATGACAAACAGCTACGTGGAAACTCAAGAAGAGGCAGGTGAGCTGAGGGAACTGTGCCCCCCAAGTCTTTATCTCTTGCATGCAAACGTGCACGTCACATCTGGCATGTACATAAGTGAGCAAACACAGCATATATGCATCCAGACGCACACACAGAGACACTCAAACACACATACAGAAGGCGGGAGAGAGAGCCAGCTGCCATCTGAGACATTCTAATGTGTAAATAAACACCTGAGAGCTTTCCAGCCAAACACAACCAATTTTCAAAGCTCTACAAACAACGTCGGACCAATCGTGACACTGAACTTTCTTTTCTTTAGAGGAACCCCTCAATTAATATGTCACCACAAGTCAAGACCACAAGACCCTGCTAAAATAAGCCAGCCACTTCAGCCCTGGCCTCTGGAGAGAGACGGGAGAGGGACATAAATTGCCCTCTTTAGAGTAAAAGAGTCATCCATAAAACCAATAAGCCATGAGCAGGCACCTGCGGCACTGAAATAAAATAAATAAGTTGTCTTTTTCCGTTCCCACTCTGCTTATTCCCTCATGAGTAACCTGTGAAAACAATTCTGTTTATACGCTTTTATCGGGCATTCTGCGGCCGCCTAAATTAGTTTTCCATGGACACTGTTTCACCAAGTATCCTGACCTCCATCAAATACATGAACTACAGCATCTAAACACACACACACACACACACACACACACACACATGGATGACTTTCGATTGAAGTATTAGCAGGACCATCATTGCATTCTGATTTACATTCATAATATATTCATAATTCATAACAGCTGTCCCCAGTCATTTTAGGATCTCAGTTTGTCTTTAATTAGCAATAATTCTTGAAAACGCTTAATAAAAAGTAATGTTTTCATACCTACATACCATCTCGAGCAAATAATTAAAAACTTAGAATGTATTATTATAATTTCTACTACAACTTTATCTGGTATTTCTGAAAATAAAATGACAAATAAAATCACCCAAAATACTCTCATGAAAACAATAAATATATATATATATATATATATATATATATATATATATATATATATATATATATATATATATATACATATCGTATCTCAGGTCAATTACAACACCACTTTTTTTCCAGGCACTGTAGATTTATTTGGCTTGGGCTGGTCCTCACACACTCTGAGGCAGGAGGTGATGAAAGAGGAGAGGAGCAGCTTTGAGGAGCGCACGGCCGCTGTCGCTGTCACGGACACCGTGTTGGCTCGCTGCTACGCATCCTGACATTGTCCGGGCTGCACCTGACACTGCCCCTTCTAACGGTGGGGCGTGCACGTGCATGTGTGTGTACTGTATGTGTGTGTGTGCACATGTGCATGTGTGTGTATGTGTGTGATCTAATCTCAAACACAATGAAGGTATAAAGAGCGGAGTAAATGATCAAAGTGTCGACCAGAACCCCTGATACTAAAACCCACAGTAAGAGTCCAAGGCTTTGATGATTATACAACGGAGGGTCGTGAAGTCACACAACCACATTATAACTAATAATATTGAACAGAAGAAAAAATTCTCAAATTGAGTGTGGCAGTTAGTTTTGAAAACAGTATTACACATGTGCATTGGGAGATGGAAATCGCTACACGTTTTTAGTTTTGTACCTATTTATTAGCCTTGACATTGACAGGAAGGCATCAAAATTATCATCTTCAATCTTTATCTTCAACCCAAGCCTCAACTAGATGGCCACTCATATAAACCGCAAACATTTCAGGAATAATCCCATATTGACTCAAAGGACTACTGAAATTAAAAAGGGAAAGTGGTTGCTCCCTTGATCTTTTCACACATATTTAAATCCGTTTGTAAACTTGTTTGAATATAATCACCTGACCAAGAGCATCGTTTAAATCGTTCAACTCTGCTCTACTCTCTGAATGAAAATGCAATTTTTTGAAAGAGTGCTTTGAGAGCAAAAAAAGGGTTTTGATTCCTTATGTCAGAACAAAAGAGAAGGGAGAAAAGCTGAGAACATAGATTCATCCCATCTCCTATGTGCGATATTGGTTTCAAAGGTGCAGTTTAAGTGAAAGACACAGGTTAGAGCAGAAGGACCCCTGTCCTGACTGTGTGTGTGTGTGGGTGTGGGTGGGTGTCTCGGCAGACCCAGATGGCAGGCGGGCAAGGGGGAAGTTGGGCCAAGTGGACAGGAAGCCGTAAAGGAGAGTTCTGGTTACGAGGATCAGACGGTGGGCCGAACCCCGCTCAAAGCTACCGCCGCTACCGTACTCAAGGTGTGGGTTACACTCCTGGACACAAGGGACAGCACACATTCTTGCATGGAAGCTCCCCAAAGGACACCGTCCTGGTGTGTGTTTGCCTGCGAGAGTGTGCGTCCGTTAGTCTCCTAATTAACATGCAAAGGCAAATGTGCACACCAATGTGCGTGTTCACACACGCACACACACACACAGACTCTCACACTCCCCACCGCACCCCCTCTTCCACCGAGCAGATCCACTTAAAAGGGCTCGTATCAATTGTCAACGGCCATGTTTAGTTGTTTAGGCCCCTTTTCTGCACTGATGAGGACCAGACCATGGAAAATGCAACCACCCATTAGCCACATGCTGCTTCTAATACTGACCCAATAAAATGCTGTTCCCCCTGCCATGGAGAGTTCATCAGGCTCACCACACAGAGAGATGAGGGATAGGGAGAGAAAGACAGGAAACAAACTTAAGAAAAAAAAGCAGAAAGGCGGCGAGGGGGGGATGTGAACGGAGAAGAGAAGGGAGGAACTTCCAAATAAAGATGTAACAGTGTCAAAGAAAGAAGGAAACGCATGGGCCTGCTGCTAATTTCCCGCCCTGAGTGCAGTAATCTGTTGGGAAGATTAAGGTGAAGGAGTTATTCTTGCCTATTTTATTAAGAGGTGCTTTAGGCGCTGGAAGAAGGGGCTTTAGTGCTCCTCCAGCAGCGTGCCATACAATACAAGACAAACATTTGCTGTTATTTTACCAAAGTACTCTCAGATGTGCTGCGTCGAGGCCTTGCTTTTTTGCTGGGGAGGAACTTGGCATCAAAGTTCGCCGCAGTTCCCCGAAAACAAAAACCTGCCCCTCTTTTCCAGGGGTCCTGCCCTGTGCCTGCGTCCGATAGATAAATAGCGAGGTGTCAAAAGACAGGATGGCAAACCTCACACCTAGTTTTAATTAAAATGGGAGGTGGCAGAAGCAAAGAGAGAGAGAGAGAGAGAGAGAGAGAGAGAGAGAGAAAATTGATGTTCCTTATATTAATTTTATTTTAATGGCAAATTTTATTTTAATGGCAAATTATTTGAAAAGTTGTGTTCTGTAGAAACGTGTGAAATATCAACACGACAATGGAGAGAGAAAGAAAAACAAGCCAACTATTGTTATGAATATATTTTTAAATTCCAGAACAAAAACAACCCAAACACTATAAGTTCTATACCTGACGTTGTTTGTAGCTAAATAAAACAGACACTGCTGTATAGATAGAAAGAAAAATAAGTTTTAAAATGGAGCCAAGGCCGGCGACAGGCCAGCAGCCGCCTCTCCCACCTGCCTCTTTTGTTTGCTTTGTCCTGCTTCACCGTGCCATTCTTAAACACTTACTGCTCTTCAGTGCTGTTAAAGAACAAGATGCCTCTGTCAGTGCGTGTGTGTCCCTGCGGTCATCCGAGTGAGTTTTCACTGCACTCAGGGAAATGAAGAGCAACACGTTTAAAGCCAACGTGGCGCTAAAACAGAGAAATAACAGTAAAGGTGCACGTCTTCAGTCCCCCCACACACACATACACACACACACACACACACACACACACAAACACCGCCTCTCCACCAACGACATGCAGGTCCTGGAGTGCAAACATATCCCCATTAAAACAGTTGCATAGTCATGTCTCAAAAACCTTAGGGACTTTGAGTTGAACGGTCAGCGCGGACAGACACAACCCACAGAAGTGGACGTTCTAACCACTCATTAAACACAATTCAGAAACTTGGAGGAAGCTATTAATGAATCTACTGGCTATACCACCTCGCCCACAGCACAACTCGGATAGAAGATTAATGTTCTACTTTGGCACTATGGATAGATTTCAAAGGAGCAAATTCATGCACATTCTCAATTAAACCAACACCAAATATCAGTGACTGATATCCGAGAGGGGACTTTCACTTTAACGTCTACGTGATACAACTGAGACGTAAAACACAGTCGATGGCCGTTACGGTTGAGACCAGCGAGGAAGAAGCAGCCCAGTTCATGACATCACCCTCATCCGATAGGTGATGATGTGTGAACTGCACAAGGAATAGCAGCTGTGGCTGGGAAATGGCAGATGCGGAGAGATACTCGGGATGTCCAGACTTGATGGCAGACAATGTTTGAGACAAGATGAAATTGTCATCGAAAAGAAGTAGGATTATTTTATTTTTGCTTTATAAAAACAAGAATAAAAGTCACAATTGCTGTTCTTCGTCACCTTTTAGTTTTCATGGGAGATTCATACAGTTTGTGTTTATTTGATTCTAAGACCTTGGAGAAAACATGTCCTGAAGCATGTTGGGGCAAAATTCAACATCCTCGCAGCATTAACATTTTTGTTTATTTATAAGTTTCAGTCTTTCAAACCAAAGCCAAAGCCTGCTCTGCTTGTGTAACTGGTCTGGGTGTGTGCAGTCCTCAGTACCACCCATTGCACTGTCTGCGTTGTGAGGAGTGATTCACTTTGTGTGTTTGTTGTTTTCTTTAACTAGAAAATCACGTATTCTCTAAAAACTACACACTCTATTTAACCAATACGCATTGCAAATATCTAAATGTGCTAATGAAACAATATCATTCTTAAATACTCATTATAATAACTTAACGCAACACAGTTGGGTCTGGAGGACATACGATGAGACTAATACGGGCCTTTGGGACACCGAGCATCAGAGAGATGCAAAGCGTGTAATAGAGCTATTTGTTTTCCTCAGAAAGCTGTCCACATGCCCTCGCTGGGACCGCCCCGCTGCACAAAGGCCAGCTATGAATTGGTCAAATCCATTGGGGCAGGTTATTGATTAGGCCCACGGCGAGTGGAACGCAAATATGCAACTAAATGAGATATTTGTGTTGTGTGTGTGCGCGTGTCTGTGTGTGTGTTAGTTAGTGTGTGTGTGGGGGGGGGGGGTGTTTGTGTTTGTGTGTGCATTACTGTGTGTGCATTACAGTGTATAATTAAACTAAATCTGCATGAACCACTTGTCAAGTGTTACCAACAAAACTTTAACTTTTAGAATGAGAATTGTATACGTATAAGATGTACTTGTATTTTTAAATGACCACTTCCAGTCTTTTGGGTTATGTAATGTGTTAGGTGCTTCTCAGGCGAACAATCAAACATATAATGGACTATAGGTCCACACAAACATAACGTTGTACTGCCGGCTTCATCTCTTCCATGTCCTGCTCACATCCGCTGCCCTCACTATCCGACATCTCCCTTTTCAACAAGAGCAGTTTGTCAGGGTCAGAAAGCAATTTAAAACCTCTGGTAATGAGAGTCAGTGAGAGAGAGAGAGAGAGAGAGAGAGAGTTGAAGGGTGGGAGAGAAAGGGAGATGAGGTAGTGGGGCGGAGAGAAGAAGAGGATGAGGAAGGAGGGAGGGGTAGGCTGGGGTGTCAGCCATCAAAGCGGGCCAGGAGAAAAGAAGGCCAGGTGCTGGTTGTGGGAATGTGCGGTCCATGGTTCCAGGGACCAGGGAGCTGCGAGGAGGGGGCAGGGTAGTAATTAGCCAAGCCTGGAGGAGAGAGAGGGCCCTCCAGGGCCCGCGGGGATAGCCCCTCCGAGAGGATACCATTTGCACTTCTACAGGAGCCGCCAGCCCCGGGCCACAAAGAAGGGGAAAAGGGGAACTATGGCATCCTTTATCAGGCCCGACAAAGACGCCGCATCTTTTCAAAGGAGACCGGAGAGAGAGAGAAACTCCAGTGTTCCAGAGAAGGAGGGAAAAAGAGAAGAGAAGAAAGACTGGAGGACTGGTCAGGAGAGAGACACAGAGAGAGATGCCAGTGTGTGGGTTGCAAAGCGGGACAGGAGGTTATGGTCATACTGTGACCCCGTCAGTCCGCTGAGACATCAGAAATTCACTAATGTCCCACACACACACACACACACACACACACACACATATACTTAGATAACACGTAAAGCTGAGTTACACAACTATGTTCCCAACTGAAAACAACACTTTTTTTAAACTTCACATTTCTTTGATTTTCCATCTCAGTTCCCATCAATTTTGGACAGATATGAGATGTCTCTATAACCAAAAGAAAAGTTGTGCCACAGAAGAGGTGTTTCAGTTTGCTTTACATCTCATCTCACAGGAGCTGAGTGGAAGCAGTGGATAAGGAGCCAAAATGGCCACCTTCTACCTTTGACATTATCAACGAATCTTAAGAGTTTTGCCCTCCCGTAGTGCGAGGGAAAGTGGAGGTCACTGACATTACTTTTACCTATTACCTTTGGAGTACGGCTGCACGGGGGGGGTGAATGGTGGCCTTTGAGGCTGTGAGGCTTTGTGCTCCCTGTTGGAGAACAGCCTGACAGCCTTAGCTGAGTGGGGACCAAAGGTCAGACAGGTCATGTGATAAGGCATTTCAGACCTACATATAGGGCCCCAGACAGAAGAGCCCCCCTACACACACACACACGCACACACACACACACATTTTCTCTGTCTCTCTCCTCTTCTCTTCTTTTCTTTTCTCTTCTCTTCCTCCTTTCTCTCTCTCTCTCTCTGGACACAAAATGCCATTTGTTGTCCATCAGTCAGTAGCACAGGGCCCGGGTCGGGCCCAGTGCTGAAAGCTCCATTCACACACCCTCTCACCCAGGGATGTTTTTGCAATTCAATATTTTCACACGCAGGCAGCTTCATCGTTACTTTGGAACCGTACACTTGGCAGGATGAGGCTGGGGGCCTCTGGGACAGAGGGGCTGAGAGGTGGAGGAGAGGGGGTCAGCACAGAGGAATCCTAGTGTCAAGAGGGGATGGGCCTAATGGGCCATCTTGAAATGTTTTAGCCAAGAACCCTCCAACACCTACACACACACAGACACGCACACAGACACACAACTGCACACTCACACACACACACACACACACACACACATTCTGCCCTACTCATCGCTTCACATCCAATCTGACTCCAGGTTAACAAGGAGAGCTCTGACTTCCTTCATCCCAATCTTTGGGCTAACACAGCCACACTATGCTGCCAGACACCTCTCTGACCCACATCTCTCATACACAGTCTGCAAAAACCAAATGACTATGGTTGGACATGTCTATGCCTTTAAAATGATCTTGAAGTATAATATGACGAAATACAGCAGCTTCAGTATTATGAATGTCAGTTAATGTTGTGTTTTGAGAAGAGGCGCGACCACATCAGACAAGGGGGGAACAGGTCAGAAAACACATCAGAGAACAAAACCATCAACTCCATGGAAATGTGCCTCATTTAAAACAAACCGTTTGAGGAGATTTGTTCCTTTTCCACAACTGTAACACCTAAGGATTTGTTTAGCATACAGAGTGGCTGAGGTAAATGGAGGGCCTGCAATGAGAGGGAGCTCTTAATATATTTATCCTGTGCACCACACTCTACTTAATGAAATTAAACCACACCAATAGTGGCTCTTTGTCCCTGGGGAGTTCAGTAATCAACATGCCACCAGTTTTCATTTTGTATGAAAATAAATGGCAGCCGGTGATATGGGCCTAATTATGTTGCACCAGGGAGGAGCTGGGTGAGAAAGGAAAACTTGCAGCGGTGAAATAGTGGAGCCAATTTTCATGGACAGCAGCGCTCAAGAGAGGCGGTCAAATAAGCAGAGGCATTCATCTGGGGACACTCGCTCCCCCTCTCCCTCCTTCTCCTTCTATCCATCATACTCACAAAGAAAGTTAGCCAAGTATTAAACAAATAGAGAACTGGTGAGCCCGACGCAGCAGTGCCTGGCAGGGTCACTGGATAATGACGGCTCAATTACGGTGAATCTCCTTGTACACTGCCTGCCCCCCCCACCCAATACAATCCCCACAGCCGCCTCCCCTGGCGAAGCAAATTTGTCAAACTCACCAAAACGATGGGTCTGACAGTGTAATCGCTAACCGTCCCCTCCGACATGAAAGGGGTCTTTATCTGGACAAATCAAAGAACCTGATCTCTGAGAGAAAAGGGGTGGGGGGGGTTGACTGGAGAAGAGAAACGTCCTGCTCGGCCCCCGTGAGACGCGGAGATGTCTCTAATCCGCTTTAATGAGACACTGCATGCCCATCTTTGTGGTAATAACAAAGCACAGCGAGGAAGACGGCGAGGGAGGAGAGAAGGGAAGATGGCCAAGGCTTAGGAACTGGCGGTGTGATGAAAGAGGAGGCGGGCAGAAGGAGTTCAGAGCCACGGTGCTGCTGCGGGACAACAGCCTGTTGCTGAGACACAAACAGCCCAGGGGACACAGCAGTTTGTCTGCTTATCATATCTGGACAGGATGAGCCACAATCAGCAGGGCCCGATTGGGACGGGGACTGGACGGTGTGTGTGCGTGTGTGTGTGTGTGTGTGTGTGTCTTTTGAGGAGAACAATTAGTTATGTTCGATGCTATTCTTCGGGAACCAAAGAGTCACATTTCCCCACGTGTGTGGAATGTATTTCTCTGCTGGTCAAAAGGGTTCTTGTATTTACTTTTAGCCTCAACACCTCGTTACAGACGTTGGTCACACAGCTTGAGCCGATACCAGCTGACCCATCAGCTCATTTTAATGCTGGTCAGTATTAAGAGAAAAAAGTTCCAAATTCAATACATATCCCGGTATATAGCAATTGTCATTCAAGTTCAAAGCAATAACCCGTCTTCCACTGTGGTGCATTACATGCGACTGAACTGTGAATGTGTGAGAAACAACTCATTTAGAATTAATGTGGACAGCAGAAATTAGCAAAAATATATAACTATAAGATCCTGTCATCAGAATTTGTATTTGCGGTAAAAAAAGTTTTAAAACAATAATAATTAATTGTTGCCCGACACAGTCTTCCTGTACGGAGCGCCGGGAACGCGGCGTGAATAAAAGAGAGAGCAACACAAAGGACAGAATGTTCAGGACAAAATGGATAAAAAGAAAAGAGCAGGGTGAGGACAAATGTGGTAATAAAAGGAAAGAGAGAGAAACAGGAGAAAGTGAGCGGGCTAATACCAAACAAATCGGGATTAGACCCAGATAAGACTAGTCACAATGCAAAGGGGGAATCATGAGGGCTGCTAAAAACACGCTAATTAGGGACTCGACACATTCTGCCTTTGTTTTGCAAACAACACACACTGTTTGACAGCGGGAGGTGCACAATCAGACACACGGAGAGATAATGATTTAGCGTTAATCAGTGCACTCAAGAAGTAAGGATGAGGTATTTCCTTTGGGATGCCGGCAGCATGGCTGTGTATTCTTAGCCCCAGAAGCTGGATGAAGTCTTCTGGACGCGGCCCAGCAGTGGAGGGCCGTAACTCGATAAGCAACCACAGGTCAAGACAAAATGCTCATAGCTGGAGTGTAATGGCTTTTTCCTTCTTTTTTTTTAACCCCTTTTTTTTCGCCAACACATACCGCTGCTCAGCTATTTTTAACAAGACCCTGCCCCCCATCTGCAGGCGGGAAACGGAGGGTACGAGGAGAGAAGAAAAACAGGGGCCTGCTAAAAAGGAAAACATCAGGGATGTGTCTTAAAAGTCTCTCAGGCATGCCACAGTGCTCTGCTGCCAAATGATTGGGAGATTGCTGTGTTTTTACAAACATGGCGGGTGAGGTCATGCCGCAAGGCAGAAAGAGGCATCTATCTGCCAACTGGATAATGTGAGGTCAACGTATCATCGGAATGAATGGGATTTAGAGCCATGTGCAAGAGCTTAATGCGATGGTATTTGTATGTCAACTCAAAATGGGACCAGGCAGGAAGCACGGGGCTAAAACATGCGTGTGTGTGTGTGTGTGTGTGTTTAGGTAGGTGTGTGTGTGTGTGTGTGTGTGTGTGTGTGTGTGTGTGTGTGTGTGTGTGTGTGTGTGTGTGCCGGTGTCCAGGTGTATAGTGCCCACCCATTGCTGTGCCAAGGTCAAAGCTCAGAAGAGTAAAGGGACCTCCGACAACTGTATGGTGCACACACTGATTCTCACAATCTCACACGCACACACTCAGACAAACACACACACACACACACGCACATGTATTTAGCCAGCCAACAGTGCCAGCTCCTGCTGTTTGGATGACATTTACACTCAACCTTTCTAGTTTGTGATTGATTGGGGTTAAATCCTAACATTGCCCAAAAATCTGTCACCACTGAGACATGTGCGTGTGTGTGCGTATGTGTGTTAGTGTGTTTGTGTGTGTGTCTGTGTGTGCTTGTGTGCGTTTGTGTGCTTCATTAGTGCATGTATGGCTTCTATTCGTGCACACACACATGCAACAGAGTGAATGTTTTTGAGTCTTCAGTGCGTCTCAGTTGACATTAAAGTCACCGTGACTTCAACAGTTGCAATTTCTGCTCAATCCCAAAAATCGAAAGCCAAATCTCTGTCTTTATTTCTAGCCCTTGGAGAGTGAGATGCCGTAACGGTCTTGAATTAGAGTGCATTGTCTTTTTATCAAATTAAGTAAACACAATACTGAATATGGAGAAGTCAATAAAGTTCCCCCGAAAAAACTAAAACAAACATTTTAGGGAGTTGCAATGGAGGATGATGGGAGACTCCTTGGGGTATATATTTGATGAAGCTTTAAACAGCTAAATGATTGATAACAAGCTCAGAATCATAGAAGAGCTTTTCTGTACTTTGTAGGCACACTGGCATTCACTCATAAGTCATATTAATGCTCATATTTCAAAATTATTTTCACATTTCATGGCACCTGTGCTTCTCCAGATTAAAGACGTCTCTTTTGGGACACTTAGCCAAAACGGCAGCAGCGTATTTACAGCAGCAACTGACTGAATAGCAATAAAAGCATTTCCCCGGAGATAAAAGAGTGTCTCACACGGCACTCAGGGGGGAGAGACGGACTCATTGATAGTGAAAGAAAACATTCAAAAGTTGGCAGTGGAACAGTCGTAAAAAACAGACTATTTTAAAAAGCATAATGTCCCATTTTAACTAGATGCGGCCATAAAATGAATCATCTCTCTTGAAAGCTTTAGAAGTCAAGTAATTCATGGACTAACAGTTCTTTGTATTGTAAATCTCCAGTTAATTCCCGGAGGAGAAGATACGTTTTCCTTAATGGCCATTTCAAAGATTTAGGAATATAAGCAGAACCGAGACTTCAGACAA
This sequence comes from Liparis tanakae, assembly GCA_036178185.1. Lineage (NCBI taxonomy): Eukaryota > Metazoa > Chordata > Actinopteri > Perciformes > Liparidae > Liparis > Liparis tanakae. The sequence goes on along the minus strand of CM070097.1, from coordinate 16,230,570 downwards.
CACTGTCCTGCACAATAAAAGAAATACTTTATAGAAGAGCAATCTTTGGAGTCAGTTCTCACAGCAAATTTGAAGATATATGGTTCCAAAAATAATTTGTATTTGTGCCATATCATGTGAATCAAACGTGGACCATATGTTACTGAAACTGACAGTGAACTAACTCTAAACTACCCAAACTAATCCAACTTATTATTGTGACAAATTAATCTCACAAATAGCTATACATTTATGAATATAAGTGCCTTTCCTTGGGATTCATGGCAATTTTTTTTACTGATTTTCATTTCATATATCTGAGAATATGGTTGCCTTTAAATAGGTACAATGCAAAGGTATTTCACTGAAAAAAGACTCAGAACCAGTCCTGGAACTAAATATGGAAAGAAGACCGAGAACCTCACTGCTCAATATACACACTAAATGCATGTGCACACTGGGATGAATAACTCACATCCCACAAACTTCCATAATCAAGTACGTATGCAGCATGCTCCAACTCTGTGGCCGTGCCAAATGTGGACTGATGCAATTAGTTCGGCTACACAATTTTTCAATCCTTCAAAAATTGACACAAATGGTCCTAAAATCAGTCCAAATGCTCAGGAAAAGAACAACTTTACAGGAAAGTAAATGTAGGGTTTCTGTGTAAAAAAAAATATTTGACTAAAATCCCTGCAAAGCAGGTGGTCTTCCATTTTTCATAGAAGTGCTTCAGTTTGTGGGCGCAAATATTCACAAGACTGTGATTGTCATAGCGGTCATACACTGTCATTTTAGACAAAGATGTAAAACTGGTGTTGCCGGATTCAGGGCTCTGCTCAGGTCATCTCTCACACACACACACACACAGATGCAAATGGGCTCTGTGGAACCACAAGAGGCTCAGGTTCCCCCACCTTGTTTTATCCAGGAAAGGTCTGCAGCATAACATCAAGATCTCACAGGTATTTTAATGTTGCATTATGTCTGGCACTACTGACATTCAAATGAAAAATAATGAAATGGCTTTGAGTCTGCAAGCACTGTAGGCTAATCAGTAGCCTTTATCAATACTACAATATAGTAACTGAACTTGTATGCTGCGGAGAGTCGCTGGGCTCACTGAGGTACCAACTTCAAAATAAAAGCAACTAAAACTAAGATCAAGAGGTCCATGAAAGTACAAAGCAGCCAACAAATTGCAGCCCCTACCAAAACATGACACTGGCGTTATGTTTCCTCTTCATTAGATGATCCTATCATTTTTATGTCCAGGCTCTAATCTGTGAACATGGAGGAGTGCTATCTGACACACATTACAGCTGCATAGCAGTAATACATGGCAGCATGCACGGGACCCTGAGCGTTTAGCCAGAAGTTCAACATAGCTACCATTGTTGGTTTTAAAGTGTTATGGGTTGGGTTTTATTACTTCTGTCAAAACATCAGAAACTGTTGAGCCAGGCCAAGTTCATGACTGAGTCCATCGAATAGCCTGAGGGGCATTTAACACAAAGATCAATAGGGTATCTGGCAATTAGTAAATATGGGCCAAAGAGAGAGAGAGAGAGAGAGAGAGAGAGAGAGAGAGAGAGAGAGAGAGGGAGAGAGAGAGGCATAGGGGGGAATGAGAAGGACACTGTCAGAACCTGTGTAAATGTGTTCTGTCTGGTGGTCGGAGAGAGGGGTGGGGGTCATGTTGTGCAAAATCAGCAAAAAAAAAACTGAAAGGAAACTCTTTCGGGTAAAAAAACAACAACCGTGGTGCTAGCTTTCATTTATTGACTTCATAAAGCATCCAGCCCCAGTAAGTGAAATAGGTAGAGCAAATCAATGTCGTGTGTAAGTTGAATCATTGTGGATTTAAAAAAAATTCCCCGTTTCTCTGAAATGTTTGCAAAGCTGTTCCACGTTCCTGTTTTAATTATATGTCTTTAGGTTTCTGTGAAGACGTTATTTGGCGTCTGTGCGCGTGCACTGGAACGCAAGAGCAGCGTATGTGTTTGTGTGTGTGTGCGTGCGTATATTGGTCTCACCTGTGCACTTAAAAACACCGGGGGAAAAATACATTTTAATTGATCCCAACCCAATTTGAATCTATGGGCCAAAAATAACACAATAAAACAGGATTTCTGGAGCGCATACAAATAACCTACACAACAGATATGCGGAGCAGATGAAGTCAATGTGAGCTAATTCACGTAGGTTATCGTCGTCACTTCAGGGTTGTTTTCTCTGCAGATTGCCTGCAGCCTATCGATTTATTTAGCTGGGATACAATGAGACGTGGTGCAGGGCGCAAACTGTCGGATGATTTATTCTTCATTTAAAAATATGAGGAAATAAAATGAAACATTTAAAAATATATATATTAATGTCCTAATACATTACCCCAGATAAATATAATAACAATACAAAACAATGCAGCAGTCAAACTGTGTATAAGAAAGAAAGAAAAAAATGTGTGTGGAACAGAGCAATAAATGTAATGTATGTTATTTAAAGCCCAATAACACTCAAAAAGCATGATGTAAACAAACCGGAAGGACTGCATACTAATCAAGAAAACACACTCAAATTCTCCACGTTACAGAGTGGATTTGACGTGCGTGTGTGCGTGTGTGTGTGTGTGCGTGCGTGTGTGCGTGTGCGTGTGTGTGTGTGTGTGTGTGTGTGTGTGTGTGTGTGTGTGTGTGTGTGTGTGTGTGTGTGTGAGTGTGCGTGCGTGTGTTTTGCGTGTGTGTGTGCTATCTGCCGACAGAAGGAAATATCCACGAGGGTTAAAAAATAAATGACAAAGCATCTGGTGAATATTGTTCCTGCAAGGAGAGTCGTTCGCCTTAGCGCCAGAAAAAGAGGAGGGTGGAATACACTCCCACGCGTCGCATTCAAAAGTTGTGGGCCTGCATGTTTTGAATGTTAAGAACACGATATTTGTTCATGTCTGCTCTGGTTCACAACAGACCCGAGGCCTCTGGGCTGCAGAGGTTTCCAGTGGTCCGATGTCGGAAAGCTCAAAGCCAGGTATTTGAGTTCATTAGCACCCGGATCAACAGACTATCAGGGCTGTTTAGAGATCAAGACCAAGGGCAATTACTGGCAAGAAGCAGGACCCTCGACATGTTTAAGTATTTTCCCAAAGTAGCCCATTTAGAGTTTTGCTTTTCGTTCCGTTAAACGGGGACTTGCTCCTTGTGCACAAATAATGGAGCACATGCAAGAATAATACGATTATGATAACAATTATGACTGCAAAAAAAGGGTTGTTTTTTTTCATTCCTTTTTAGTATTTATCTGAATGCATGTGAGAATAATCCCTTATAGGACATGTATTAGTATCCTCACAGATAAAGAATACTTGCCATTTCTGAAACAGGCTACAGAGTCCAGACACGGTTTCTGACTTTTTTTTTTAAGCTGTGCAAACATATTTTAAATCACTAAGGTCACATAGGTAAATAGCATTATTTTTTAAAGCTATAATTATATGTGGTATAAAGATCAAGGTGCACGTTGAATTAAGAGGGCCAGTGGTTTTGGCAAAGTTACAACGTTGTTAAAGGCCTGTAAACATGCAATCAAGATGTCCGACAAAACATTTATATATATACATCAGAGAAATTATAAAAGGAAGCCATATAAATTCAATATTCTTCTTTAAAATTGTTTTATAAAAAAAATACACGGCTAAAGATGGCCTGTATTTTAGCATTGCATTTTCACAAAACAAATCGTAGCTCTTTATGAATGAAATATTAAAATATTAAAACATGGCAAAAGAAAATGCCAACTGGCCAACATAAAGTAAAGTGACGGTCTTTAAAATTAATTGTGGATTCGAGCCGCATAATTAGCCGTTGTAAAAAAAAATGCATTCATGCAGGATAAATTAAGACGGCGCAAATAATGGCGGCTGATAATACAAACCACCAACAATATGCATAATGAAAATAAATAAAATGCTAGCTCTATTTCAGACAACAAATCAGTATACTAAGGTCCACTAAACGGGAAACATGAATGTTCCGTGTGGCGCGGGCAGCGGGCCACTGAGAAGTGGCATGGGCGCCTTCTTCACAAGACGCATTATTGATTGGCATTCCCTGGAGGAGGAACCAGTCCGCAGCAGTCCGAGGGCCCCGGGACAAAAGTACAAAAAAGTTACCGTATAGAAAGACACATTCTGTGGTTCACGCAGGATCGACCCAAAAATAAAGTGCATTCAAATATTTCTCTTTCTCTCTCTTTCTTTATAAATTCACGTGTTGGCGTTTCCCCTTGTTGCGCGCAGCTCGCGGCTGGGAGCTCTGGGAGCTGTGCAGCCCAGCGGCGGAGCCACAGCGCCCACTATTTCACAAGCCGGGAATACGACTCCGCCGGACTCGGACCGACTCTGTATGCCAACAACAACAAAAAGTTACTCTCCGTTTCGACAACTTTCTGGATAACTTTTAGAGAAACGATTCCGCGCCTCGTGCGTTAATAAACCTCCGACAGCCGGGCGAGAGAGAAAAGAGAGCGAAATACAAGCTGGAGCTCGGCTGTGTTTCTCTCTGGGTCGAAAGAAGCGTCATGTGCGAGAAGCACCAGCGGCGATTTCCATCACGCATAAAACTTTCTGAAAAGCAACGAAGATCAGAGCCGCAGCACGCGGAGAAGAACCAGGCTTGAGCAGCCGGAGCGGGACACATTTGTTTTGAGCCAACTAAGTTAACTCTGGACAAAGAGTCGCCCCCCTCCTCTCTTAAGGACAGGGCAAATGACAGGGACACTTTGGACATCTACACGAACACGAGTTTGGAGCCGGCGGCAGGACGCGATAAGAAGCGGAAAAAGGAAGACCTACTTTTAGCCAGTTTTCTCGCCCTCGCCTTGGATCTCATCTTGTCGGCTTGTAGATTCCTCTCGTCGTCCTCCGTGAGCCCAGAAGCAGCAACAACACTATCTTCATCTCACCAGCATTGTCAGTTTGGACACCTTCGCACATGCGCACAGGCCATTCAATCTGACACCCTCGCCGGGGCCAAAAAACTTTCCAATGTATTCATCATCATCACTTTTTTTTGTCCTATCGTCTCCCCTTTAGATCACTTATCTCTTCCCCTCCTCCTCTTCCTCCTCCTCCTCCTGCTCTCTCCTCACCACCATCTCACCTTCCCTCCCTCCCCCCATGCCATCCCCTTACCCTCGTCCCCCTCCTCACCCCGACACCCCCACCCACCCCATTCAGCTCCTGCCAGCACCTCCTTGAATCTTTACCCCTTTAACAGCGAGAACTTGGTTTTCTCCACCCGGCGGTGGACTCAGTGAGGTATGGTGGGGTCAAGGTCGCATTTGAACTGGAAACTAACCAGAATTTGTATTAATATTATAATGATTAATATGATATTCTTAATTTATTAATTATTAATTATTATTGTATTTTTTTACTTTATTTTATAATTATCATATTAATATTTTTGTCAGAAAATGGCAACTTAATAATTTCCTTTCATAGAGTTTACAGAAACTGTATCTTCCGCTCTGTTGACGCAGCTGAGGAGCCGCAAAGTGCTCGAGTCGCAGAGGTTATTTTTAACTTAATTAATGCATATGCAGGCGTAATAAGTGCGCGACTCGATTGGAGTTGCACTTTACGGACTATGACTTGGTTGTGTGGTGTGTGTTTGTATATGTGCGCGTGTCTGTGTATGTGTGTGTGCGCGCGCGCGCGCGTGTGTGCGCGCGCATGTGTGTGTGTAAACTGTGTTGCCCTTAGGACAAGCAGCGGCCAGCAGCCGCTTGCCGCTTCATGGAGGCTCCAGAGTCCGTACCCGCCACAAGCTTCCAGGGTTTTTGTTTTCTTCCCCTTCTTTGCTCCAATGTTCACATTTCTAATTTGCAGAAATTATTTCTCGGAGCAGTGTTTGTGTTAGCAGTAACGCTGCTGCGCCGCATGCGGTCACCTGATCGAAGGTGGATAGATGACACGCTGTCGCTTCGTAAGTATGACTTTCGCCTCGCACCTGTTTGTTTGTTTGTTTGTTTGTGTGTTTGTTTGTTTATTTTTTGTTTGTTTGTTGGTTTGTTCGATGAGAACGCCGTTACCTTACAACGTGCACTCAGCATTCTGATGAAGCCTACAGACTGAAAAACGTATTATTTTTAAATTAGACCAATTTAATTAATCAAAGGCACATTTTAGAGAACTCTAATTATGCAACAATATTTTTAACTTGCTTACATGTTAATTTTGAAGTTACAAATTAGGTAATTTACTGTATCTATTAAGAAAATATGGAATGATTATATTACACAGTTATTACTCCTGACTATTTTTCATGATTTATAATTCGTACTTTATAATATATTTTCATATTATCATAAGAATAACGATAAGAATAACGATAATAATTATATTAATAATCATAATAATTAGAATAATCATTGATATTATTATAAATACACTTATTTCTATTATTATCATCAGAATTAATATAATATTTGTTTCTAATAATAATATTGTATCGATAAATTATCGGAGTATATTTTGTTTATAATATATAGAATTACAACTTCTAAAAAGAAACTAAATGAGAGGTAGAAGCTGTGTGGGTAATACAATACATTTGTATTTTATTATCTATAAAAAATATAATAAAGTCCAGTTTGACTGATGGTAGTAGGCTGGTCGTCATATTCGTGTGGTGCCTGGACCCACATGTCATATGGGAATGGTTTCCGTCTAGTTTGGCGGAATAAAGGCGGCTCTATGTTGGAGCCTATTAAAGACCGGTGGTGATGGAGCAACTGCAGTCTGCTGGGAGAGCGGCAGGGATCAATTCTCCGCACACTAATCCCACCGCACTTTTATGGGATGGGTACATTCAATACCACGCAGACATACTAGTAATTATTATTATGTGCATGATTATTTATTTGCATTATTATTCGTCGCCATATGTTGTGCTATTGATGAACATTACATTGACATAAAACCATAGCAAATAATCCGCAGTCTGCCTGACATGTCTTGGGTTTTCGTGCCTCACGGTTGACGCGCAGCTCGCTGCTCATTATAATGCACGTGCGAGAATAATTGATTTGAATAAAGGCTGGAGTTCATCAAACACGTCGCCCTCCTTTTTATCGAACACAAAATGCCGTGGGATGTTTCCCCAAGAGTTGCAGTCAAATAAATGGCGTGATCATTAATCAATAATAATCAGCAGTAATTAGCATACATTATCTGTATATTAGGGAGTCCGTCTAGGCAAGGAGGGTTTATTTTTATTGGCTTTAAAGAGAGCGAGGACGCGTGTGAAGTCTGCTTGTATACCCATAGGGAGTGTGAAGAGTCAGGAGGTGGCCACTGTGTTTCAGACCTATAACATTTTCTTTGTAACTCCGTGTAAAAACACATGTAGTTCAAATACAGTAGCCTATCAACAGTCACATGCTCCGCGGCCTTTCAGAGGCAGCGTGCAGATGTAAGCGTGCCAACAACAACAAAAAAACAGACAAACGGGTCGATAATCAAATACTACATTATGAGAATATAGCAGTGGTGTACAAAGATGGTGTTTATTCCTCGGTGTCTGAAGGAAGCGTGGGAGCGTGGCGACAAGAGATCAATAATCCATTGTCTGAATCGATCGGCTCTATCGATACCGCGTCCTTCATCCGCAGCTTTAGCCACGATAAAAGCTGAAGAAAAGGAGCATTCAGCACAACTTTTCCCACAGTTTGTCGACATTATTTCCACCATCCACCCGACATGCACGGTTCAGGCCAAGCCTCTGAATACTTCTCGCACATCAGCTCCGACAAATTATTTCACATGGCGCAACACCTTCTTGAAGGAGCAATTAACTGTGATTACGCTCGCAAAGAAAAGCGTTGCTCTCCGCCGTACTGGGCCCGCTGGGAAATGCTTTTCTGCGTCATTTACACGTCGACCTTTAACGGGTTTGTGGAAACGGTGAACGGCTGGGCAAGAAAAAAAACTCGCATTTTAGAGAAGCCTATTTGCTTTTCAGAATTGTGGCTTTTCCCCCCCTTTTTTCTTCTCCCTCTTTAGTCGTGCAGCGGGAGGGAGCTCGTGAAGGCAGCGCCGCTAGCTGCGTCACCGGAAGAGAGGTGTGCGGCTGCCGCTGCACTGGTGTTCAATCATCCACACAGGATCCCTCTCCGTTTATTATTCCGTCTAATTAGACTGAAGAGCGCCTCATTTATTATCTGATGAAAGTAACAAACACACAAACAAAAACAATGCGGCCCAGTTAAATAAAATACATACGGCAAGGCCTTTTGGTGGCCTAGTGATTATTCTATTCTTTCACCCTTATTGTTTGACCTGCATGGAGCAGCTCAAATGCGCCTATAAAATAACATATAGGGCGACCTCTGTGACTTGTAATCTGCACACACACACACACACATGCGCGCGCGCGTCTGTATAGACGGCATTGTTTGTATATCAAGATATGGCTCCTATATCACATGCAGGCCCCTATACCGTGTGCACTGAGGCCCCTTCATGCGAAGTTCAATTGTTCACGACACAATTTGCGACATATTGACGAGGCGGTGACGACCTCACATCACGGAGCTGGACTGACAGTGGACCTGCAGCCGGGCCGTATACCAGCGGCCCTCATGTTCGACATTGTATTGTTTCAGATACAAATAACACAAAGAACAAACACCGTCTTCACAACCACCCGAAACACAACGATTCAGGCACAAAAGCGCATGCGTAAAATCATTCAGAAATAATAATAATAAAATGATAACCAAGAGCTGAAGATTACGTTGTATATTTATTATGGCATATGTACAACATACGTATCGCGTATGGGTTATGATACAATACAGGTACCATGTATTCTTTTTTTAAATGGCCTGGAGGGGGGGGGGGGCTACAGAAGTTTATCACGCTGTGGACTGGTGTGGTCAGACTGCGGTGACTGTACACTCCTCCCTCCCACCCACCCACACCCACACGCACACGCACACACACACACACATACACGCACGCACACACCGGGTTGAAACCTAAGCTTTATCCACGCTGAAAAAGGCTTCGGGTCCCTGGATTAGACGTTACGCGCAGATAACATCGGCGCACATTAGATATGTGAAATGGAGCACCTCGCGGTCCAGCCTGCGGATGGGACGGGCCAGGGGACTTCAAAAAGCCGCAGCGGGCCCTTTTGTGCGAGCTGCGAGCTTTGTAAATGTGCTAACTGCAATTCTGCCACAGTCGATGTAATGGGAGAGTAAACATGGTAACTAGCTGCGGCAGGGTGCTGGGAGATGCGTGGAGGCACGCGCTCATGTATAGCAGGCACATACACACGCGCACACGCGCACGCACACACAATATACAAACCACATACTGCATATTATTTGTATTTACAGTCCATGGTACAGATGGGACCGCCTGCACGACAGATCAATTAGAAAATCCCAATGTTTTCTTTTTAAAGTATTAGTTTGGAGTGGCACTCTGGCCGCTCCCTCCTTCCTCCCTCTAATGGAGTCCCTAGAAGCAGTCGCAGTGAAGTAGCCTTGGTAATTATTAGCCATTAATTGGGTTCAGGACCTTATGCGTCTTTGGGAAATGGGAAATCTGACCGCTAATCCAAGGCGTTTCTTTGGGACCTTTCGCAGTGTTGTTAACACGCTGTCGGAGACAGACGGGGGCTGCGCCACAGCTCCTGATAGCAGGAATATGGAGAGGTTAGAGGGCAGCGACGACAGACACAGACACACTGCAGGAGGCCTGCAGAGCAACAGACTAGCCTCAATATACAAGTATTGAAACAAGCCTATATGAGTTCAATTGGCAAATTTTAAATTAGTCGATGAAAATTCGATGAAAATTCCACAATTTACAATGTATGCATAAATAAAGAGGGTAAACCTGGATATTTCGATTCAAGTATTTTAGCCACACATTTTTGGTAAATCGTATACATAATTATTTGCTCATTATATTTCATAACATAATTCATTTTCAGTGACAACTGCTGGCTAATTACGAATAAAATAAGAAGTCATGTGTAATGGCTCCAGTGAAAATGAAAGGCTATCCGTGAATATATTTTGTTATTACAATTGTATCCAAACGAAGTATCAAACAACGCGATCCTGCGGTGGAACTCCACAAACAATATTCCGTCCAAGGGAAAACTTAACCACGACTGGTGATCAGTCTGCAAAAATGTAAACAAGGGATCTGCAAAGTCTGACTGAATCCGACTGGAAATAAGGTGCTCCTCCAAAAATAAAAACGACTGAGAATCGCGACCACCTCCCGTCCCGCCATCATCTCTGTTGTTGTTTTTAATTAATCGCTCGTTAATGTCGCCATCCATTTCCCCCGCAGATCAAAGGAGCGAGCAGCGACAACCCCGCCAAACAAATGCACATTAAATTATCGCCGCGAGGCTCGAGTGGAAATTACCCCGACGCAGAAACGACCTTAATATGATGTAATCAATCACGCTGTCTGCTGGGACACTGGGCATCGCCACGTTAATCTTTTAGTTTGGAGCAGCGGGGGTAAAACACGCCGTCACATTGAGCCGAGGAGCACACGTTATGTTCAAGTTCAGTAACACGTGGGGAGAAAGCCTTATGATATAGTAGCCGACAATAAAATCATATTTAGTGGTTTTACGCATTTTGTGGTGCAGGCCGAAAGGCCTTTAGCTTGTCGTCGTTGCCGTCTGGTTTAAATATATCAGGGTCTAAGGCAACAATAATGAAACATACATTTGGGGAGGCTATTTATTTCAATATGATGAGATCAAATATCTACGGTGAAATAATAAAAATGTAGCTCGAGCTCTACAATTTAGAAACAAGCGGCCAAACTAAAATAAAGGAATATCAGACACATTATAATGTCGCACCAGGTTTGGCCAATATTCCTATAAGACACCATCATTTACTTTAAATATTCTAGGAAAATATATTTGAATCCTTTTTATTCCTGGGAATATTTATCACATTTGAATCAAAATTACATAATTCCAATCCAAAACGAGGGTTCACAAGTTATACATCTTCTTCCATTTTTTATTTTGACTGTAATAATACAGAAGAAAAGAAAGAAATGTCAGTAAATGTGTTCACAGATATTGGAAGAATCTATGATTATCACATAAATGCCCTTCGCCAAATTTGGGGGAAGCTGCAGTTGCAGAATGCGTCCAGCAGGGTACCGAGCACTGGTGCGGAAGTATTAACACAGGAACATGCACACAACTTGGCAGGCTACAAGAGGCTCATGTGGGCAGCATGAAGTGCTAAGGGCCGGTGCATGTTATCATTAACCACTGTGGACAGATAGAACAGGCCGGGCCCACAAGTGTCCGTTTCACACCAGCCTGGCATGGCAGCGGGTTAGGACTCCAGAGAGCTGTCTGCCACAACTCGCCAGCCCTTTGAAGGACTCCAGCTTCTGGGGTTTCTGCTTCTCATCTTTGAAACCAACCCCCTTGAAGGTTTCCAACCTGAGACTTGTCTTCTCACCTCTAGTACAGATCTGATCGGGATGTTTGTTCTCATGGTAGCAGCTCTTTTGGGCTCTTTGGGCTTTGATAACAGTTGGGAAATGTGCCAATGAACAAATGGAGGTTGCTCTGTCCGTCACTGTATCATTAGTAATATACAATAGCCGTAAAAGCAGTACCAGATATATTTATTATGATGTATCACTGATTGAAATGATACAGTCAGGTGCCCATTCAAAATCTGTAACATTTACAATAAATTAAATAATAGAAAGTCACATGTAAGATACAAATACACAAATCCAACAGACCCAAGTACACACTATGTCAAGCTGAAAGACATCAGCAAGCCAAACGACTATAAATGATTTGCATGCTCGAAATCCAATGAACATGAAAAGTCCTTCTCAGAAATACGGATGATATCTGGTCAGATTTCGAAACAGCTCCAGATCCCACAGTCTCCATACGACCACTGGAACAGCCCTAATGTATTATACTGGATGTGGGGAGTGATGTCACTGCAGCAAGCTACAGCGGGGGCCCACAACACAACACACACATACGCACAGTGGTGAAAACGCTTAGCAGGAGGGATGGGAAGGGCTCGGCTTTGGAGAGCACTTTCTCTGCACGTCTTAAAGCAAACTCAGAGCTAGATTTAAGTGCAGCGTGGACAACCGGGACGTGTGGTGTATAGTGCAGCACTTTCATTTTGCTCGATCAGCTCCCAGTTAATAGAGCACAAACATTCTGGGGTGAATCTCTCAAATATGTTCAGGTAAAGAAGCAAAGTTATCATCTCTGACCCAAATCCACAAGTCTTGTTGACATTCTCAGGCTAATGGCTGGGATCTTCGCTAATATGCTTCCACTGCCAAAGTACCCAGACCCGTCCAAGGGGCACTGGAAGGGATTTCCTGCAAATCCCCCCCCCCCCCCACACACACACACACAAAAAAAAGACTAAAACTCAACTTGATACACATTCACAGAGACGCACGTGTCTTCATGTGCATTCACACACTAACACCAAATCCAGAGCTCTGAGGGCTGCAGTGCTGTAAGTTAGCCTCTTTTCCCCCCGCACAGGAGCAGATGACTTCCCAGCATGAGTACAAAATAACTTAGGCCAAGCTGCACACTTAAGCTATAAGTCTGACATCACATAGGAAACAAACCATAAAGCACCACACACTCTACAGCCCAACAAAGACCCATAAAGGTTTCAGCGGCTGAGGCACAAACACTGCAAGTAGCAAACAATCCCGCAACCCTCCTTCTATGTTTCCATTTCCACAGAGATTATTCTCTCATTCTCTCTCCGGGCCCTGTAGCCTGGCAGTGACCAGCTGCATTGTTTATTTGTTTGTTTTGCTGCACAGTGGATTCATGCAGCGGTGGTGCGTCCGTGGCGACACAGCAAGTGTGTGTGTGTGTGTGCGTGTGTGTGTGTGTGTGTGTGTGTGTGTGTTGCTGAACTGACAGGATGATTAATAGGAGCTCCAGCCTAGAGGGGTGGTGGCGATGGTCGGTGGAGGTGGAGGTGGGAGGTGGGAGTTGGGAGTTGGGGGCTGGGAGGTGGGAGTTGGGGGCTGGGTGGGACTTTGACAACACATCAAAAAAGCCAGCACTTCCCGGGGTTTGCCGCCACTTCCTCCGTAGGACCACCCTACTCCCCGAATTCCCCTCGGTCCCAGCACGATGGGGATTAACAGAGAGGAGTGAGTGAAGACACCCACATTCACAGGAACTGGGTGGATGGACTGTGTAATTAGTCTGCTTACTGCAAGAAGAGGGAAGGAATGAAAGAGCAGATGGGGGGGGGGGGGGCACACACACTCACACACACACACTGACATGTGCTGCATGTTGCTTGTTGCAAGTTCTGAAATAGCAGATACCTGCACGCACAACGTGGATAAATATTGACTCTGGACTCCTTCACTTATGATGGCTCGTGCACGAGCTAGAAGCGTCCCCGACCCAAAAAGGGTGAAGAAGAGACCGGTGAAGAAAGGACCGGTGAAGTCGCGGTGGTGAAAGGAGGGGACAGGGGAAGTGGGCAAGGGGGGGAGTAAAGTTGGGAAGTTAAAGAGACCGAGTGCAAAGGGAGATCAAGCACAGACACAGTGTCTCTCCCTCGTTGAAGACGAAAGAATAAAACAATGCTACAATGACAAAAACATCCGTCATTATTAGAGATGATTTCAATAAAATAAGTTTTAACTGCCAAGACCTGAGCGGAGAGTCAAGAGCAGCTAAACAGAGAGCTGGTCTCCTCCACGGACTGAAGGAAGCTTTGAAAGACTGCCCTCCTGTGTCAGACGCACAAACACATGTTGCACAATAGACTCTCTCTCTCTCTCTCACTCTCTCTTCTCTCTCTCGCTCTCTCTGTCTTTTCACTTACTGAAATGTGCCTCCTTTAAGAGACGTAGCCTTTGTGCTAGGAGACAGAGGTCAGTCATAACACAGAATATGCCGTCACGGTGGTCACTGGATCTGGACGTATACCTTGAAGTTAAACATTAGTGTATGAATCGGGGAACTGTGGCTTAATGTGTGTACATTGCATGTAATTATATAATGTCTGCACGTGTGTTGAGGAAGAACTCCTTTTCTATTTACTGTGTGGACACGAGAGCGAGAGAGAGAGAAAGAGAGCGAGAGAAACAAACAGGTTGTCGTCCTCCACTCCCATTGCCACGACCCTGAGCATGCTTAACAATTCCATTACCGCCGCGTGGAACACCCACGCGACTCGTTTGAAGTCAGTGCATTTTGGAGGAGAAGAGTTTATGGACTTGAAATTGTTACCACTTGGGCCTTCTTCTCCCTGAATAAAACCTGCGTGTCTGAGGTGGATGAGTGTGTTTGTTCAGACGAGCTGGGAGAGTGACAGCTGCTCAGCGGGCACACTAATGCTGATTGCTCATCATCGGGAGGGTTTTATTCAGCAGTGCGGTTTTCTGTTAACATCCAATGACTTGTTTTAAAACGGAGCGCATCTGGGGAACAAATGTGTCACACAGCAAGATGGAAAAGAGTCGATCTTTCTGCAAGTGCTCATAAAGTGTGACAGACGATCCGCCCTGTCCCCGCTTGCCATTTTCATAAGTCCCATATATGTCACAGTGTGACATTTGCCATATGGTAAAACTGGACAACTTGCCACTCTATTTCGGTTTTTGTTCTCCCTCCCTCCCCTTTCCCCAACCATCAAGTCACACATATGCTGAGAATAATGTTTTGTTGTGACCCATGCAGTGTAACCTTTGAAGTTGTCAGTTGGAAAAGGCTACTGTGGGACACTTATAGCCTGTCAGCTGCTGGGACTTCAGTGTGTAGAAGACCGGGCTTACAAACACCTGTAGGCCCGGGGTCATGGCGGCACCTCTCAACTTTCCTATTCCTGTGGGATGTCTCTCTCTCTCTCGCTCTCTTTCTCTTTCTCTCTCTGTGTGGGTGTGTGTGTCCTATAACTCTGTAATTATACTGCAGGGAATTACCTACCTGAAAGTAAGCAAAACTCTTCTATCTCCAGATCCTCTCTCCAGTAACATGGTGTTGGTTTGAAACGCACTGGTCACGGTAACCATCTGGACTCTATTGCTATACGAGCTTCCACTAAACGTCAGGTTACTGCCATGTGAAACTGAGTTTTATCATTCTACCATGTCCACCACAGTGTTCACACCATCACTCACCCCACATCACTGTGTTGCGACTTCAATGACTGATGTACAATAACTGGTTGCCATAGCGTTGTCCCCCGTGCGATGTCATCCAACAGTTCAGCGCCAGTCAGTTTTCCAGCGAGGAGCAAATGAAGTGGCCATGGTCACCACCAGCTGACGTCTTTGTGGTAATAAAAAATAAATACATTTCTGGTTTCTGGTCGCCTCCAACATTAATTCTTGATCGTCCAACATCTTTCTCTTCTTTTTCTGTTCTGTAGAGAGTTAACAACCAAACCCGAAACACAATTTCTGTGATTTTTTCATAATAATTTATCTTGGTAAACAAACTATTTTGTCAATTGTAGCCACACATAAACAAAACACATAATAACATAAAACGATTGAGCTATGCCAAATGCCACTGTGTGTGCCAGTGTGTCTGTGGCAGAATGTTTGTAGGAAAAAAAAACTGAATCACATGTGAAGAAACCGAAGCAAATTGAAAAGCAAATACATTTGTTCTATGACGCATGTAAATGGGCACACACACATACATACGGACACACACTCACAACACACACGCACATCATGAGAGATGGGTGTCTATGAAGCGCCATCAGTCATCATTCACATAGCAAAATGTCGCTGCGCTTGTGGCCGGCCTGTTGATCCGTCTCCTCACATTCACAAGTGGCTGCTGTCCAGCAGCTCAGTGCTGTACTGCCTGCCTGCCCGCCTGGCTGCCTGCCTGCCTGCACTGGGGAACTCAGGGCCTTCATCGACACTCTACACAGCATACGCACTGAAAAGCAGCAATCAGAAAAAAGGAAAATCACACTTGTCTTTGTTCCATTATGCACCGAGCATTGGATCAAGAGAGGAGAGATGGGGAAAGGGAGCAGGCCCGGCATGCACACTATATGAATATGTGTGCATGCGTGTGTGCGTACGTATGGAGGGGGGAGGGGGGAGGGGGGTTCCTTGCCACTGGGTGAGCTTATCCAGGGGATCTGTTCTGCTTCAAGAGGGGAGAGAGGTCTGATAGGAACAGTGTGCCACACAATTGCACAAACACACACACAAACACACACACACACACACACTTTGTCAGCCCTGCCTACCGCTGAGCATACGAGCACCCCAGGTCCAAAATCAGAGCTCCAATAACAAACTCTGCTGACTCTTCTGATTGGTCGTGACAAATGCTCTCTGCTCACCAGACCCGGGTAATGTCTGCCACAAGGGATTTGACGGCCTGTCACGAGACTTCATGCGAGTGTGCGACTGTGTGTGATTGTGTGTAGCTCACCGCATCTAGGTAGAATAAAGGTAACAGCAAGAGCATGAAGAGAGTAGACCAACGTATGAAAAGTCCAAAGAATGCTACTTTCCGACTATAAGATTCATCTCATTAAAATGCAGCGTGTCTTTTATCAGAAAGTGGGCAGGGAATTGTGCTGGCTTTATTTTGTCCACCCCTTTCCTCGGTGAGTCAAACCAGTAGGTGCCAAAAGGCAAAGTCGGCCAGGTCATTATTTGAGTGCCAAAACGACGGGAGAGGAAAAGGCAGCAGAAAGACGGTCATTAAAATTCCTGCCACCTTGTTGACTGCATCTCCCCAACCAGCTTTCATTTACCTCTCAGGACACAAGGGATGGCGAAGGAGTGCGGCTTGGCTCGAGAGAGACAAAGCTTCAACTGGACATGAATAAGATGTCCACTAAAATGTATCTAAGAGGAAAACAATGCCGGGCTCAGATCTGTGGGAGTCTCTGAGTCAGAGGATGGAGAAACTTTCCCAGGAGACAGGTTAATGTCTTACATTCTCATTTTCTTTCCAGTTTTTCTATTCACAGATAAAAGAAGCCACAAGTTCCTTATATAAATTGCACCTGAGTCACCCATAGATACAGGATAGGTGACCGCCATAAAAGGGCAGATCATCTCAGACAGAGATGTCAGCGCTCTTCACCGTTTCCTTCGGAGGAGGACCACACAGAGAGCTGAGAGCAGATACTTCTGTATTAATGGACTGGTTGGTGCAGGAGGGGATTTGTGCAGTGGACCTTGGAAGCTCAGGGGTCTGGTGGTGGCCCTCCGTATTGGTGACGGTGTCTGGGCCACGAGCTTCTGAGGAGGAAGGCCATAAGCCTCCATGGTTCACTTAGGTCCGGCTTTAGAGTACACAGGGGGTAACCTGTTTTGACATTGAATGTGACGAAGATACATCACTTTATTGACCTGTTTGATGATATGAAGGTTGAAGCATGTTAAAAAGTTAAAGTTTCCTTTAAGATATATATATATATATATATATATATATATATATATATATATATATATATATATATATATATATATATATATATATATATATATAACAGTTCATCGGAAAATACTCACTTTACATAAATGTTTTGTTAGGACCCACTTCAAATTGAAATATGCACTTTTAATGGTTGTATGCATGTCGGTACCATGGTGTAGTGGTCGTTACTTTAATCAAAATGTATAGTAGGAGTGTTTTACAATCAGTCAGATAATGCAAGACCTACTATTCTGAGATCATTATGAGTAGTATTCTGATGTCACAAGAAACATTCACTCTTCACAATTATTATTTAATTCAAAATGAAAACATTCTGGCATTTTCAAAGTAACATATCAAAAATGAGCATACTGCAAGAATGAATCAGAATACTGATGGATAAATGTAAAAACATACATGAGACAACGAAGGTGGCCCAGGCACACACATGTGTGTGTGTGTGTGTGTGTGTGTGTGTGTGTGTGTGTGTGTGTGTGTGTGTGTGTGGACCCCCTCTGGTTTAAATTACCTGCTGACGGACCGGCCACCGGCTGTCAGTGAGGATGTGCTGACGGGCAACCAGTCTAGCACTTCTCCCCCTGTTGCCACCAATCCCATCTCATCCGTCGTCACATCCTCCTCCTCCTCCTCCTCCTCCTCCCCTCTCGCTTCAGCCTTCCTCTGTGCCCCGTGATGCGCTGCGGTAGGTCAGGTAGGGAGAGACTGCGAGCCAAAAGAGAGAAGAGAGAGGCACACGGGGTGAAAGGGGAGACTTTTATTATCACCATTGATTCAAGCTCACTGATTCCCCCCATCGCTGACTGCTCAAATGTCCTGTCTTTTCAACACACCTGAGCTCTCCCTCACCCCTCCATCCCCACCACTACCCTCCTCTTTCTCTCTCTCTTGAATCTCAGTCCTGCAAGTCCCTCCTCACCCCCACACAACTCCTCCGCTCCCCATGTGCTCCTCTCCTGTTTCTACCTTCCCTCTCAATGGGTTCACACTGCATTTGGAAAAAGAGGGGGAGAGAGGTAGAGCTAGAGAGAGAAGGAGGGAGAGAAGCAGGCCTCTGGCTGTAAGGGAGAGTGCACCTGGATGGGCAGGCTTCCTGGACACGCTGTGAGGGGCTATTGTCCTGCATGTCAGCAGCCCCTCTCTTTTAATGGAGCCCGTATATCATCGTTCTGATTATGGCAGATGACTGGGACTCGGGGGAGGAGGGGTGGAGATTGTAGATCTGGGAAAGACGTAAATGTGTGTGTGTGAGCGAATGAAACAGAGAGTGTATTGGGGAGGGAGGTGGGATGAAGGCGAGGTTTGGGGACAGAGGCTTAAAAACGCAGGGACCCCAAATCCCCCATCGACTGAAATCCTAGCACTTAACCCCAGCGATGGCATTGTGTGATGCCGTGGGGATTTTTTCCTCTCTTTTTTTTTGGGCCGTCATTCTTTTTAATGGACTCTCCCGCTCCATCTTAGCCCTCCCTCTCTCCATTCACACGGTGGATTCTTTAGCTAAGAAAGTATTTTTTCTTTCCTTGGTTTATGATTTGTTTTCTTTTCAGAGGTTGGAGGAAGGGAGGTGAAGGCTGGTCACCTGTCCTCTCCGGCCCGAAGACCGTCTCTGACCAGAAACAGATTCCACAAAGGAGAATAAAACAAGGAAACCACTGCAACGAACCTTTGTGTTCAACATGCTCAGTTAATTTTTTTTTCTTACTAGGTTTATGATAGTATACGATATCACGATATTCCGCAGTATTACTATTCAATTCAATTCAATTCAGTTTATGTTATATGGCCTAACATAAAAAACTAATTTGCCTCAAAGGGCTTTACAATCTGTACACATATGACATCCTTGTCCCAGGACCTCATATCACACTTTGCATTTTGCACCCTATCCAGATATATATATTTTATTTAATTTTACAGTGCTTTATTTATATCTACATTTACATATATGTTGTGTATATGCTGTGTATATATACATATATATATTATTTTATTTTATGTTATTTTGTATTTTATATTTCACTTTGCACACTTTACTTTATGCACTGTCACTTTCTTTCTTACTTTCTTTCTTATACTTATATTTTATTGTGTTTAGTTTTATCGGGCTGCTTCTGTCTGTACCAAATTTCCCCTTGGGGATTAATAAAGTATATTTCATTCATTCATTCATTCATTTCATTTCATTCATTCATTCATCGGATCAGGAAAAACTCCCAAGAAATAGGAAAAAAACTTTCAAGGGTAAAAAAGGAAAGAAGCAAATTTATTCTTTGATGATTTTGAAAAAAACTGGCTTATAAGTGTCAGTGTGTATGTTACACATAGAGAGAGGAGCAGTCTGGCTGCTCGGTTGAGCACCTATGGTATATGTTCAATGTTTAGTGTATGGTGGATATATAGTTGTTTTACTCACAGCAGTTATTTGTAAATGTAGCAATTAATCTAACATGTTTATGCTATAAAGTGATATAGAAAGATCTTTTTCATCAGTTTTATAATTCTGTTTATTTTTTAATTGTATTCTCATTCATATAAGTCTGATTGCAATATTACTAATAGTTATATTCATAATAATAATAATAATTGAATGTTATCAAACCACAGAAGATTCGTACAGTTACAACCCTATTTTCAACCATGTAGACGTCAGATACGGACACGTATCAGGAGTTCTACACATTGACCTTTTATATTGTTCCGTACAGAGCGACAGTGTGTACAACTAAGCCATTCAAACAACGTGTACACCCTTGTCTCACTGCGCTGGCATCGGACCGCTGAGTGTTTCAGTACTTCACTTGTGGAAGAGCTGATCTAACTCAACAGCAGATCAAAGACTTAAGTGTTCATGTTTTGGGTGACTGAGGAGAGAGCGAGTCATTCATTTCAAGGGGACAAATGGCAGCTAATTGAGTAGGTGTTGCAAGAGCTTGTCTGGATACCTTTCAAATGAGTAAAGGGTAATTTCCCCCATAATTAGCTTCGTAAGTTGGATTTTGTGCGGGCTATGTGTGAGTCTGTGTGAGTAGCGGGGTAAGGTTATATGTGGGTGAAATGCAAAGGGGAGGAAACTAAGCCGTTGTGATTACAGTTTAATTTCCCCAAATTAATCTACTACCTGTGACAGCAATACTCCTCCAGCTAATGCAGATGAATGTTAACCGATTTGTCTTTTTTTTCTTCTATTTATCAAACAGTTATGACAACAAAATAATTCTGGTCATTTTCACTGACCAACGATTTAAATAAATCAACTCAAATGTTTGTTTATTGAACCATTGCAACGACTAGTTTGTGTCTCTAAACGTGTTCCCGTGCATGAGCTCATTTCCCTGATTAGGTGACAGCGGCCATACATCACACTGTGACCTGTGGTGCTGAAGCTGGGACAAATATTTACACAATTACAACTTGCAGACTAAAGAAACAACCCCTTTGCTTTCCCCATTTACTAAATAAATAATCAACTTAATTCATGTATCATAGTAATACACTATTAGAAAGACAATTTATTATTATTATAGATTTGTTGGGAGCCTGACATTTTACCTGGCAGAGAACAGTTGTGTGACCATTTGAAGAGGGAAACAGTGTGACAGTGAGATGTGTGTTTTCTTTCAGAATCATTTTAGGTTTATTACTTTTCTGCAGAAAAGTAAGTTTTATTACATTTCTGTACATTTTGTTTAAATACAAATACTGGGGATGATTAAAAAACAAAACAGATCAAGCCCTATAGATTACATATTCCTTTTGATATTTCCAAAAGAACAAAAACATGAGGATTTAAGGAGTGTGAGTGCATGTCAGAGTACTTCCTATTTGAATGGAGGCAGCATGTAAAGGGCAGAAAGACACCTTAATCCTTCCATGCGGTTTGAATGGAGTCATTTTGAAAACAGGGAGTCAGTGTCCGCTGACCGCTTGGTGCGTCAGATGAGAAGCAGTTAATGTGTCAGTAATTGGACAAGCAGTATTTTTGGGGGGAAAGCCCTTCATGAAAAAGTATCCACCCACAGACTCACAGAGTGTGTGTGTGTGTGTGTGTGTGTGTGTGTGTGTGTGTGTGTGTGTGTGTGTGTTGTGCAAAGACAGAAGTCTTTACAGCCGGAAAATAAACAAACAAACACACACACACACAGAAACGAGATGGGGAGCGGTGAAGAAAGGAGGTAGAAATAGCAGCTGTATTCTGGCTGGCGGCTCTCGGGGGGGATTGGCGGGATTAAGTGAGAGCTGCGGATGACATCACGGTTAAGGACGGCCGCTTGACTCGTAAAGTGGCCCACGGTTTGTGCATCTACGGGCCGCTTGCCAGACCCAGGGTGTGGGCGAGGGGGGCGAGGGAGATCATTAGTGAGCTTTTATTGGAGCGCTGGGGAGGAACCGCTGCTACATGGGTGCAGACGCACAGGAAAACAGGATTCAGACGGGCTATGTAGTGCAGTTATTTGATTGCTCCCAGACCCTCACTGTGTGTGTGAGTGTGTGTGCGTTTATGTGTGTATGAGAAGGAGAGAGAAAAAAGTGTGTGTTTAATGTAAGATAATACACATGTATTTGAGGATGCTATATACATATTAGCAAGCATGTGTGTGTGTATGTGTGTGTGTGTGTGTGTGTGTGTGTGTGTGTGTGTGCGTGTGTGTGCGTGTGTGTGTGCGTGTGTGTGCGTGTGTGTGTGTGTTTGTTTGCAAAGATTTGATGGCACAATATTTGTCTTTTTATGCATGCTCATGCACGCGCACCTCCTCGTGATGGAAACCAGAGATATCCAATAGCCGTGGGGGCCTGATCTGCATGTGGGTTGTCCAATGACGTTTGCTCCGAGCTCTCATAAAATGCACCAGGCTGAAGCCAGAATTTTCCTTTTCCTTTTCAGAGAAACACCGCCTCCCTTTTGCACTCCTCCTCCTTCGCCTCTTTGTCTTTATGAACGTATAAAAGACGACAGCGAGGATATCCAGTGCCGGCCGATACAAATCCCACTCAGTCACCTCCAGATGGGATGGCTGCCTTTTACATCGAGAGCTCAGCAGTAGCCTGTCCTGACTCATTGTTTCACTCCTTATAAAATGAAACCAACCACCTCTTCTGGGTGTGGCTAAATACGAGCTACCTTTTTCAGATCCCTTTGAGTGATGTGCGACTCGGTCTTCTGTGGGGATCTGTCGCACGGAAAGGTCTCATAGTGAACCATGTGGTGTTGGGTAGATGAAGCAGGGCGAGCAGACAGTGGTTTGACACACTCTTTAGGATTTGCTCCGTCTCGTCACTGCCAGCCGGAGGAAAGGCTGGAGGAACTATATCCTCTTCATCATGCCACGGCTAGGAAATGAGCCATTCATTCTGACCGCTGCTGTCGAGCCGTCTGACCTCTCAGGGCTGAAAGGCCCACTGTGGTCTCATAAAAAATCATAAGTCATAAAACCTCGAAGGGGGTAAGTCACTCTTGAGCTATTAGCTGGTGATACTGGATGAGATTTCAGTAGGTGTCAGGGTGTAAGATTGGATGAGGCTAGGAGGTAGGCTCATGTCTCAGAAATGATGATCATGCTGAAAACATCAGCTCATGTAGAGATCATTTTAACTTATTATCTTGATCATTATAATACATTTCATTTACAATATCAGTGGCATTCCACACAAAGAATTGCGGCAACCTATGTCCAAAAAGAACAAAGTTAACCCTATTAGGACCTTTAGTTAACTTTATCAAAGTCTGCATTCAAAATAATCTTTACTCACACGTGGGCTCAAAGCCTTAAATACACTTGTTATCAATTGGGGGAAAGGCATTATTACCTATTAGCTGTTTTAATGGTGCAAACAGGGGCACACAAAGTAAATACTGAGGTTTACGACTTCCCCTACTCGAGAACAGCATATGTTTGATTGTGGTTGCTAATGTTAAACTAATTAGGGGGTTCTGGACTGAAAATACTGTGCAGAACATTCATGTTCACTCATTTGTGACTAAACACCGGTTAACTGTGCGCAAACTGGAAGCATGCATGCTTATTAATGGCCTAAAAAAACAAATAATACATTTTTTTATTTGTCCTTTATGGCTAAACACACTGAATCAGCCATAGAGGCTATAGGTTCAAACACATTGTGGATTAATATGTTTTGCAAAGATAGTTACATGAAGAATTACCTATAGTAACATAACTGACGGATAATTATAGCCAGTAATTTCCCAATAGAGAAAGAAATAACATTAGATGTATGATGCCATTTGTGCCACCTGTTTTTGAGCATTAGTAGTCATACCAAAAAAGGATTGTAAATAATAAATGTTTAATAACATTTAAGTAGCTCTACGAAAGACTTATGTTTTGTTATTTAGAAAAAAAATTGACTAAATAGACATTTCAAAAATGACAATTCAACTTAAAATCATATTATATTACGATACATTATATTTGTTTTTTTAATACTTAAGTGATAAACCATGGGTCTTTCAATAAAATGCTCATATAAATTACCGTATTAGTTGATGATAAAAATAATAATAATACTGATTCTATACTCAACTAAAGTTGTCACGGTTAGTGATGAAAGGTTTATATTTTGTGTGGATTAATTACATCTAACAAATACAAATATTGGAGACTGTTTTTACATCCCTTTTTTACTGTAAATCATATGTTTGCTCATAAAAGGACTGCCAAACTATGTCTCCATATACAGATGCAGTATTCTAATACAAACAAGTGGGTACACTTGGGTCTCATATTGTCAAATACGGAAACATTACTTTCTAACATGGCAATGCTCTGAGGTCAGGTTGAAAAACTGCTGTTATCTTGAAACGCGGTGGAGAGTCAATTCCTCAACTGTGCTGGAGTGTCTCAAGGAGAGCGTACGCTGATGAGAGAGTGGCATCAGCTACCAAAAGACTAGCATTGCTCATCAAATAAATAAAGACATACATCTACCTATTTTATTTTGGTCTCTGACGATGACACATTCCCCACAGATCCACCACACGGGGAAAGCAAGACTTTACTCTGGACTGAGAGTGTGTGAGTGTGTGTCAGTGTGTCTATACAGTGTACAGAATTAGCCTAGCGCCCTGGAGGACTGATAGAGAAACATTTTGGGCATTTATTCATAGACTAGTTTCCTCCAACAAGGAAAGAAAATGAGAAAAAAGGACTCAAGACCATTTTCAAAGCACTCAGCAGAAAAAAACTGCCTGGTAGTATATTAGCTGACCCCCATCAAACCCACGTACACACACACACACACACATACACACACACACACACACACACCTCTAATTCATTATTGACCCCCCCACCATCCTCTTAATCCTGTAAATGTTTTTACAACTCGGTCCGTCACTGAGAGCGCTGGACACTGAGGTGTTTACATTCGGCTAGCCATGCTAGCACCGAGCGCTGCGTGGTCATCCATCAACATGAAAGTGCTCTCATAAACATACTAATTAGGCTGAGCTTTATTGTTATTTAGTCCACAGGCCGTTAAATCAGTGTAATCCAACATATCAACCTCTGATTAGGTTGCCGGCGCTATGACTGTGCCATCACTGCGTCACATTTATCATAGCACTGAACACAACCTTTATCAAGGTCAGTCACCTGAAGGAAATATTCATCCATCCTAATATCCCACATAATACAATGTGGATGCGCTGTGGGGGAATAGCAGCTTTGAATGTTACGTTTGTCCTTTTTTTCAAGCCACCAAAGTTTTTTTTTAAGCATGTATTTCTAAATGTAAATTTTCTGCATGTATCTCCTCCTCTGTTGCTCTCCTTAAGGTTTCTTCCCTTTTTTCCCCCTGAAGGGTTATTTGGGAGTTTTTCCTGGTCCGATGTGAGGTTTTGGGGCAGGGATGTCTGTGTGTACAGATTGTAAAGCACTGAGACAAATTTGTAATTTGTGAAACTGGGCTATACAAATAAACTGAATTGAATTGAATTGAATATATATATATATATATATATATATATATATATATATATATATATATATATATATATATATATAGTTACATTAATCCATTTGGGACTTGTCTTTCATAAATCTGCCTTTAGGAAACACATAACTACAATGTTCTCCTACACACCTTAACTGTATTCATAATACACACAAACACATCGTTGAGTGTTTTATAAAGAGCAAAAGAAAGTGGCAGCAATATGTGTATTTGTGTATATATGTGTATTTCTGCATAGCACTAATCAATATGTGAATTTCTCCTTTTACTGAACTATTGCCAATTGAAAAACTAAAACCAAAGAAATGTGTGTATTTTAGCTTTGAAAAAGCACCAAACGTGTTTACATGAACTACAGAACCTAGAGAAATAGTTTTAATGGAATCCTCATAACAAATCAAAATGATACATGATGGTATTATTTTAAGCAGATAGTTTTTGGAGAAACAAAAGGAAATACATTATCTGCCTTAATTGGGGTTTATTCTCAGGGGGAAATGTGCTGTCTGGGACATTGGCCTGAAATGAAAGGCGGTGTGAACATAGAAGTCTGGATCTAATATTTCAAAGACTTTTGAAAGTTAGATTTTTCACTGCAAGCAGAGAAACTGAGAAATCAATTACCGTGCTCCCATTACTGTTCGGGAAATCATCGGGCAGATTTTCCTCATCTGTTCTTGCTAATGCCAAAAGCCAATTGTCTATATCACATATAAGAAAGCTTTGAGAAATAATTGACAAAAAAAATGCTTTTAGTGGGAATCTATTACAAGTCGAAGCCAAAAGACAAAAGTAGAGATGATCTGGTTCTATTAATGGCCGTTTGAAGAACTCAGCATCTAGTACATTGTTTTCCATTGCGATTATAATTTGCAGATCTTCTACATTGTTTTATTGTAAAGTGAACTAAACAACTACAACATGGCACATATTATACAATTAAAGTACTGGCTTTGGGCATATGACCGTACTGTAAACTGCAGGCTGGCATCACTGCGTCGTCAAAGCAAGGCCTCTGTTGCCCTCTTTCGCTCTCTGCCTCAAACACACACACCACAAAGTGCACACACCACAAACGTATACGCTTACTTGCAGCATTCAGTAATGGGTTGTGTTTGATTCATTTGGTGCTCAGAGTTCAGAGTTAAATACCCCAAAAATCTGCATATAAAGTTACTTTTGGCTTCTTGTTAATGTGTATGGGAGGACCTTCCATGCATTCATCTAATCACCCTAATTGCGCAAACTGTTAATATGTTCTCTTGAACATGTTCTCTGCCCCAGCCAATGTGACGTGGCTACAGAAGTTATTTCCACTCCAGCAAACCACAGCCATGTGCATTTGTTATTATGAGTCATTGCGAGCTTTTTTGCATTGGTGGCTTCATTTGCATATAGAAGAAATGCCCCCGCTAACCGAGCTTCTGGACTCCAATCAGAAAGCCACAAAAGAAATACGGACATTTTATGATATTTACTCCAGGCTTTTTTTCTAATTTCAAATTCTTTGCACATCACATTCCACAAGTCCAAATATGCCATGATTAAGTGTTACATAATATCAAATGTAATGCTAACGCAGAGCCAGGTTGGATCAGCACGTTGTCTGTCTACTTTGCGGGGAACTCCCTCTCCTCAGTGTTGCAGTACAGTGAAGTTCTCAGGTAGTCGTCACATTTTTAGACTTTACACCACTTATTTCATTTAAATAAAAAAACTATCTAACACACTGTGGTGTGTCATGACCTCATCCATTTGAGACGTAAAACCTCTCTAATAGTTACCACATTCACATTCTCCTTTTGCAACATCTACCTTTCATTTCCGTATGCAGCCACGTACATACGGAGTGTGCTGTAAACATTTGCTCTTTTGTTTTCCACCCTGACTCTCACCGTGCGCACGACGACTCAGACATGACGACCAAATTCTGAATTGATCCCAATTTGGCTCATAGATTATCATGCCGATCCTCGATGAATTTTACCAAAATTAAAGGCTTTTCTGTCTGGATGTTAATAGGTCAGTAGATGAGGGTGCTGATCATGAAGCAGATAAGCTATACATATGTACAGTAGTGAGAGATAAAGGGTTTCTTACAATTAATACCATTAACATCTATCAATCATCTTAATGGTGCCAGAGGACCAGTAAATAGTTGCTCGTCCTAACGGGGAGGGTTCCGTCACAAACTGAACCCTGATGCTGCTCAGTTCTCTGTGTCATCCTCAAGTCCACCAGAGCTTTAGTTTGGGTCGATATCCGTTTGATGAGTTCCAGGGTCTGAACAATCTGGAAATAAACAGCGAGCACTTTTCTCTGCCGATTATGCGCACAACGCTGGATACGATTGCATTTCCATCGAGTTCTCGGGATTTACATGGGCCATTATCAAGTTCACATCTTTATTCCTCTAAACAATAAAATCCCAAAATATATAGACAGATTATGCTAAATCCAGAGGATGGTTTGGTGATTACAGTAACGACTTGAAAAAAAGGCACGTAATGACAGGCGCTGTGGAACAACATTCAGCAGGAAAAAGGCTCGAGGGTAGAAGTCTTTCCAGGGGAGACTTATTGCTGACATCACACCACTAATGCATCTTCATAATCCGTCATTGGCATTAATTTAGAGGCATCAGTGGGGAATAATCGGAGTTGGTGAAATGCCTTATATTTGCTCTTTGACTGCGGATTATGACGATTAGGATGTGTGCTTGTGAGGATGTACATGCACAGGTATGCAGGATCAGGTCAGACATAAAAGTAAGTTAGGGAAAGAAGGTCTGTGGTACAGCTCGGGAGGTTGATTACCATAGTGTACTGTATGGTAATGCAGGAAATACCATCTCCAGTAATGGAGAAATGGGAAAGGCATTTCCTGTCTGCGGCCTTCATATAGATTTCGATCGTGTCATCGCTCCGTTCACTAAAATGCCGGCGCTCAGTGTAAATGTGTGTGTGCATAAGGAGGCTAACCCTGGGGCGGAGTGGATCTTTGCGTGAGTGTCTATAATTGGCGACAGAGGGAGAATCTGTGAGCTGACATCTGCAGTTGATTTTTGCTTATAATAAATCAGGTTTCTTTCTCCACTGGTGTGCTTCCACACAGCTCTCACTCTCGCCTATGTTCCTGTGTGTATCTCACACACACACACACACGCACCCCCACACACACACCCTCTTCCTCTTCTCCTTCTACTTTCCTCGAGCCTGTGGAAACCCAAGGACTAGCTGAATAGAGTTCCTGCAAAACATTGGACTCAGCCTCACTTTTTGGGTGGCCACACAAGTTGAGTTGTGAAAGCTCCTTCCTGGCCAAAGCTGTCAAGGAGCGTAAAAAAGGAGAGACGTGCTCAGCGAGTGGAGGTGGATGGAGACAACGAGGTGTGAACAGGCCCGACTGAGGGGAGCACATGCTGGCAACACCTGAACTGCTTGTGTGCAGCCCGATGTCTACCTATCTCTACCATACGAGGGAATAGTGAAGGTTTGCCACTAAGCCGTTGCTCTCCACATCAATTTCCTGTCTAGCCACAGCCTCTACACCAGATTTTGGGCTGAATGACGGATTTTACAATAAACAAGGAAATCCCTTTGGCGCACAGTTGGTTGGTTAAGACTTATTTCGGTACATATTCCACTGACCATTACAGAATTCATGTTTCGAAACATGATCTGTAATGGAAAAGATTAGCAAAATATTGTAAACATTTTTGATTTCTGTGTTTTTCATTAAAAAAAGTTACTAAATAAAACAATTCAACGTTTTGTTTACTTACCATGCTTGTCATATTTAACTGCATGTTGTGCTGATGTGGCACTATTAGGCAAACCGTATGGTGTTTGCTTTGAGGAAAAAGCCGGTCTGATCCTGGATATCCCTCTGCTGTGATCGATGTGGAACACCAGGCCTCTCAATGCCCAAATAAAAATGCGTTGTATCACAGTTTGTCTGTGTTTATACATGAAGGAAAGACATAAATGTTGAACACCTACCTGTTTCATGTGTGACATCTGGGAAGTTTGAATGCTTTCTACGGAACAATTCCCAGGATGAATGTGGATGTGTGTTTGTGTATGGACAGTGTGCATGTGTTAATATAGAAAAGTGCTGAACCTCGCTGATGGACTGACAGGGCTTGAGTTCATTTGTTCAAGCAGGCAATGTTGGAAAAAAGGAATCGATATACAATGCGGCCTTCCAGCAGGACATTGAGGGTGCTTTCACACCTGTTGAGTTAATTTGGTTCCAGATTAAGGGAAGATATCATCCCCTGTTGTATCTCGTCCACTTCCTGTTCCCAAACGCACCAGAGAAGTGTCCTTTAAGCCCTCCTCCCAGCCTCCTTCTCTGTGCCACTCACAGCGACTGAATGATTTTAAAAAGCGCTATTCGTGTGTTTGCACATTTTTACCTCAAATAAAATGATCCAGCGAGTTATTGACATTTCTTTCCCAGTGTAAGTCTCTGGGAAAAAGCAGTTTTTGGCCCAATAGCATTACGTGACGGTCCCATGTTTGTCCAATAAATAAAATGCGCTTCCAAGCCCAGTGCTCTTCCTGGAGGCTTGTGTTGTAAAGACTGGCAGGCAACTTGTTGATTGGCCAACTTTATGGATGAGCATCATCAGCGCATCATCACAACCCGACTGATAGCAGAACATTAATGCTTCTGAATACGCATCATTTGGTCAAGATTATAAGCATTTGTATCATTATGGATCTTAATATGAATAATGGACAGGAGTGTGCAAAAGCCTCTTTGCACACTCCAACGCATAGTGCAACCATCAGGGAGTGCACCGCTATGGGCAAGAGGCCCCTCATTAATTATTTAAGATATATTTAAGATTTTTACTTAAAAACACAATAAGGGATACATTACCTGATTGATTTGCAGCAACACCCTATTGATCTTTACGAAATAATCAATTGAACATGCATTAACAGAAAGAAGGGGAAGTCTTCTCAGTGTCTATGCAAAGTCACTAATTGATTTCCTCAATTGAGAGGCTATCTGGGTATTGCTATTTATGTGCATCCAATCATCTTTTCTTCACAAGCAAAAAGCAGCATCCTTCCCTCAGGCCACCGTAAACATTGGGCCTCAGCCTGTCGACGCCGTCGTGTGTTTAGACATCTGTTTCCACCGCAACATCGCACTGATCGTCAGTATCATGTGGCTGTAGTCTGGAGTTACTTCCGCACTCCCAAATACATGTTGTCTATTACCACATTTGGATCTAATTCTAAGGCGTGTTTAGCGGTCGCAGTGGTGAAAGACCTATCCTCTCTCGTTGTTATGAAATTTGTCAGAGATTGTTCGCATCCGAGCGTGCATGTGGTGCAGTGTTACAGAATTAGTAATGTGTGCTCTCGAGGATACAAATTGAACTGACAATACACAGAGGCTATCAACCAAACACTGCAGTTGGAAACGGTCTGTCAGTAATGGTATGTTAAACACACATTCAGCACTGACAAAATGACAAGAATCTGCCGTGAATTACAGGGTGAGAATTTTTATTTTAAAGTGCTTCTCATGCATTAAATTGAGAAAAAAAAGAATTTTCAATTCATTTTACAATACAATTGAAAATCCAATCTGTAAATGTGGGATTACAGTAAATGCTTCAAGACAAATATTGCAGTGTCATTTAGCAATAAAAGGACATAATTACAGTAGTTATCGTAAAGTAGGATTGACACAACCTCAACATGTAAATGGCCACAAACGTAACAAATCCTTCCTCTTTCCTCCTTACTGGAGATGGTCCTCATTAACATACATGTGATACATCAAACACAGTAGCTGTGCCACAAATCTCATCCCCCTACCGACGCTTTTTGAATCTCACATAATTAGAGAAATATATGACCTGGTCTAATGTACCATTAAAGTATATGGAGCATTACCCATACTGCACATAGGGGCCATGCCACAGCTTTATTGCAGGTTTACTGCTCGCTGGTGGAATAACAGCAGCTTGTTTCCTTGGGTGGAAGATGGGAAAATAGAGCAGTGGTGTGTGTGTGTGTGTGTGTGTGTGTGTGTGTGTGTGTGTGTGTGTGTGTGTGTGTGTGTGTGTGTGTGTGTGTGTATTAGGACCAGGTGTATTATGTGGGAATACCAGATACCAGATAGCTAAAAGTAGCAGTTGATCAACCATCATCAGTCAACACGATGCAAACATGTCACGAAATACTTACCCATGAATCCAAAACACTATATTCTTACTTAATACATAAAATGGACCATCCTATTTTGTTGAGGCAGATGTTTGACCATCATATGTCCACATGTTTTACATGAGGAATACTGCAAATTGAAGTCCACAATATTTTAGTTTGACTGACAAGTAAAGCTGCAACGATCGATTAGTTGTCCAATATTAAATGAATGCATTGATTTTTATAATAATTTAATCGGTATCAGTAATTCTTTCAGAAATGAAAAGAAAACTATCACTGATTCCATCTTCATACATTTGAATATGTTCTGGTTTCTTCACTCCTCCACAAGAATAAACTGAATATCTTAAAGTTATGGCCAAAAAAGTTATTTGAAGACTTCATCAGAGTAATTAAAAACTCTTCTGGGTAGACGATGTTCTCACTAAGAGGAGGAAAGGAAGTCATTTTCATGCATGCTGCCAAGGATTAGTAACTATAACTTTTAAGTAGACTTAGTATGTTATTGTATTTGAGCATTGCTAAGGATTGTAAAGGATGTTTAATTAAGATCAACCAGTTACCACAATAATGGAAAATGCCAGCCAGACAGATTTTAGAGCCAGACTTGTGAAAATGGACCCTGTCTATTGCTCGAGAGTGAATTTCACTGGTCATACAGTAAGCAATCACATCAATCTTTCTAATGGCAGTAGATCTCGGATAACCTGAGCGACTTGGAAAACAATACCTGCTAAAAGCCTTTTTATATCTATCCGATGCAGGACTTGCAGCTCAATCGCACGATTGAGGGTGATAATCTATATAGAACTAAATCAATACCGGTGGGTAGTGTGGGGGATCAATTCCCTGAGAGGGCGGTTTGCCATTGAACACGACACCAAGGGACGAGCGTGCCTAATCCACGTTTGAACTTTAAGTGAGCGTGGGCCTCCCTCTTCTAAACATGACCACTCCATTCCATCCGACCCCTCCAAAGCTGGCGAGAAGACATGGTCACTCAATGATCAAGAGCCAGTGCCCATGTGAGAGATGGTGACTGGACCGGCCTCGATATCCAGTTCAATATCCACCAGCTCCCTGAGAAAAGCAAAATGTCCTCGCGCTCCCATAGATCCAGGTGTTTTGGTCATTAGGGCCTCTGGCTATTAGAAGCGCCGTGGTACTTGCTTAACGGTTATAAGGCCAGCCGTCGTGCTCGGATCACACCTCCACAGCTGTAAAGCGCGGCGGGGAGGGGTGGCAGCCGGGGAGGCATGCGCAAGGGGGGGACCAGGCCAAAACGCCCGCTTTGTTCTCTGGGGGCTCGGGTTACCCCCTGCTCTCCCCACAGCCCGCGTGACATTCAATACTGCAACTGTAAATTTTACATTAAGCGTGTGAAATCACAGATGCACATGTCACAGCAGTGTCATAAAGTGAATTTACTTAGCTCGCCTTCAGCACGCACCTTAACTCTTTAAGTCTCTGTAGGGGGCGGTTGGGGGTGGGGTGGTGGACAAAATTACAGCAATTAATTCTCAGAAATGCCTCCCAAAAAGGGCACTACAAATGTTGATGTGTTCCGGGTGCACACCTGGTCCTATTCACCTTATTAACAATAGCCCGCCACTTTATACTTTCTTTGGTACAGCATATTAAATAATGATTGATATGCATGCTTGGCTTAGAGCTTGTGAAAGGTTTAATCGTCTGTGAATAATAACTTTGGGTGAAAATTAAGGGAGTGAGAATGACCTTTACGGTGCGCACACAACGTGTAAACACACAAACAGAGTTCAGGATGTGGATACGAGACAGATATACGAAGTGGACCGCACAATGTATGTGCCGCAGTCAAAAAGGTAGTATCAAATCAAATCCCAACTCTTTATTTCAGGCCGATAGCATTGTAAACATTCACAGACAACGGAGTTGCAAATCTGTGTGCTTACTGATGACACGGCCCGAGTCCACCTGTTCACTCTCAGATCATCCCTCCACTAAAAATACAAAGAGAGGATTCCAGACAAGTCTCAGTCGTAAACAGCAACCAAGGGGAGACCCACACATAAAGTGCCTCCATACTGCGTTAAGCAGCCGTGACTTTGCCACAGCCAGAACTATGCTTTGATTATGTCCCTGTTTACAGATTTTGGTCACTTTTTTTCCTTCTTTCTTTTCCTTCATTAATACATTTTTAATTTAGCGGCATCCAACATGTGGTGCGTTGCATTGCGTGTGACTCGACATGGAGAAGAAATAAAAATATAAGTAAAAAAAAAATGTATGAGGGTCAATCAGTCACCTCTTCCACTTCCTATGCACCAAATGCATAAAATGACAAATTCAATAGCTTAACCTCCACAGTTCATTTGGCAATGGCTCAATAAATTCTAAAGAGCAACCCATGCTGCCTACCCTGTAAGAGTATTCCCCTACTCAAAGGGTAAGGGGGGAGCGAACATTAGGACTGGTGGCTTGTAAAGTGAGCTGGGAAGTTTAATTGATCTAAAAGAATTTAATGTGGCGTAGTGAATCGGGGCAGACAGCATGGATTTATATCGCAACCCTGCAGAAAGGAACATAATATTGCCTGGGTTTTACAGCAGAAGGGGGATTTTTTTAATTGTGGCCACAAAAATGATTTACTTTGTGTTGAGTAAAACTGCAGTTCAATAGAAATGATCATGGACCCCAATACCCATTTTAATTCCCACTCTGGCATAAAGTGTAAGACAATGCACTTTACTTCAGATCTAAACAAAGCTCAGTTTAAAAAAAGATAGATATGAAGTATTACTTTAACAGATATACATACAAACACAATTATGGATAATACAAATAGATTAAAGCCATCCCACTTATTGAAGACTATTGTTTTGGCCCTGACCCATTTCACACATCACAAAGCAATATTCACGCCTGAGCTATATCATTTCAAACTAAGCTCTCGCTCTCTCAAGTGTTAAGTCCATCCTGCATGGACGCTTATGAAAGCACAGATAACTCTGCAATGTGTTAGAGATTTTGAATGTAAAACCAAGATTACCACACAGCCACAGGAAAAGTGATTCAGCACAATCCCCACAGGAAGTGTAGCGGCCAAGTCAAACAAGAGCGCAGATATTTACCAATATGTTCTGGAGCCCGAGGACACGCAGATACAAAGATGCACACAACAAATAACAGATGGAGGTTAAACAACGTTATTCAGTTTTTCCTACTATAAATATGCAGAATGTTCTGTAATGCATGTTTTTTTTTAAATTTTAATCCACAGTGCCTCTTGGAGTAATGAATGTATACATATTTGATTTTCCATGCTCTTCTCAGTAAGCCGTACAGAACCATGAAATGTCGCCGGACATCAGGTGACCAGGTGAGCATGATGTTGATTCCTGGTTGGATCTACACCGCCATTGTGCATCAACAAGATGGATATAAAAACCTGCAGTCTACACAGACGACGTGTAAGTTATCACTTTATTCACTTTTATTTTAACTATGTCACCCACATGTCCTCAAGTACTGATATTTCTTGATGGTTGGACAGCAAGTGATCAATAACCAACTACTGAAAAACAAAGAAAAGAAATTAGGATCACTTATGAAGAAGCTGAAAAAGAGACACAAGTATAGAATAATAGGGAATCAAGAGCTACAACACATGACAGGCTATATGTGTACAAAAGGCTCTAGTAAAAATGATGTCAGGAGTGAATACATGATACCAGCCGGTTGACTAAGAGCTCTCACTAGTAATTCACTTAGTTTTGATACTAAACACGCAAAGCAGTTTTCTAAATGAACTTATAAATGATCAAACTGAAGCGTTTCCTCGACGATTCCACCTGACTGATGTGGAAAGTGAATCGATACTGGAATTGGAACTAATCTATTATCTCTATTTCTTTTGCATATCTATATTTATGAAAGGATGCTGAAAGGCAGAACATGCATTTGTCCATTTGTACTGAACTTCACAAACGCTGAGAGACAACATTGAAACCTTACTTTGCTATTCAAATGTTTGTAGTTTGAATCATTGTAATCAATTTAGACTTCTTGCTGATAGTAATGTAGGACTGTGAACCTTTCTGTTGTTTACATACTGATGATCATAAGCCCATAACTAGTGGGTGAAGTTGTGTAAACGCAGGTTTGTTCTGGCTGGAACAAACCAAAAACCGACAGGACTGGAAAGTGGCTGATGTGTGAAATTTTCTTCATGTAACTAAGCATAATCTGATGCTTGACAAATAGTCCTGTTGATTTTGCTTAGCCATCCTATCGGGGGGAGGGAAGAAAAGAAGAAAAAAAACACAACGACCACGACTCAGCAAAAGGTATTTACATTACGGTAGGGAGCACAGGATGAGGAAGATTGAGTCAGGGAAAATGTAAGATGTATCGTTAAAAAAAATGTGATTCATCTCCGCGGAAAAAAATTGTTCCACATGGAATGATTTTCAGACAGACACAAGCTCAAGGGAGGAAACCAAGCACTCGTTAAACCTACCAGAGCTGGCTCAGACCACACCTAGACCTGGCCATCCATCAGACCGACTGGACAGGATTTACAGTGTGACCTGATCGGTCATCATTTATTACTTTTACTGGTCCTAAGTGGAGGCAATCACCGGCTGGTGTTTGTGTAAGAGGAGACCTCCACCTGCCAGGGTCTACCATTAAAACAAACCTGACTTGGGGGGAGATATGTCATCTGTCGACGTTAGCTCGGACTGGGCCCACAAAGAATTTTTCCTCCCTGAATGAGCCGCTGTGTATTTCTTATCAAAAACGATGATTGACTAATCTGGGTGTGTACTACTGCCTTCACGCAGCCCCTCAGAATCATTACTCTTCTCAAGAAAGGAACTTCCTTTGACCAGTCGTCTGAAACACTATTAAAGATGTGAAACCTCATTACCATATCGTAGCATTCCATCAGACCCACAAAGAACGTGCAGGAACAGAAAATCGACCATGTGTGCAAGACACTAGCTCTCAACCAGATCTTGCTCCGGACTTATCTTCTATAATCGGTGAAGGATCTAAGGGAGAGGTCAAACTGAAAACCCCCGGTCGGATGATAGTGGAACAAGTGAAGCCAGTAACACAGCTACCCTGAAGCTACTGTCACCTCAGGGGGTAAAGGTGGCCTGTAGCTTTGAAGTGCCGCTGACGTTGGCTTCTGTTCAAGCTCATGACATGTCCCTTTGACGCTCCATTGAACTTGATTGGTCCTTCGGCTAATAAATGTACAACCAAAGAGAGGGATAAAGGAGGAAGCAACCGTGAAACAACAATACATGGGTGACACGCATCAGGAAGAAGTTCACAGAAGGTCGTGACCTCCCGCGTACCTCCACAGAGTTCATGTTGAACACAGCTCATGAGTGGGTTAGGGAGCTAATGTTCCACATGGGTAAAATACAGAGGAAGTGAATAAGAGAGCGAGAGAGAGAGAGAGAGAGAGAGAGAGAGAGAGAGGGAGAGGGAGAGACACATCCCTGTTTTTGGATGCTCATCAATCGGACAAATGTGATCTAATGCCACAGGTTCCAGTGTGTGCACACTGTCGACTTCACGACACCGGGATTATTCTGCATAATGGAGCTTGAGGGGATGTGTGAGGGCCCTGAGTGGGTTAATCAATCGGCCAGAGAGAGAGAATAACAGACAGACAGAGTCCACCTGAGGCTCACCTTCACTTCCCTGTCTAATCACTAACACATGCGGATGAGAGGCACATGGCAAGCCCCTCCAAAAAATACATTCTTTCTCATTCACTTCACTTCCGAGATTCTTGAAGGGTTTGGGATTTCCTCAAAACAATTTGATATGATTACGTTGCTTGGAGCTGTAGATATAGTTGTGGCTAGCATCTAATTACCAAAGCTAACATGTACCAAAACAACTAACAGACTTCAGAACTGGGAATTGTAATGTTGGCATGCTATCGCTAATGACTGAATGGGAAGTACATTCCTGCGACTACATGGTTTCCCGTGCAGGTTCAAACCACTCAAAAGGGAAGAAAAGTATCTCTTCCTGGCTTCCAGGCATTAAAAATAAAAGCCTCACCAAAAGCAACCGTAACTGTCAAAGTGAAGGTGTGGAAGCCCAAACCACAACCTGACATTACATAGCTGACAAATAAAAAGCATGCCCTCCCTCAACTCTCATCTAATTACAGGTATGGTTTACCAGCTACGGCTTATTAGAGTTTCCTAAGCAAACTATAAAAACTAATGACAGCATTTTGTTGCTTTGGTTTTCTCGCACGAATGTTCTTGGACAGCGCAGATTATTTTTAGCTCTAACTGGTGAGAGTCAAAGCCTCAAAGCCAAAGCTAAGGTCTGATTTCTTCCTGGGTCAGCATTTAACATCCTGCAGAGCATCGCTCTGAGTTTTAAGACACTGCGGCTGCTCTGACTAAAACCTACATGGAGCATATTTGTAATGAAATGATACCTGGGAGTCCGCTACGTAAGTGTCTCATACAGGACAGACAAATAAATCAGCTGTATGCTTGGTTAGTGTAATTATGCTTGGTTAGTGTAATTATGATACAGTTAAAACTGATTTTATACGTATATATATATTTAAATGGATTCACCACAGTTGCTTCTCACAATACTACTCTGACAAGCAGTCTTCTGTCCTGAGAACTTCTAATGGACTTGCTCCCCCTAGTGCCCGGGGCTTTAACTTCAGTCAGTCGCTCTGAATCTGTAATGCAGGTACAGCACGTTTCCTTTTGACACAGGCCTGATTTCATTAACGCTTGCGTGCTTGTCATCCTTTAAGGTTATATTTCCATATAGTGATTTTAGGCAAAGCACACCATTTCTTTGTCCCGTAGTCATCCGACAGGCCATCCTAATTCCTACATTTGGACTTGCTGTGATACTACAGGCAAACATGAAGCCAAGGACACCATGCGAGTAAACAGAGAGCAGAGGCTTCAGCTCAGTTCCACTGCCACAGGTCAGACTGGAGTTTCAGGCTGTCCGGACACTAAACCAGGCTTGACTGACTTTAGTGCCGTCCTCAGGGCAGCCTGAGTGCTTTAACCTTCCTGAACGCGTCACAGACAGGGATGCTGAATACTCTGCGGGCATGTTTATTAAATGTTGGATGTGCTTGGTTAGGGATGGACACAACACAATGGAAGAAAATAAGACTAAAGGTCATCATAACCTGGATTTAAACTTGGAAATATAAATAGTAAGTCAGTCAATCTTTGTCTATATATCTGGCAACACAGGTTATAAAATGGTTTACAGTAACATAAGACATAACAATCACAAATACATACAAACTCAACCCACACTAACCGGTTACCACACAGATCTACCACTGAACTTGAAACGAGTGAATGACTGTAAAATATATATTACGTAGTTATTATAAAAAGTAATGTGTTTTAGCATTGTTTGTGTATGGCTTGAAAAGAAGGAAACACATCAATTTCTGATGCAATGTTCACAGATGAGCAAGCCTTCCCGTGCGAGCGCTGCAAAGCGGGTTTCGACAGCACATTAAGATTAGTGAAACGTCACCAAAAAAAAAGCACAGGCCAGCACAACTGTCACAGTCCTTTTGTCTCGAAAAGCATGTGCAGGTAGTCTCGAATCCATTGTCAAACATTCACCAGCATCCATTAAACCATCTTGTTTGCTTGTTTGTTTACTTGTCTCCGTAGAAGCACGGGCTGTCGCCAACACGTACGCATTCCAGTCTTTTAGTGGTGTTTCAATATTCACAATGATGTAAAACATGCCCATCTAATATATTATTTAGCCATATTCCCTGGTAATAAAACATATTTTTGATTCTCTCTGGCGTGATCCCGACATTGTATTTCCATTATTTTCTCTTTAAACATTAACCATGGGTTGTTGGGGATGCATTCCATCTCTTCTTCTGCTTAAAGATTAAAATGGCACGCTGCTCAGGACAGGAAGGCCATAATGTTTAAATAGAGTTGACAGAGGAAGCAGAAGAAGGAATGTTTTGCCTAAAATCTGCTGAAAATTCATTTTCCCCAGGTCTCTCTCTCCCTCCCATTACGACACAGTGCTACGGCTGCAGTTTGAGGCTCGCTATAGGTGCTGAGTGGCAACTTCTTCTCCTTTCAGGTTGATAATAACCTCACATCACGCATAGACACACACATACACACACACACACACACACACACACACGCACATGAACACACACACGCACAATGCATTGTAGATTTATGTATTTTTATTGGAAATGAGCATCTCACATGCTTTGAAGGTAAAACTGTTTATTATATTTCATATGTTAATGTATTCATACATAGAAGCATTAATATCAATGAAGGTAAATAAACTCATGTAAAATAACTTACTGTGTAATAGGGAGACAATTTGGTTACAAGGACATGCACTCTTGTATTTGACCAGTAGGATTTATAAAAAAAAACAGCATAGCCATTGCTCTCTCTGAAGTATTTTATTTTTTTAAAGCCTGGATAATACATATTTCTAAAAATCCAGTATTATGGTAACACAATTCCCTTAAATGTCTGAACATATAAAAGACAAATACTGTACTTAATTACAGACCTAAAACAAGTGCATTTATATGAATGTATTAGATTTACACACACGCACAGGCAGTGCGTGTGTGTGTATGTATGTGTGTGTGTGTGTGTGTGTGTGTGTGTGTGTGTGTGTGTGTGTGTGTGTGCGCGTGTGTGTGTGTTTGTGTGTGCACATTTCTTTTAGTAAACTTCAACAGTAGTGAGCAACTACCAACGTGAAACCGTTACTGGGCACAGAATAATGTGTGTGTATTCCCCCTGCATGTCATACATGCTCATGAGTCCAATAGTTCTGTGAACTTGTAATATTGAATTATATAAAGTATTCATATTATGCTGTTGAATCTCTTAATGAGTCCAGACTGAAATCATTAAACATATTTTAATTTAGTTTGGATCGAAAGTAATTTCAAAAGATGTGTTTTTTTAATTGCTACATTTAATCCACAAGGACATTATACCTTCATGGATGAATGTGCTTACAGCTGCTTTGTATTTATTTATAATAAAACACATTTGGGAGGCATCCGACTGACGGCATATTTTTAGCAAGAGTAAAATACTTGTTTCAGTATCAGAGTTCATACTCTCCCAAACCTCAGAATGGTTTGGTAAATGTATTGATACCGTTCACCAAAGGGTGATTTCAATTTTTTCTTTGACTGAAACACCTTGTGGCGTCACCAAAGAGTTCTACTGGCAAAAATATTCCATGCACTGTAAAAATAGGTTATTTCCTGAATCACTTGAGTGAGGGAGACTTTGAACGTGTCAAGACCACACTGCAGGTGGAAGAAAAGAGCCTTGTTATCCCCAAAAGTTCCCATTCTGTCTCAGTGATTATAGAAGCCATGGGTCTCCTCCAGAAGTGCTGGATGTCCCCTCTTGCTGCTAGTTGGCTGATTGGCAAGCTTCTCAAAGCCTTTCTCACATGGTGTCCTCACTGAATCTGAATCAGACTGATTAGATCAAATTGCAGGGAGCAACCTGTGTACCCCTGTGTGCCCACCTCTGTATCGCCTTAGTGCCAGCAGTTAAATTGGACTTCTGGAGGCCAGGTAGTGTGTGGTTTTGTGATTATACATTGACATATGGGATATTGAAAACTACGGGCGTTTGCATCTGCCGGTCATGAAAAGAGGAGCTCAGACTTTAGGTGTCAAAGCTTGTTTCCTGCTGCCTCGCCACCAATTTATTCCCAGCTGGTAAGAGAGAAGAGTACGGAAGGAAACGATGCAGCCGCACAAACTGGACGCGCAAAACATGACACAATTGTTTCTTAGTCTTGAATTGTATTCCCACCCCAGCGTGCTGAAAAAAACTGTACAAAGCAGTTGTATGGTCAAATTATACAATTGTTGGTCATCTGCGTGTACATTTGCATGTTGTGCACGTGTAAAAAGATGTGTGTGCATGTGAAGGCACAATAAAGTGAGCCACGGGGAGAAACTGGAAAAAAGAGACAGGAGCGGCAGAAAAAAGATGACGATCATTAGCTTGTGATGGATCTAATGACCGGGTGGATTTATGTAAAGCGGAGCTGGATAATGGGAAAGAGGCGAGAGGAAAGAGAAAATCATTTAGATGTTGAGAAGATGAGGGGGAGTATATCAATGGCATGCTGAGGGGGCTAACGACAACAAGCCGAGAGGCATCATGAGCAAAGATATAGATCAATAACTCTTCCATTATGTTATGAAGAACAGGGAGATGAGAAGAGGAGGGGTGGCGACGGAGGAATAATTTGCTTGATAAATCCACATGGGAGCCAAGCGTGTATATGTAGCGGGGTACTGACAGGGTCACATAAACAAGTGGCAGCATCTCTCCCCAGAGGACCGGCAGTGATGATGAGGAGAGGAGGCGTCGCCGGAGTCTGGAGGGGTGAACGGCGGGACGCGCTCGAGCAGCATCTCTCTCTTGGCAGGTAAAAATAAAAGTCAACAGGAAAGGGCTGGCGAGCCGGGTGCTGCCGTGATAGCTGCCATCCGTTATGGGTAAATTGAACTGTCAACCCCTCGGTGTCATTTCCTTGGCTGGATGAGAGGGAGAGGCCGAGGCAGAGAGAATTATGGGGGTATTCACTGGGTGATCACAGTGTGCAGCGGGAATGTTCCGGCAAATTAACTCCCGGCGGAGAGGGGGAACGATGTTATGGCTGTCAGAGAGATAGAAGGATGGGAGGATAAACAGCGGAGAGGGGAGGAGCGAATATGAGCGCCATGTATGTTTTGAAAGGGGATCAACTCTGTTTTCTTTCCCCCATGACGTTAAAACACATTTTGTCAGTGGATGCATTCGGTTCATGTTAGCACCCTGCGTGAAGCTAAAACCTGGCCATTGTTTATATTCTACTACTATGAATGCCAAAGCTGGGCTTTCTGTGTTTACAAAAAGCGGCGTACCTCCAGAGTTGATTGCCTGTGATTTGGTATATACACTACGTGCAAACGTAAAAACATTTAATCAGTTTCAGTTAAAGTTGGCCATAGCTGTCATTTCTGCCACGCACATGTGCACATCCATTATGGATTAGCCTCCATGGGCTCATACAGACAAACACACTTTTCTAGGCGCAAAAACACATTCAAAAGTTATTAGCATAAAGCAGACTACACAAAATGTGGACATACTTCTTGTTTTTTTTTCACCATCAATCTGCATGGTTGTGCATATGCACCAGTGGGACTTTGTGCACTCACTAGGACACACAGCTCCTCTGACTTTTTGCCCCTGCCTCTCTATCCTCTTACTTAAATATTTATAAAGATTTCTATTATTGTATTAACTATTTATTGATTTATAATTTAAAAAATGTATACTGGAGCCCGAGAAATGCAGGGGAGCGTGAGCGCTTTTCCAATAAGAGGTATGCATCAAGAGCCATTTTTTATCTTCTAAAGCTCAGCTTGTTTGCCTCTTGGCATTCAGAAACAGAAATAAATACACTCACAGCGAGACGGACACCGAAGGAGAAAGACAGAGGCTGAGAAAATGAACAGGAAAGACAATCCAGCTCAATACTGGTTCTGGTTAGATGTTGGTGAGCTGTGTGTCGTCTCCATTACAGCAGGTCACGCGCTGGCAGTCCAGACCGAGCCTCAGCAATGAAAATGTATCACCTCTCTCTCTATTTGGTCTGGAAACTCTTTGGATGTGAAATGCTTTTTTATGGGGCTTTACCTCCTTTCCTATGCTGTCAGTGGACAAGAATAAAGACTGAGGGCAAAGAGCACCAGCAACCCACTGATCTAATGATCAGGGGGAAAATGAATGAGGATAAAAGGCTTATTAAATGACAGCTATCTCAATGAATCATCATTATTTGACATGAGGAGAAT
This sequence comes from Liparis tanakae, assembly GCA_036178185.1. NCBI lineage: Eukaryota > Metazoa > Chordata > Actinopteri > Perciformes > Liparidae > Liparis > Liparis tanakae. The sequence goes on along the minus strand of CM070097.1, from coordinate 16,186,999 downwards.
GTCAGTTTTGATTCCACGAATGACGTCTTACCAACCTCTTTTTATTTTGAATTAGTGTCTCTCAACGTATTTTTTTGCGAAAACAAAACAACCTACATGTGGGTAAACAAAACTGAGCAGAAGCGCATGTAGCAAGTGAGTAATGTGTTTTCTCGTTAGGGAGGAGCGGGAGAACTTCCTCAACCAGACAAGGGGCAGATTCATCATAATTCAAGGGCTCAATCAAAAGACAAGGGACGGGGGCGGGGGATGGGGAACAAATGAAGAGGTCTGTGGAGGAAGGACGCTTGTGTCTCGGAGTGGTGGGCTCGGGTAGGAGGGACGGCGCAGAAAAAGAAAGGTGTTGGATGTGAAAAGCAGAGCGTGCTTTTATGCAATGCCCGGTGACTGACAAGGAAACCATTAATGGAGCAGCACTGGCCAAAGGGATTAAGTCCACACATGCACGGCCATTATTCAAGCTAATTAAGGGCTTTTCTCTGGGAGGACAGCTTTACCCGTGCAACAAAGACAGCAGAGAAAGAAGCAGGAAACAGCTCTGGTGATTTTAGCCGGCATTTATTCTTAGCCAGCAAATCTTTAGCGTGACAATGATTTTAACCATTTGGAGGACCTCTTCTGTACTATTGTATAAATCAAATAAATGACAAGTGGTTTTAAAGGCCCGCTACAAAGAGCTGATCGTTTTCTCTTTCATTCAATCCATTCTCATAGGATATGTTCAGAACGCTGAGGTTCTCTTGCTCTACCAAAGGGAAAGTAATCAACTTTTACACACAAAAAATGTTTTAAATAAGGAAATACATTTTTTCACCAAACAGCGTGGTGATGTTGCGACTGTGAACATTAATTAATATATTTAATTCATGTATTCTGCAGTACACCACAGCTCATAAACATATTGCAAGAACCATGCAATACATGTCTTGGTCACAACAAATTGAAGGTATATGTGTGGTGTATATGTAAAGAATAACAATTAAAAGGCAGATATTACCAATATATTTTACGAGCAATTTCTTTCACTCATATCAATATACTTTTCACCAGCTTAAAAACAAATCCTAGCCTGGATCTGAGGCATTCGTAAGAATTTAGCCTGTAGACAGGCACCTGTCCCACATGAAACCCTATAATCAGACCCAATCCTCACTCGTAGGTGGGCTGGTGGCTGGCATCAGCACAAGGAGCTGGAGGCAGCATGCTACAGGTGCAGCTAATTGAGTTCATAAACAGCATGGTGGTGAGCAACTGGCCCTTTGTGTGGTTAAGGAAGAAGTCGTTTCTGGCTTAGGTTTTAAGTTTGATTGGATGGTGTGATCCAGGAAAGTCTTTCCCCCCTAGAGCATTTTAAACTGATGGGAAAATAAAGGGAAGCAGGACAATAAGTGTATGGGGGTGGTATATGAATGGAGAGAAGACACAGAAGGTACGATAAGTAAAGAATGAGCAGGAGAGATCAGTGAGAGTCCCTTTGTATATCTAAGCTAAATTGTGTTTATAGAATGATATTAACAGTAATAATATTGTTTTTAATGAAACGCATAGCATTCGGTTGATTCTACATGTTTACTTGTCACTGTGAAAACGTCTGTCTCCCGTCTTCTGTGGATCTGAAGGAGCTTCATCATTAGGGAGCAGGGGTCAGTCATCAGGGTCAGAGATGAACAATTGGAAGTGTAATGTTCAGGATTTATAAGCTTTACGCGGCTTAATGTCAGGAGACCCTTTGCCTTTACTGCCTTTACTTTGATCACTTATTTTCTCTTTTTAATTTGTTCAGATCTGTCAAGTAAAATTTTTTTATTGAAGTACGTTACACATTTTCTGGAGTTAACTAAGTCTATAAAAGCTTTTATTGTTTTTTTAATAGAAGTATTTTAGCAATTTGTTCTGCATCATTTCTATTGATATCATGTTATGAATGCAATGTGTTGCACAGTGTGTTTTGACGGTGTGAGACCTAGCCTGCTCAACAACAGTGGTGGGACAACAGTGGGATCAGGAGAGGTTCTGTCCCCGGTGGCTTTAAATGGCTGCCAAGTATCTTCGCTGGGAGGATTTCACCCTAACAGCTCCTTGGAGACCGCTGAGGGCCTGCTGGCCTCTCAACAAGCGGAGCTTTACTGATGCAGACAGCTCCAGGGACAGAGGAGGGATGCGGGAGAGATAGAGGGAGAGAGAGAGAGAGAGAGAGAGAGAGAGAGAGAGAGGGAGGGAGCGAGGGGGGACATGACTTTACTGGTTTTACACCCACGCACACGCCACAGCGGATCCGTCAGTCGGGATTGCACACGACACTCGACATGCAACCAACAAGGCAGACAAGCATGGAGGGATGAGAGAGGGAGAGAGAGCGGGAGAATGGCAAAGAGAGAGGGAGTGGGTGTTAGAGCACAGTGAATGACAGACAGCAAGCTGATGGGGAGAGGCGGGTCTAATGGGCTGTGAAGTGGAAGACCTCGGGAGACGAGAGAGAGCCTCTGCCCGTCAGCACAGACTCTTTCCCTCAGTCTCTCTCCATCTTTTACCGTCTCAATCAGTTACACACTCAGAGAGAGAGAGAGGCACGCTCTCTCTCTCTCTCTCTCTCTCTCTCTCTCTCTCTCTCTCTCTCACACACACACACACACACACACGCACACACCTCTAAGGTCAAGAGAGATACATCAACAGGAGAATCCCTGCTAATTTCCCAAACACTTGTTGGAAATAAGTGAAATAACTGAAGTGTAGTTACGAGCACAATGCAAAGATTAATGATAGGACGACGAGTTCTGGCTTGATTTAAGTAAATTATAAGATGAGACATTCTTACTCCATCTGGCAATTACCTGCATGTCATTATTCCTTATCTTGGCATAGATGTGTTCTTTGGGTATTCCATGAACTAATTAGATGATAACTGATGCTTTTATTAATTGCTCCACATCATATAAGGACTTTCCCACATTAGAGCAGACATTTTATATTTATCTGGGCTAAATATTATATGTCAGGCATTAGTAAATTGTCTATTGAAAAGTGGATGAACCGATAATTTTAAGGATTTGAAGGCTGATGTTTGTTCCCATCAAATAGTGCATATGTAATGGTTGCAATATCTGTAAAGAGGTTTCCCTGAAGGAGAGAGCGGTGTGTGTTATGGAGGTCAGCTTTAAAGAAATCAATTTCTTAGATTCCATGTCAATTCACAATGTGAATACTGTCCATAGATCACTAACCCATGACAACAAATCACTCGTTCTGACACAAAAACACCATTGCATTTTATAGAGAAGGATTACACGTTATTCATTGCTACACATCATTTTCCCACTATGCATTTTGTTTTATCAATATAAAAGAGCCGCAGGAAAATAGAAAATGTACAGGTTGGAAAAGAGCATAGCCACATGTGGACAGCTGTTCACTTTTTATTTATTTATTTATTAATCTGCAATGGATGTTACTCTATGTAAGGAAAACACATTTCCCATATGAAATCAAATTTAGTTGAATTAATGGTTCTCTTCAACCAGCAGGTGAGTATGTATGCATGTATAATATAACATACATGAGATTGTGTTTTCCTGAAAACATGTTCCAAATATTACAGCGTTATTATTGATGCTATATTCTTTTTATGCTGCAAATAACACAAATACATTTTAGTAAATGGGACAACAGTTATTATCGGATCTAACATCACAATATTGCCTTTGACTGATGCATCATCATCAATATTGTCCTAATGACAAATAAATAAACATTAAGACAATTGTCCTGATGACAACATTTCTTAAGTTGGTGTAAGAGCATTTGTTTATTACTGAGCCAGATATGCAATAGTTCCCTCATCTGACCTGTTCACCCATCCATCCATGGCTTCTTCTGAGGAGTCTGTTTTTGTTGCCTAATTACCTCTCTCTACCTTCTGTTTGGTCTCATCCGGCTTTCGGCTGACTCTCTCTCTCTCTCTCTCTCTCTCTCTCTCTCTCTCTCTCTCTCTCTCTCTCTCTCTCTGGACGTGATAAAAAACAGTAACACGGGAGGGGAACCAAACTGCTTCTTAATTTTGCCTGACAGCCTCCTTTAAACATGCAGACCCAAATCCACACACTAATTGAAAGCACATTCCTATTCCAAACAAATTAAGCACAATTAAGGCCTCTGAGTTATGAGTATCTATCACTGTGCGATGTTTTTGTAAAAATCACTGCGCTCTAGATCAAAGTCTCTCGACCCCTCAACTTAATTGCCTCATTAAGAGCCCCCTTCTTTGTGCCACGGGCTTCATAAATACAGGGTCTGCTCATTTCATTTGGGAATTACACTAAAAGACGCCCCTTAAACTAATCGCTTCCACGTTTTCAATAAAAGTTCATCTGTTTTTAGGTACAGAACAGAATGGGATTTTCTTTCATTTATAGAGCATAATTTGCAAGGCCCTTTTAGCTCGAAGTGTGATATATCATTTCATTGTGTCTGCGACAAGGCACAAACCTGTAACCATGTTTAGCTACTTCATAACACGTGTTAAAAAAGGCTTCTATAACATTTCAGGAGTATGGTCAAACCCCCAAAAAAGAAAAAAATGCAAAAGCTCATAACTCTGGATACATTAGCTTTAGGGTCTTAGGTGTGGCATTTGACACATCATAGCAGGTGACAGGAAGAAGGTGTCACCACCAGGAACCAGCAAATCACAAGACAGGAAGATGATTGTGTGCAGCTGAAACAGTTCCCCGCTCCCATAACCTCCCTCCTTCTCCTCATCATCACAAAATGCCATCCGAGCATGGCTGGCTTTTAATTTAATCTTATAAATGAGGTGCGCACTCCTAGACAACATGCTGTTCCAATTTGAAATGGCTGCTTTATTGGGGGACAGCGACACAGGGGAGAGAAAGGGGGGGGGAGCGAGAAATAGAGGGGGTGAGGGGGGGGGGGATTAGGAAGGGGGAAAAAAGAAAGCCAGGGGAAAGACGGTGGTATGGAACATTTGTTAGTAATCCAATTCCACATACCATATGGCTTCATTACCATTATGCGGGAGAGAAGACTTCAGTCAGTCTGAAAATAAAGACCTACTTAGCCCCATCCAAACTGACCCCAAATGAGACATGTTTGTCTCCGTGTGACAGTGTTAGTGTTATTGCCCTGCTCTTGCATTCTTTGTGGTCGGTTTAGATTGAGCCTGCAGCTGTGCATGGTTTCACTGTGTGTGTGTGTGTGTGTGTGTGTGTGTGTGTGTGTTTGTGTGTGTGTGTGTACACATGGTCGCCTGTGTCTGGGTGTATGTAAGATAGGGATCGGGCGGTTTCCCAGTGACTGATTATTACGGAAGAGAGTCCTTAGTCATTACTGCAAAGAGAGAGAAAGAGAGAGTAGAGACAGAGAGAAAAGAGGAGAGAAAGATAGAAAGAGAAAAAAAGAGAGAGAGAGAAAAGAAGGTCCATAAGCCAGCTCCATTCAGATGTGAAGATGACTGATAATGCAAGAGCAGCAAGACCCCTCGCTGGGTTCATTGGCCCCTAAGTGCTCCTTTTCTGAATGTGTCCCTTATCTTGCCCTGACAGCAGTAATAGAATATGCATAGCTCTATTAGCATACAGGGTAATGGCACCCTTGAGGGAGGGCACTGACATAAAACTTTAAGTAGAAATCAAAACATTGGTGAAGGCAGAAGCAGAATAAAAGGGGTTATTGTCACCCAGTGCAAACACTGCCCGAGGCCTTGACTGCGGCTGCTCGCAAGGTATGCTCCTTTTACGCTTCCATGCACATCTGTCAGTACACACACACACACACACCCTCACGCACGGATGCACAGAGCATTTAATAAGCTTGGTATACCCATTCATACGAGTGGGTGTCATTTGATCACACACAAGGAACACATTACATCGTATGTACGTGTGCATAAACACATTCCCGAATCATCCTCCTCGGGGCATCCAAGCAAATTAAATGAAAGTGCTCAAATAAAAGGTGGAATAAGACAAGAACAAATATTTTCCATTTTCGTTAACGTTCGCACAGTATTACAGACATCTCCGTCAAAGTGAAACATTTAGAAGAAACAAAACAGCGCCCGAAGAAGTCCCGACGCGAGAGGCTGACGAGAGGTCGGGTGGGGAGGTGATGGGTACGGTAAGGTGATGAGAGAGAGGCCTGACTGTAGTTTCCACCAAACCCCAGGCAGCAGCTATGACATTTTGAATCAAAGCAGGTCAGACAAACAACACAGGGCCGTCAGCAGAACCAACATTCAGCATAAGAAAGCAATTTACTGCTCCTCACACGTCACCCGAAGAATTATACAGAGAGGGGGCCGGGTCCAGCGAGAAGTCTAATTTCGTCTGGTGGGGCAGACCAGGAGAGTGTTAGCTTTTCCACTTATTAACTTCTAGTAAGGATATTAACCTTGAGGAAGAGGACAAGGAAGCGGTGTCAGTGGAGGTTAAGAATTAACGCCACCAGGGCGAGCAGTTAAAGAAGTGTAATACTGCTCACGTACAACACGACCTCTTCCTCTTCTCTTCTCTTTGTTCAGCTCTGGTAAGTGTGCAAAACAAAATCAACACTAATGAGGCAATAATATCAGTAATTGCATCCTCAATTGTAATTATGGTGATTATGCAGTCCTCTTTGATATGCAGTTCTGCTCCGCTGTCGATACGAGCCACATGTGAACATGGGACAATTATGCTAATCATTCCACATCCAAGCAAGTCATTGTGAAGTGAAAAAAAGTTCACCACCGTAAGAAGGAAAGCCCGGTGAAGAATGCCTCCCGATGTTGAAACTTGGACCATTAAGAAATAAAGATTGGGGTATGGTCAGTCATCAGTGGAGGTCTTTGAAGGAGGAAATTCAAGACCGACTGAGCAGTTATTGACTGTTTAATGTTAATTACCATGAAGGCGTGGGCTAGATATCAACTTTAGAGCAATGTTGGCGCATTCCAAAATATTTAGCATTATAAAACTAGCACATAATTAGACTTGGCTCAACTTTTATGGGCCATTTTGGCCCCTGCTAATGGCTCTGTGCTCGGACTCAAACAGACCAATAAAGCATAGTCTAGCGTTGTAGACGGGGTATTATTAAAGAGAAGGCAGACACTATTAACAGCTATCAAATCCATCTCAAACTGGGCAGCACCGTTTCTTTGCTAAAACAAAAAGACAGCCTTTTCTAATCTGTGGTTTATTTAATGTGTTTATTACATGGGTGGCCAGTTTAATGAGCGGTCTCCGGGCTACATCTCTTCAAGAACATAATAGTCATTCGTCTATCGAGCAAATACAATACAACAACTGCGTAATGATGAAAATATTGTGTCTCCATAGTAACCCAACAGCATTCATATCTGCAGTTAATGTTTGCTGAAAGTGGCTTTTTCATTGTTACGGATTTCAACATTGGGTTGGGGCTGTGGGGTCCCGCCGGTTGGTCGATTTAGCTGAAGACGGATGAAAGTAGAGCGAATACTGCTCTGACTTTCCCTCTGGTCCGTACAGATGGTTTGGCAGAGTGACAAGGCAAACTGGGACTGGCATCAAAGCCTAACCACTATTTCATACAGGCTTAGCACTTTCTCCCTCACTAGATTACACCGCTGTGTTACGAGGGTCCGGCCCCGCAGACTGATTTACCAATCCAATGACCGATCCAGTCGGCCAGATATTATATATTGCGAAGAGACTGTAAAAGGGGAGCGAATAAGAACAGATCACAGACGCCACGCGGTCCAAGTCGATCTACAACTTTCTTTATTCGATGCAACTGCAATTCATTTTGAAGGTGTGGCGTTAATGTCCGGAATGATCTGTTGATTAGATCCACAACTGCTACATGAGTGAGCGCTCGACTCGGAGAGCGTAAGCTGTGTAACGCGATACACGCCGTGCCAGGGACTTGTTTGAGAACGAGCTTCTCTCGGCGCTGCGCGGGCGAAAGGCACGGTGCACACACCACATGCAGAAAACACGTATTTTTTAAAGAAATTGGACCAAAGCCTAGGATTTCCTGGATTTCTCTGCAGGCCTCTCTCTCCGCCGCATATACACGTGCATGAGCGGCCGCACAAACCACACGCGAACACACACGCGCACATAGACAGATTCAATCAGCCAGAGGGACAGGAATGAGGTGACTCATACTGGTCTATTAACTGTAGTGGGAGAAATGTGATGGTGCCGCAGTTTCACACTGACCACAAACCAACCGTGGAGGTTAAAAATGAGACACTGGCATTTCAAGCTCCATACTCGATAGCATTGGAGCGACAAGCACTCTATGTGCGTCTGCTGAGATGCCAATGAACACTTCATTTTATTAAAGAAAAGTTATTGCTGTCATTATGCCATATAGGGGCAGGGGACAATTTCCTCGTTTTGAGTCGAAGAACGCTTAAAACTATTTTGCCAACTATATTAGTTGATTTAATTGCCTGATCTGTAAAACTGAGTTTCTCCACACACAAAAAGCGCACAAAAAGCACAACTTTAAATCTCGTGGTTGCCGGAGATGTGTTCATCAGTTTCATGGAAATAAGCAATTCAGCATTTAAAACACATAAGAGATTAATCTAACATGTCAGATGATTCAGTAAAATAAGACAGGCAGCCTTATCCAGTACGATTGGTTTATATGTGTATGTGAGACACGGAGAATGTCTTTTTTTTGTGCCAGATTCGTTCATCTCAGATTTAATGTCTATGTCACTAAATATGCAGCTCAGATAATGCCTTTTGTAAACTGGCACAACAACAACAATGTTACCGTGGATCCTTTCAACCGCCAGCAAATAGAGGATCTTTTGTTCATTAATTGTACAGCATCGTGTTATAGCCTCACGTGATCCGTTTTACATTATTTCTGTATTTGTAGTTTAGATTTGACCTAATTCTATGTTTTATAATTCCAGCAAATTGCCATTAGTTTAAGTATCTAATCTCTAGTGGATGAACACAATTTCTTCTTTTGTCCATCTTTTTTGTAAAGTAAAATAGTTTTAATTTAGCTGTTAGTGTTCTGGCAGCCTTTGCCCTCAAGTTTCTCCATCAACACGTGCCCTGTGCTCTCATTGGCTCCAGCCCCCCCACAGGTCACATGTGTATCCTGCTAGGGGATGCGTCTTTGAACAACGAGCGCCAACGCTATTTGGCCAGCAAGTGGAAAACAGGGTTAAAGTTGTGTGATGCAGAGGGCCTCTTTGATATGTGTGTGTGTGCGTGTGTGTGTGTGTGTGTGTGTGTGTGTGTGTGTGTGTGTGTGTGTGTGTGTAGGAGCCTCGCCTCGCCCGGGATGAAACACCAACACAAAGAACAGAGAACAGCAGAATGCCCGTTAAAAAAAAGGACCACAACAGCATATTTCTTTTCTGTCCATGTGGCTGCTGTTGCTATTGACGATCACTTGACTATTTCAGGGTACGTGCAGGATGTCCCATGCCGCGCTAGTCAAGATTGTTACTGACCAATCAGTGGTCCTCTGTGTCGTTACTCCACCTTCTAGTGCCAGCGCCGCTACACTTGGAACCTTGACCCAAAGAGGTATCATAAAAAGTATCAAGGACGATGTCTTTTGCTGGAATGGAAAACCCCAAAAGACAGTATCATGCACTGGAAATGTTGCATTTGATGAAACGAGCAAGGTACCAACCATGACACTTTAACTTTGTCTGCCCCTCTTATAATCTCTCTACCGTTTTACTAATATATTCATCAAAACCGCTAGGTGTCCGAAGGGCATTCTACCCGCTAACAGCTATGGCTCACTTAACCATGAGATTGAGCGGAGCATGCATACACACAGAAGGTACCATTTTGATTACTTATTACTTAACCTGTAATGAATTCTGCCCCTTTTGTCTGCATGTCCTACTCCCCCGCCTCCTCCCAACCAACCCCCATTGCTCTCTTCCATCCTCCCCCCCCCCCCAATCCTAAATAAATGGAAAAATATTCCCTGCCCTGGGCTACTGCTGAACTTCTCACTCTCTGCATCCAATTTGAAGTCGGCTGCTGTGATGTCACTGGAGCGTCCAAACAGAGGGAAAGAGGCAAGGGGAGGATGCAGGGAGGGGGGGGAACAAGAGAGGAGAACTGGCAACCTTCAGACCTCCAAGGTCACACTTCTTAACCCCACTGCTAAAAATCCAATAACACTTTATGAATGTTTTAGTTAGAAGTCGTTAATGCAGCCGAGCATCTGTTTCGAAAAGAATACAAATGAGGTGCTGTCTTGCTCTACACTTTCCCAGCTTCTCTCACACACACACACAGACACACACACACACACACACACACACACACACACACATATGTGATGTGCCTCTGGGCACAACATCCTGATGTTCAGGGGGAAAGTGGCCCCTAGGACCTGGACTCCATAGTGCGAAGCCAGAACCATCTCTTTGGATTTGACTGGCCGCATATTTAAAACCACTAGTCAGGTTAAACATCTGGCCCTTCAAATTCAAAGTTATGCAGCAACTCTGTTTCAAACCAACTAGCTGGCTCCCATGGCTTCTTCCTGAAGTTGCGGTTCGAGAACAAAAGAGTCAACTATGCATCGACGGTTTAACAGCAAATGCTAAAAATCACACAGGTTCAGACCATTTCTACCAAGTGTAAGCCGGGTAGCAGAGAGTGAACGAGACTTGGCCTCAATGTCAACATCAGCTGAAATGTGCTTTGGCGAAATCATCCCAGAGGTTAAAGTGGCACTGGCTTTGGGCAGAGGTCTGAGCGCTGCTGCAGACCTCATCGTGAATTAAGTGGTGGACCTATATTTCCAGATAGAACAGCCTTTCAAGCATGACTTAATCCCAAACACTCCCCGACACACTCTGCAAGCTGCATGCTCAATCCAATTGGCAAAAATAAATTCAATACCCCACTATAAGAAAGCCTGCATTATTGGAGGGAGTTGGTTTGTGTCCATCTGTGTGTGTATTGTGTACATGAGTGTCTCTGCAGCACTGAAGTGAGCAAGAGAGCTCAGCAGTTTAAATAAGCCAACAGGGTTGTGCAGCCTCCTATTTACCTGCGTGGGAGCTTGCGGTCGCAGGAGAAAAGGCCACGGGGAAGGAGGGAATAGAGGTGTCGCCCCGGCCATGATGATGATGGAGTGTCTACAAATATGACTCCAAACAGGGTCATTTTGATTTGGCGGCAATACGTAAAGGCTGGCCCGTTAACTCCTGACCTTATGAGTGTGACCTGTGGGGGGAGGGGTCTACCCGCCAGGAGAGGACAGAAAGAAAGAAAGGGGGCAGAGAGAGAGAGAGAGAGAGAGAGAGGGGCTGTGCAGTGTCAGGCCCATTATGACCCGCTAAAAACTCAGGCCGCTCTCCAGCGAGGAGCCATCCATCATTCGGGCCTCTCTAATCAGCATGTTTGTCACTGTAACTAAACAGTGGGCTGAGCCACATCGCCACGCTATTGGCCCTGACAGGGAGAAATAAATCTGCTGCCAGCCAATGGGCTGCAGGCAGCCGAGCGTGACAGGAAAGGTGACAGACTCCTGAGGTCTCAACTAGTGTGAGATTAAGGGGAACTAGCCCAGACTCTGGGGCGGAGGAAACATTTGAACAGTTTTACTGGTCTTTAGGCAGGGCAGCGTTGGCGTGGGTGTTGAAAGTGAGAATGCTTTTGTCCCTCTCGCCCTAAGACAGGTCCATTTGTTCACTTAGAAAGAACTCGGGTTCTCTTTGTAAAAGGTAACCGATAGGTTTTCTGTTTGCTTTCTCCATGACATCTCAGGAGTGAACATCATCTCTTTGGGGGTCATACAGCATCAGTGGTGGCTGGTGGACATTTATTTTGGTAGGGTCATCCCATTAAATTCAGCAAACATCCCAGTATGATTCAATGCAAAAAAAGGATCAAACACGCATATATTCCGAATAATATGATCTATAAATACACTACTGTTCAAAAGTTTAGGGTCACCCAACAAGACAAATTTGTGTTTTCCATGAGAACTCACTTTTATTTATCCAATGAATTGCAAAATGAATAGAAAATATAGTAAATACATTGACAAGGTTAGAAATAATTATTTTTATTTTAAATATGAAGGCCAGTTGAAAAGCTTCTCTGACCAGCATAACTGTTTTCAGCTGTGCTAACATAACAAAAGGTTTTTCAAAAATTCTAACCCTCCGTTAGTCTTCTAAGGCAATAACACAATGTGGCATTAGAACACTGGAGATGGGCCTCTATACAACCTTGTAGATATTTATTTATTTTTAAACAGGTGTTTCAACCTAGAATAGTCGTTTACCACGTTAATAATGTATAGAGTGCATTTCTTAATAATTTAATGTTATCTTCATTCAAAAAACATGCTTTTCTTTGAAAATTAAAGACATTTCTAAGTGACCCCAAACTTTTGAACGGTAGTGTATATTATATTATAAAAATACAATATAAATATATTATAATAAATATAAATATATTATATTATAAATCACATATACTATATATATATATATATATATGATATAATAATAGAACAAGTTCATATATTAATATGTCCCTATGAACCTTGTTAGCCTGTTTTTATCCACCTCCTTGCTGTGTTTCTTCACCTCCTCCTGTGTGCGTCGTCCAGCTGGTAGCGACGTTCACTTTGTCCAATATGGCTGCTTGATCCATGTGTGTCATGGTGTTCTTGTGTATTCTTAATTTTTTCGACAAGTGCTTCTTGTTGCTTACTCCCATAACTGTCCATGCTGGATCTGTCCCCGTTGATTTATAAAGCAAACTACGGCATTAGCACGACAGCAGCCGGCTAACCAAACCTTCCGGGTGCACCGATCTCCACAGATGTGCTGCTTCCTCGGAGGAGAGATTTTAACGGGTCGGTTCTTCTTGAAAGAGAAACGCTCATGCCCTCACTGTCCGTTGTCTGTCGTTTAAAAAGCGCCTGACGAGAACCCAAAGATTTTGGGCCTAACGGCCCAAAGCTGAATCTATTTCAGAATACTGCTTGGCTAAATTGTACGTCACTCATTTATATCTTTAATCAGCAATTGGCTAAACTGCTTCTTAGACCCGTCTCTTCTGGGTCAAAACGATTCGGCCCTAGTGCAGCTGAGACATGCCGGCGTGAGAAGAAGACGTAGGAAGTGCAGGGAAAGCATATATTTTACAAATATTACTGGGAATATTCCATATTTCAAAAAAACTATTATTGAAAATGTGTGTAATGTATTACTACTATTCTAATCTTTTTTGTATACCGTTTTGTTTGTTTGTGGCTCAAGGCCAGGCCCGTGGCCCTCTATTGGCCACTGCACAGGATAAATCCTGGCACAATCTTCAGGGGACAACAACGCTCTGGCAAGGTGGATTACAGCACAGCGCATATAATAGTACCACAAATGTATGATCATCAAATCTTTACTTCCATAGTATTTGAGACTACCGAACATGTGTGGAAATAAATACAGACCATATATTCTACAGATATTAGGTTTTTATTCAGTTTCACATTGTTATTTTTTAAATGAAACAAAAGGCTCTCTGGTAATAACCCTTTTGGAAATAAATTGCCTTTACATGGCTTCAGCAAAGGAAATCCAGTCCGCTGACCCTGCTTACTGTTGTTTTGTTTCGTTTTCTCCGGCCCCCTGCTTCCAGCTCAGCGAGCGGGCTCTACACAGAAGCTGAAAAATCTGCAGTTATTTGACCACTTGGAGCCAGGACCTGTTTTTCTCCACTCACAACAGCATACAGCCCAAACAAGGGTGAGAATAACACTTACCTGATGATGCAATGCAGTTTACCTCCAGCAGCTTGGAAAAAAAATATTCTGGGAAATTTCAGGAAATCACAACTGGCACTGTTATTTTGAAGGTTTGATGACTTACATCATAACATTGTACTTATTGCCTTCTCCTCCAGACTTCAGCGGACTTGGCTGCTGGCTCTGCTGTACTGTACTCTATGGGTCCTGGATTCCTCCCAAACACATTTTACTTCCAGCTTTCTGCTTACAGGCGCCGAGAACACGAATGCACATCACTCCTTTTACAGTATGGATGCATGGAGAAGGCTCACCCTTTCTGAAGCTTGGCAATAGAGAACTATAGTTGTACTGTGTATGTGCCGTGAATACATATTAAATTTGAATTTGTAAATATGAATTTGAAAGGTTGGATTCAAATTAAATACAACTCGCAAGAATCTAGCCCTGGCTCTAGGTCTTAATGACGCCAAACCAAAAAAAGTATCCATGTAGAGAACAGATTTTTTTTGTGGGGGATTAATCACCATACCTAAATACTTAAACCTCAAATGACTTCAAGTTCAGAACTGACACAGCATTGGACGGTGAAAGGAATTCCCTCAGAAAATATTTTGTTCAATCTAGATGAATGTAGAACATATTTTCCAGTATTGTTCAACCCTAGTGTGTTGTGCTACGGTGTCTAATAACAGGAAACAAATCCAACAGTAACATGCCTCTTATCAGGTATGTGATGACCGATTCTCATGGTAGAAAAATACATCATTTTCTATTGGTAGAAGATAATAATTTAATAACAAGTGTGTTCTTTGTTAACAGCATTGGTAGTAGACCTGGATCATATTTCCCACTGCGTGGGTAACTGTGGTGGCGGGTTGCAGCAAGGAGGAGAACACGCATAGACTCATTTCTGCAAAGTAAAATGACACTATATCAAATCAAGCATTTCCATATGTGGAGCGTTGCTGCTGTTGTGGGTCTGGCAGCTTGCGGGCAGGGCAACACACCAAAAGATGGGCTGTGCTCTTCGTTTAGAGGCATTCTGTGATCTCTAGAGCCTCCTACTGAGAAAAGGTAGGTACTGCCTCTCACCACTACTGGGCTGTCCCGAAAACTAATGAGTGTCAGATTTAAGGCAACAATCCATCTCAGGTCCTCTCGTCTACAGGCTGAAGACTTGAGGAATACTGACGCTGAAACACTCTTGGTGTGTCATAAAACATCAGTGACAGAGGAATACGGTTATAAAATACCTTTTGGTCCACATCTCCTGCCCTGTAGAGCAGATGTAGCCATTGTTAATCAGGTAGTTAAACTAAGCGTGTGCAGACACAAAAAACGAAGGGGGACATGGGTGCATGGCTACAGGCTTACTTTGAAAAGTTAATAACTTCTACTTTACCATTAGATGGGGGAATTTGGCCCATAAATCTCATGGGCACACTAGACTTGTCTGGAGGCCAGCTACGATAATTGGACAGTGTTCTGCAGTGTTGGCCTTTCTACCATCAGAGGATGTGTTTTGCGTATTAGGGAGCAGCATGTTGTCAACCGTTGCAGATCCGAGGCAAAGGTCAGCAAGACCAGCCTGACTCTCATCACAAGTTGTCTGCATGTGAAAAGGAAAAGAAAAGAAAAAAACGGACATCCAGGGGAACATCTGTGTAGCCGCACATTTTCCAAGATGGCAGATTTTTTTTCTTTTTCGTGGTAATAGAGACATTACCGCTTCCTCCTCCCATCTAAAAGAAATTAAATTAGCCACTTTGCAGGTCAGTGGCTTAGGCAGTGGCCTTTTACTGGGAGCTCCCCTTTGCCAAGCTGGTCTTTACAGACATAAATTAGGCCAGGAGTACTTGGCTAAAACATGTCAGGGGCTAAACGAAGATTGAGTGATGAGGTCGAACAGGGGAGACTGAAGACCAGGAGGACTGGCGGAATGGAGAAACTCTTGTCCTTCACCCCTCCCTCACTGATCTCCCCCTCGCCCCCCAAAATAAAGGAGGTTGGGGGGACCTCAGTACATGAGTTGGCACAAGTTAGAGCTCAGGAAGTCCAGGAGACGCCTCTGCCTGCCCTGAGAGTGAAACCTAAAACCAGTGACATAGCCAATGCATGTCATATTCTTTCAGTCAAGAATGGTTTATTTTTCAAGGAATTTCAACCTAAAACCTGTTCCTCATAATTATCCTGATTTGTTTGAAAAACCAAGGTGGATAGGTCTGGTTCAATTGCCAACAAGAGACCACTGTTATTTTTGGTTTCAAAAAATATATATATGCTTTTCAACAAGACTATAGTTTTTCACATTTCTAAAAATAATGACAACATGTCTTGTCCTGCAGTGGAAGCAGTAAATATCTTCTCGGCAGTTGTATTTTCTGAGTTAAGCGAATCTGTTGCAAAAGATAGAATATTGGGGAATGGACATGCATGTTGCAAAGGCAGCCGGAGTCACATGCATTCAGTCGGAGTGCCTTCGGGTGCTTGGAGCGACTCCAGGTGCTGTTCTCCATCTAAATAACCAAGTCATTGAAAAAAGCCAGGGAGAGTCCAACTGCTCCCTGCTTTTGGTGGAATCTGGCTGCAGGACTCAAGGAGACGTTTTTATGTAAAGGAACAACAAGAATTACTGGATATTCTCCCAGAGCGGTGTTGAAACAGATTGTAGGAAACATATTTAAACTTGTGCAACTTAAGGGTTTAAATTGTCTATAAAATCTGATTCTTCTCATTTACAATAACAAACACACCTAACTTCATCTGCCAATGAACTGCTGCTTTGTCGTACTAAAAACATTTACTTCCTAGTTTAAATGGAATGTGTAAGCACAGTAATGTCAAAATGCAATCCCTCTGACCAGCCTGCCTCAAACATTATGGCTGAGTAGAAATGCTGCATACTTTTCCCATTTCAAATGTTATCAGCAATACACTTACCACACTTTGGCGTGTAATTTAGAGTGTAATTATGCTGTTAAATAATTACTAAGCATACCTATATGACAGCAAGACAGGAAATAATGTTATTAAACATAGAATTATGTGCATTATGTTATTCGGTGCCTGGTTCAGGTTCAGGAGAACAAACAGTGTCTCTATCTTAAATTAAGTCATTGTGTTTTACCATTTCAACCCCCATAAGGGAAATACACTTTAAGCTGTCCTTCAGGGCAAGACAAGCAGGAGATCATCTCCAGAGTTACCTTTATCTAAATCACATATTTGGGATGAAATCCAAAGTGAATATAGTAATATTACCCAAACTGTCTTTAGTGGACATTTAGCAGTAGTTACTGAGCTGCCTTGTACGTCTACCTTTTCTTTCAAATGTGTGCATAATGTAAATTATATTAACTGGATTAAACTGCATATTGGTTCAGAATTTGCTAATGTAGACTAATTGTTTAATAAGGTGTGACTATTGACGCATGCCCCCCACCCCCTTTAGGGGATAATTAAGATGGTATCTTAATGTGTAGAATTAAGTGGCATCTAGCAGTGAGGTTGCAGATTGTAACCAATATATATATATATATATATATATATATATATATATATATATATATATATATATATATATATATATATATATATATATATATATATATATATACATATATATATATATACACATACATTCATTCCTCCCTATCAAAGTATGTCAGAGAACCTATGGTGGCTTATATAAAAACAGTAAAGAAATAAAAGAAACATGAGGGTGCAAAATGGTATGAAGAGTACACTCATTCTATAATCTATGCAAATATATGATTCTTACTTTCAGTTGATTATACACATAAAAACATACTTTAATTACTATATTGTATTTCTGTCAATAATGACCTCTAAATTGTGGATACTGGTTCTTTAAAGAGATATTTCTTTAATTATGGATGATGGCGAAAAATTTGAAAATGTGATAATTTCAAAGAAAAAAATAAAATGTAACATGTGGAGTTCAGTCAATAGGATCTCAAACAAGAAAAGCTATGTAAAATAGAATCATACGAATGTAAACAGCTAAATAAAACAAGCATTAAACATTTGTTATAGTCAGTGAAAGAATGAGGTCTGTGCCTTTAAAAGTTCTCCTTCCACTATTCACACCAAGTTGGTGAGGCTTGGCGTAGAATGGGTGGGGGCTGGAGGGGCTCCTCTGTTTAAAAACCCTGAGGTATTAGGGTGGACTAATCTTTAAAAGGTTAATTTATTCATAGAGATTTTGACAGAGATGTATGGCCGTACCAACATCTCAGGCACCTCTTCCCAGAGGGAGACGACTTGTGCAAAGAACAGAGAGGGAGAAATGGAGAGGAGGGAGGAGGAGGTGGGGGGGTTAGTCAGAAAGATGGAGTACAGAGGAGAGACAGAGTGGGAAGTCAACATGCTATAAACACAAACACATAATTACTTTGTAGGGACTGACAATGACTCTGGCCTTTAACCCAGTACATTGAGAGCTCTCCACTTTGTCCTTTTAGCTCAGGAAGAGAAATGTAAACTCAGAGTAATCTATACTCGGCACATCATGTTTAAATAATAAAAACAGACTGCATGTTTGGAGGGTGTCCGAATTTGTTTCTTTGCAGATTGTTTTTAATTGTCTCTTGTTTAATAAACACAAAACAAGACAAAATTACATCCGTACCATACTCAGAATTGTACAATGATCATGTAGAATGAAGTATGTCTTTGTGTGCACAGGGGCTCCGTGAGCATGATTGACTGGTATGTTTTATTTTTTTCAGAGCAAGACAGACACTTTTAAGGATGGATGAATGTTTCCTCACTTGTATACATTCACAAAAGAGGCCCACTTATGCCTGATCTCAATTGCAGCGCCACACAACAATAACACCATTTACAAGATAAAAGAAGACAAGCCGTTTACTGAGATTGTTACACTGACCTTCCATTGACAGAACCGAGGGCTTAAAAGGCCGGATCATTCTTGTTGACCAATCAATCCTGATATAAACATTGGGAGGGTTCAACAGGAGCCAGAGACCCTGTCACAACAACCCTGGACTGGAAAATGACCCCACTTCCCTATTTTAGTTTATGGTCTCAATAGTTAGATTCAAGTTTTCTTCAATACAGCATGACGTTCATTTAGTAAAGTAAAACAAGATGACGATGGACAAAAAAGGAAGATAGTGGCGGCCAAAATAGGTGACATGGCTGTGAAATACGTCTATGAGACTGAACTGAGTGGAAACCAACTATCAACAATATTCAAATGAAATAACACAAATATGGAAATTTGGTTATTTTGGCGAAAGCTAACTGCAGAAATACATCATCGCAACAACAAGTGCAGTGAAAAAATTATGACATAATTATGAAAAAGAATGAGCTTCTTGAAATTACTCAAACACCCCCAATATCTCTCTCTCTCTCTCTCTTGCTCTCTCTCTCTCTCTCTCTCGCTCTCATTTTAATCACCTTGTGGCTTAACTATTGATAAAATAACCTGCCATGGCTGTAGGTATAAATGTTGCAGTTGCTGATGTGGTCATATTGCGTAATTATTTGGCTATTTTTTTATTTAATTAGATTTATTATATAAAGGTTGTGTGCCATTAGGTGCCATCTACACATGTAAGCACCATGGAAATGGCCTACCAATGCTTGAAATAAATGTTGTTACATCTGTTGTAGTCAATGTCATGTACTTGGCCTAGTTTGAGTATTTTTTTATAGAAATCAGTGACCTGCTTATATAAAAGAAAACAGAATTGAATTTAAAGGGCAGCCTTCGATTACAGTTTCAGTCATTCAAGTATCCATGTAAGAGCAAAACCACTCAGCTCTATTGAATGTAAATGCAGCTGTCACCAACGTCTTCTCCTGAGCAGTGCCCATATGTAATATTGGAGGTTAGATATCCAAGCCTCTTGTAGGAACACTTTGTCAGGCATAGCGAGAGTTTATGGCCTTTGGAAAATGATATACAAAGGCCCATAGGAGTCCACTTCTTAAAGTGGACAGGAGCAGACTGCAGGAATGGAACTGCATGCATATAAACCCTTTAGTTTGAGTTAAATGATGCTGAAAGCATAACATAAAGATTTCGGACTGTCAGTCTTTTACGGTGAGGCTTTTTCCTCTAAAACATTTAGGGACTGAGAAAATAAACAGCAAATTCTAAACAATCAGGGCTTCTGGATGGCTGCGCCAACCAAAACCTAAACACAGGAGAGGCTGATGTGGCGTTTCATACAAAAGGCCCGAGCTCTGGATCACCAAGACGGGGATGAAGCGATGCCTTGTCCATGTACAACATCTGTGTATGGGGTTGTGTGTGTGTGTGTGGGAGGGGGGGCGTGTGTGTGTGGGGATGTGGAGGTCAGACTCATCAGCTCAATTTAGAGTGCTCATAATATGAGAATACAAATGAATTTCTGCATATATGTACATAGTTATTGTTGCAACATTTAGCTATAATTATACATATTATATGTATGTCTCTAAATCTAACCCAAAAGCGATCACCCTCATTGGATAAAAACACCTGCTAGTCACTGACCATTCAATGGGACATAATGTACATAGTGAGAGGCGTTTCCGCATCACAGCTCGCGGTCACATTTTCTACTTGACTGATCTTGTGTTATCAACCACCAATACATTACACCTGGCTTAATAAACCTTTCACATTTCAGACGGTTATTATGACTCCTTTCTTTCACATTTTACTGTGTGACCTTTTTAAAGTGTGACCTTCCCCGTTCGGTAATACATTGTGAAACCAACTAAATACATAAAAAGGCCTGTGTTCTGTTTGTTAAACAGTCAGCAGAGGAGCTGGGCCAACCCCAGACAGACATGTATGTACCATTGATGCTGATGTATGACAGCTATGAGGGGGAGGGGGCCAGCTCGTGGTCATCAGGCAGGCATATTATGGCTGAAGAACACGCCGAGGTTAATCCCTCTTTGTATGCAGTGGGTAGCAGGCCCAAGGGTTTTCACATACACGAGTGTCATGGCTCAGGAGTTCAGGTTCCCTGAGACGAGTCACACCTGGGCCGCCTCAGGTGCTCCGACTGGAAGGGACGTGCCAAGATCGGCATTGAAAATTTGGCACGGTGTGAATGTGGCGTCTCTGCTTGTGGCAGATGAGACGCACACAAAGGACATTAAAATCTGTTATGATCTCACGTGACAGCTCTACGGTTGGAAGCTTTTTGCGTTGCTTAGCAAAGTGACTTGTGTTTACAGGCCCTTCATCTACTTCCCCTTGACGAATGCAGGTTAAAGCTGAAAATAGAAATGAGGAAGCAGTGATGCCATCTGTATGCGTTCGCCCTCATGACATGGATAAACTGTACTGCGACACACGGACATGACAGGGACAGCCCAGACTTTGGCACCGACATGCAGGAAGAGGTGGAGGAGGTGGGAACATGACCCTAACTTCTCTTTCACCTTTCCTCCCTCCTTCAAACAGACGTTTTTTTGGCCACGCTGGTCTCTCACCCTCCCTGTCTCCCCAGTACCATTGCTCTGGGCGCATCTAATTGAAAGCGATCTCTGGGCTGAGAGAGTTCCGTTTCTTCTCTAATCCCTCCACTGGGGGAGGCTCACATGGTCTCAATTACCCCCACCCCACCCCAGAACACTGGGTCCCCTCTCTCTGCTTTCTCTATCCGTCTCACCGGCCTGCTCCTCTGCCAATGCACCGGCCCAGGCCCTTTTTCAGCAGTTTATGTTATTAAGCACACACTGCACAGTTCCTGTCCTTCACAGAGGCCTGGAGATGTTATCTCCGCTGCTGCTGTATATAGTTACCTCAAAAATATTCCATAAATTAGATTGGGATTGGCAATTCGGAATATAGAGGTGGAGGTTAAGGTGGTCAGGGATTGGCTGCGTATGGGAGCGGTGGCGGGGCTGAGGATCAGGGAAGTGCAGTGTAAGTAATAGCATAGGAGGATCTCCTTGTGCTTATACTGGATGGAGAACCGCGGGGAGGTATGTCACTGGCAAAGTGAAGGTGAACAGAGGAGAAGTGGAGGGTGCTTAAGGGCTTTTGGATAAGGAGGAGAAGAGACCCAAATCCAGTTCCTATTTGGATAATGATTCTTTGGGAGGTGGGGCGGATGAACTTCTAGGCTGAAACGGGTTGGACTGGGCATTTATTGGGCTTGGAGAGGTTGTGGGCAGTGATACGCATGCATCCCCCTCCTGTAATTAAACAAGGCTGTATTTGGACAAGTGACTTTTCAGGCCATGAACAGCTCTTTCAGTCCCATGGAGACAGGTCCTGAGCCAGGACATCCATGGCCAATTAGATTAGGAGGAACCTGTGAGGTCTCCAAACAATGGGCTCTCAGAGGATCTGCAATAACACAAACATGGCCCCTGACACACAGCTCCAGCACTTCAAAAGAAACCATTACCGGTCTTAGCCGAGGCAGTTAAAGACACAGATTAACAATCACAAATTCATTACACTGGCCTCAGAAAGGCAACAGTTCAACGTAGTTTGGGCTCCAAAAATCTGATATAGTCTACTTAAGAGCTTGTCTTACAGACAATGGCTGGATTCATTATTGTTGGTTGGTATATTAATATTAAATATTAAACTGCATACACAGTTGTGAAATGAACATCTGTCTTTCAGTTACTATCCACCTCATGGCTTTCATCTTACACAGATGAGACGCTGACCCAGCAACCCGAACCAAAAATAAAACATTTGAAAACTACAGAGAAACATCATGAAGTAACTTGTTTTGAATATAGCCATGGTGTTCGCCAATCTGAGCTGAGAAGAAGTCTTGTACGTTTGACATGGCGATAGAGAAACACAAACAGGGAGGGAGAGAGAGCAACACAATGAGCCGTCGCCGGGTCCTTGTTCGGGGAGACGTGTGCGAGCGTTCAGCTAAGCCAAGTAAAGAAGGCAGGAGCAGGCATTAGGAGCAAGAGGGAAATGGGGGCACTGGGTCTGGGTCAAGGGTTCAGTTTTAACCTTGGGGGCTGACTGATCCAAATTCGGTTACCGGTTTGACTCCATGC
Source organism: Liparis tanakae (assembly GCA_036178185.1). Lineage (NCBI taxonomy): Eukaryota > Metazoa > Chordata > Actinopteri > Perciformes > Liparidae > Liparis > Liparis tanakae. The sequence continues at coordinate 16,164,217 of CM070097.1, read as the reverse complement.
ATGGCTAATGTGGCACACTGTCCCTTTAATTAGGACTGACCTCCTAGGGAGGCAGCAGTAGTTTAAAGCATTTCAAGACAGAGCACTAATGATCACTAATGATCTGAGAAAGGTGGGATATCAATTGAAAAAATGAACTTCCACCAACTAGTTAATTAACACAGTGCACATTCGGTAAGAGCTCTGTGAGGGAATGGTAAAATATTGGACTGGGAGAAGAATGGAAACACCACTACAACAGGAGGGAACCAGCAGCTCGGGCCTGCACACGTCGGTTTTAAGAAGGAAATCACCACAGCTGACAAGTTTTCCAATGATTTAAGCAGTCACCATTAAACAAGCCTAGTAGCTCTGGTAACAGTCAATGAGAGAATCAAATGAAATCCTAAAGATGCAAAGAGGCTATGGAAAAACATTCTAGTTTGAGAATTTATTTGAATTTATTTTTTATCAAATGTAAATATAATCAATATATATATATATATATATATATATATATATATATATATATATATGTATATATATATATAGCACACACTATCATATCCACTTACTTTATGTTGCAACTGGTTAGATTAATCATCCCATTTTTAATCCAGCACCCTTTGTACGGTACACCATTGCCTTATGTTTTACTCATTTACTTGTGTTATTATTCTTATTTTAGAAATACTATGATACACTGTATATATTTATATTTGTATATATTAGTCAAATGTCTATGTTTAATGTGTATCTTTGTTCAGATGGGTTGGCCTTGTTAGCTATTCTATTTCTGCGTACATGCATTAAAAGCAAAAAAAGCTACTTAGCTAAAGAAGATGATTCAGATTTCTGGCTTAAAGGGGAGAAAGGGATATTCATGTTTAATTACTTAAAGAGACTTGATATGGCAGGCTGTGAATTTTTATGTTTTTGCCGACAAACTAATAATTTCTTTGCTAATATTTGGTCTCGTTTATTGTTTGGCATATTCTGGAAGTGTCTGGGAGCCTCTGCTATTGGCGATGACACATATTTGAACATCTATATGTGCAAATGTATACTGGTTGATAATCAGATATCATTTATTTATTTTTAATGAAGACATCTAATAATATTTAAAACATTTCAAAAAAATTAAATCAGCAGCAAATGACATGTTTAGATGTACATGTGACAAACCCAACGGGTTCCCCTTAAACACATGTATCTGCAACGTCCAACAGAATGTTTGTGCCAGGCACAATCTGGTCTTGATTTGAGTTTCCTGTAACATAAAATGCACAATGTTGAACGAGGGTGTTGCATTGGAGTCAAAAAGGAGCCCCTCAGCCCCTGATGATGGGGCACCAACTCCTGATGTGGAGCTGCAGAGGCTGCCTGCGTTCGTCTGTCCTCCACTCGGGAACATGTGGTTTTACTTACAGAATGTTTTACTGCTCAACAATGTTTCTGCCTTGGAGCTCGGCACACTGCATAAAGACTACTTTGTCCCCTGATGCCCACACGGGAAGAGTCTGTCTCATTGTACACACACGCACACAGGGTGATGATGACATCAGCAAGGCCACTGAGCCCATGTCGATAAAGGTACCATTTTCCCCTCAGACGGCAACACTGTGCTCTTGTTAAACGGCACAACCGAAAGTCAAAATGAATATTTTCAATACTGTCCGTTTCCACTGTGCCGATATTAAATTTTAATTTTCTGCCTGCCTGTGTGTCTGCAATCCGCTGCGGCACGGTGTGCACACTACAATAGTACATGGCACGGCCAAATCCCAGGCCTATGATAGACGGGTCTTTGAGTAAAAGAAAAAAACAGATGTGCAACCAAGCTGTGTGTGCGGCACTGAAACTAATAACGATCGGACACACTGAGTAGTGCATTTAATAACAATAACAATGAAACAAGAGCTCCAACACACACGGGTACATTAAAGCAACACCAAAAAAATACTGAATTGTAACAACGGGATCTCACCGGCCAATAATCCTTTTTGGAAAAGTCAAGGAGGTGACAAGTGAACATATTTAATGTCACTAACACAGCATCACACCTGCAGCTCTTTTCATTCACAGTGGTCTTTTACAACAACAACATGTGACTGTGATCTCATGTCCCTGTTTGAAGGTGATTAGCACGCCCAGGAGTGCAAAGTGAAAGGCTATGGGCGAGTTGGAGGATGTCTGGCATGAAGTCACTGCGGTTGTCACTTGGCACACCTAAAGTCATGTTCTTCAGAACCAATCTGGCCCGAAAACTGGTCGTATGCATTGACAGAGCTGCTGCACCGGGGACATTGAACAGCTTCTGCCCTGTGCTATATTTAAACTCCACTTCCCAGCAGCAAACCCACCCTGGCCAATACTCTGACTAACACTGTCACGTTATGTAGAAAAGGTTATTAGACCAGGAATTGATCATTTCAAATATACAAGGATTTTTTTTTAACTGCAATTGTAAAATAAGTGCAGTCTGTGCAAGATGGATCAGATATATTGAATATGCAGTTTGTTCAACTGTGCTTGAACTTGAGAGGTCCGCGCAAAGGCCAAATGTCCCCCCCCCCCATGCTCATCACAGCATCCACCTCAAACCCAAAACCTTTTGCCCACACCCCGAGGCCAACAACATGTGGAGCGTTTGGTAGCCTTCTAACCCTGGACATGGTAACAGATGGGCGAGGGTCAGAGCACAGTCAGAGAGAGCCATCCAGGTATTTTACAGAGTGCCAAAAAGATCTCATCACAGCACAAGAGAGGCTGAAAGGTTGCATTTGTTCAACATTACGGATTTTGGGTTCAGTGCATGGGCTTGAAACCTCACACCTGCTGGTGTCCGGGGCTCAGGCCGACACGGGCTGTTTCATGTCGGAGTAAATCTGTTCAACAATGCAGACTTTGTGTTGGTCAAATCAAGCTATTTACTATCTATTCACATAGACACACTAACAGCATCTCGTGCACACACACACACACTGCTTCTGATTGGGGTAAATCAGAAATAAATGCCATGAAAAAGGAGTTGTGTAGCTGTGACCCTGTAGTTATCCAACAATATTGATAATACAATACGATACCACAGTGACAGCAAAGAAATGTGGGAAATGTGACAGTATGTCACCTGTATAACCAGTGACAGGGATTCATTCCAGAGGTCTTCGTATTTTTTATCTAAGCTGTGATAACAAATACATAACAAATCGGCATTTTACATAATACTACCCAAAATTATTCCACATCAAAAGAAAGACAATTTTGTTATATAATAAATATCCTCCATCTATCATCCACCTGCTACATAGCTTCAAACCTACTGTAACATGCAATGTGAATGGTGTATTGTCTGTGTTTTAGCTTTAGTGGTCGGTCAATTGTTCATGTTTTATTATTAACCAGACAGGTTTCTTCATCAATGATATAATTGTTGTTGGTTAATATATTTCATTTAAAATGTATTTAAACATGGGCATTCTGCTAAGTCTAACATAAATGTACAACGAACCTCCTTTAGGACAATATAATGGTGAAGAAGCCTTTTCACTGCCTGAATCGTCTCTGAAACAGTGACATGTCGCCATCTTGTGGCAAAAGAAAACATTGTAGACGCAGTGCTGGACTTACTTTTGAACTCCTGCCATTTTTCAGTAAAAGGACTCAATTGAGATATATCACTATTGATGTTCATCATATTGAGGAACGAGACATGGAAATATTTACTGAGTATTAGTACATGTAGAATAAATTATATACACCGTATCCAACAACAAGTGAATCAACAGTATCATCACAGATGTATGATAAATAATGTTCTTTCTTTGATGGCATTCCCTGAAAGTGAAAAGGCATCTGTACGGTAGGTCATTCACCAATCTACCCAAAGCTTAATACACGGCATATAACTAATAGTACCTGCATTGCTGTCTGTGGATATACAGCAACTGTAAATAATTATTTAATAACTGTATTATTTCAGAGTTGAAATCCTTTTGCATGATGCATTTACACCATTTTCTCTAAGCCCCTATACAATCACTTGAAGCTCAGATGGATTGATAATGTAAACAATATAGGTTTATCAACTGTGTATCTTACCCGAAAGCATGATGTCACTTGAAAAATTAAAATATATTTTCGATTAAAATAGAGGCAGTGATATATTGTAAAACTGAAGGAATTCATCTGAAAATATCAGGAGAAATTAAAGATGAGGTTTATTATTTAACTGCCAGGACTTTTTTTCCTTTGTTGCTAATGATAATTAACATGCAAATGAGCCCTGGGAGCTGAGGTTCTCTGTTAATAATTACTGTGGAACCTCATGGTTATAAATGAGATCTGTCCAGGTAGAAGACAGGACAGTAATTGGGGTTGTGACGAATACAATTGTATTGGAAAGTGGGTATAACAATGGTTTCCAGTGGACAATGTAGAAAATGATATATGTATAGAAAATAATTATGATTACAAATATGTTTTGGTCTGAAGTCTCTGGCCTGCATTTGAACGATTTGACGTTTTTTAGTCATCAGTATTTACTTTCTGCTCTTCTATTATAAAAAGCAAACAACACTGACACATGAATTTTAAGAGGTTTATCCAATATTAATGATTATGATGGAGATATTAATTTAAAAAAGGTTTACATGCTAAATCAGCATCATCATATGAGCTTTAACTCATTTGTGACTTGAAATAGAAAACCTTTAAGTAAAAGACTTGCTTGAGGAGAGGTGTTGGGATGTTGTCATAGGGAACATGAAATCCTTTGCTCACAAGCAATACATCAGCTGATATGCATGAACTACCACACCAAGAGTATGCACAACAATTTCCACCAGTCATAATGTGGTCAAAAGGTTATGAAGCTGTTTAGCAGGACAAACATGAATTAGATCCATGAATCCCAAGTCCTTATTTGAAAAATGTTGAAATGTCCCACTCCCCCAAATTACACAAATTATATGCAGATTTTTTTCTTTTATTGAACACCTAAAACACACAACTCAATTGTGTCCTTAAATTGTAGCCAAAAATAATTTGCAATTTATGAGCCTCTGAGCCTGAAATATAGTGTCTGGCATAATAATGAAATACTATTACATGGCAGTCTTTTTTTAAGTAAAATGCAGACTCTGAACTGGGCCCTGTGCAACCGCCTAACCCAGATAAAAAGACCAGTACAAGGTGGTAAAAAGAAAAGAAAAAACTGAGTTTGAGGCCGTGCCGTGAAAGTTATCTTTCATTTGGATCCGACTGCTTGGTGTGGAGGAAAGCTATCAAACATCGCCATGGTCCCAAGCAAGCTGAACCGTCACCTCGTCCCAGAGCAACAAGCACGGGGACTGTTGTGTTCACCTGCGCACACAAACTGAGAAACAGGTCACTTTCATGAGGACATCCACAACTGTGTCTCAGAAAGCTCTCAAAGCTACTTAGGAGCTGAACCGGAGGCCACATCAAAAAGCCCACACACTGTGGCAGACATTAACACTACGGAGAGCCGAGGACAACGAGATGCTCGGCCCGACACGGATAACCCAGTAGCTAAAGTCTTAGTTCCAGGTAACACAAGTGCCCAACCTATTGGTGACGTGTCTGCAGATATCGACAGCATTTGTTTTAGAAAGATATGCCTCAGTGGGAAATCTGCACTGCGACTTGATGAGTCAACTCACATCAGTGGACGTGCTCAACTCTTGGCCCAAGTGGGTTTTGTGCATAGAGACGCCCACGCATCAGAGACAACTTCCTATTTTGCAAGGCTTTGGCAGGAAAAAAAAAAAAAAAAAATGCTGTGGGAGGAACTCAAAGTGTTTTTGACTGGTGAGAGGTGCGATGATGCAAAGCTGTGAGGAGTGGTGAGCAAGGCTGCCATACATGGAGGATATATTTTATCTCTTGAAATAACTGAAAAAAAATCGTCCTTGTATCTACCCTCGCCCTCTTCATCCCTCCGCCTTGTTCCTTGCCACAACGCGGTCTCCCGAGAGAGGGATGAGGAGGTCGCCACCCTCGCCAGCTGTGTCCCTCATTCTGGAGGCTTTCATCCCTCGATAGATTCTGCCAAATCGGCCTTGTCCTCTGCCCCAAGGCAGTCTCCCAAGCGAGGGACCCTCGACCCCTTCCTCCCACTGACTTGTCCCTCAACGCATGGCGGCCTCCAGAGCGATCACCCTCGCCCCCTTCATCCCTCTGACTTGTCCCATGCTACAAGGTGGTCTCCCTCGCTCTAGAGACCTCCATTTTTTGCTACGTTCTGCCAAAAGAAGTCAGCCGTGTTCCTTGCAGCAAAGCGATCTCCCGAGTGATGGACTTGTCTAGCTGTGAGTTGTGGATCGATCATCACGTAGAAAGATGTTCAGTTGTTGTTCCCAGGGAGTTCCCTGTATTTCGGCCACATGAATAGCTTTGCCTTGTGTGCACATGAATATTTCATCTGGGGCGTTGGCTTGAGGCCAATTCAATTCAATTCAATTCTGTTTATTTATATAGCCCAATTTCACAAATTACAAATTTGTCTCGGAGTGCTTTACAATCTGTACACATAGACATCAGCCACATCACCACAGGTGGTGATGAAATCCTAGATGGTCTGCAAACTGGGAGAATTGATCGCTGTTGAATGTGGGACCATTATTTGTTCTCACAACTCTGGGGATTCCAAACATGAGGAAACTGTATCCATGACCAGAATGACTGTGATTGCCGATGTTGACCCTACAACTGGGTAGCGAGTGTAGTCCTCTACGATGACGAGCAAGTAGTCTCCAGTAGGAAGCGGTCCACAGACGTCTGCACTAACACTATGCCAAGGAGCTTCTGGCAGAATGGACATTTTTGGCGGCTCAGTTTGTGCAACTGGCGTGTTGGTCCGACATGAAGAGAACTGCTTAGCTGCTTCAGCTTTGTGATCAACATCGGGAAACCAAATCTTGGTGGACAAATGTGTCTCTGTGTTTGTATGGAGGTGAAATTATTTTCTCATATGATGTATTTTGCTCTTTGCCTTTTGTTGTTCAAAGGAATTCTTTGGAACCCTAGTTTGTGTTTTTGCACATTTCAGCTGGACTGACATTTATATGAATATTAAATCGACATTCAAATACTGTGTATGTCTTCAACAGGGTCTCTTTGTTTTATAGTTTACTTTTAATACTCAGTATTTCTGTCATAAGGAAACAATCATTAGGTGCCGTTGGTAAAAGGTCTTTATTACTGATGAAGTGTTGAACAAACACTACAACACCACTTTCATGACAGATTAAGAATACATAGAAGACAGTGTGTTCTTAATTTAATGAAGTGCAACAACCAACAATTATACAACTCATCGACGTCTTAGTTTGTGGTCATCACCTGGAGAAAAAAAGAAAGGACAAAGAACATTTTAAAATGCTCCACTAGATGGCGCTAAAGCTCATCATATTGTGTATATTTTATGAAAAATCTTTCAATCAGGCAGAAATTAGAAATACATTTTTTAATAAAAGAATTTTCCAGATGGTTTGTCTAATATTAAGAGCCAAGTAATAAGCATAATTTAAAAAGTCTGTGATCATGAGTTAAATAAAACTAATGTATTTGTGTATCATGAGATCTTTTGGACACATATTCCACGATCCAATCTTTTTTCACTCACGGTGTTGATCCAGGGGATGTAGGCGCTGACCCGAGTGAAGACCGAGGGCTTCTTGGGGTAGTTGCAGCCCCGGCTGGAGCCGAAGCTCACCACGCCGTGCACGTCCCAGGACCCATCAGGGTTCTGACAGTTCAGGGGACCGCCGGAGTCTCCCTGCAGAGGAACACAGAGCAACATCACAGATGATGGCAAATACGTTGGTAGAATTGCATGTAGAGATATACCAGTGTAAGGCTGGGATTTAGTTTTACCGTGACTGTTATTAAACATGAAACATAAAGAAATCAAACTCACGTTGCAGCTGGCCAGCACTCCGTCTCCTCCAGCACAGACCATGCTGCTGGTGACCAGGCTGCCCCACCAGTCAGACTTGGTGCAGGTGGAGCTGCCCACCACAGGGAGGAGGGCCTGCTGCAGGATGTCGGCAATAGGACCTCCAGCTATAGGAGAGAATGAGGCATTCTGATTCAGGCTCTATAAGACTTAGTCTAATCCAAAACTAGCTTCACGAGGTCCAGTTTCCACTTAAAAATGGGTCAACACCAAGTTTATTAAAGATAAAGATCATTGATTTGTATCATTTTGTGCAAAATGCTTCTCACAAATTCCACAAATGATTTCTTCAATGGTGAAATTGTAAGAATGGACTGTAATCACTCAACACATTTATGTAACCATGATGTAACATAGTGTTGTATTAGTAGGATGAAAGACGTGATTCAACCTGTTCAAAGGTTCATGCCCAGTGTTTCTCAAATGTATCTTAAAACTGAGAAGAAAAGGTGGAATAAGTCACAACTTCGACAGGGAGGTTGGTATAACAGATACAAGAGAACATTATTGTTGCCAGCCTGGGGCAAAAGTTCCTTTTTCTTTTCTCTTTTTTAACAAGGAGGACTTACTCCAGAGACGACCCCAGCCGGTGACGTAGCAGGGAGAATCGTGGGCCAGGATGTCACCAGGGTTGGGAAGACAGGCGGGCATGACGGCGTTAGACAAAGGGACCGGTGATGACAGCTTGATGAGCGCAATGTCGTTACTGAGACATGAAGGCAAACAAACCACGTTTAAAAACAGAAAGAAACAGTGTGGGCATTATTAGCAGAACACTTAAGAGCTCAGAATAGTTACGGCAGCATAATATACAGAATGAGGGAGCTCACCGGATTCTGAAGGAGTCCCAGTTCTCGTGGACGACGATCTTGGCGGGGCTGAGGGCGATGGAGCCAGCCTCATTGTTGACCTTCAGATTGTGCTTTCCCAGGAAGACTCTGTAGGTGAGACTGCTGCTTGGTCGGAAAACAAACACACAGGAACAAGGGTCAGAGGTGCTTGGATCTGGGACCTACTTAAGTCTATTTATTTAAGTACCAACACAATATCTCTACTTCATGCCATTATATTAACATTTAACTGTGGAAACTCTGTTTGAACAAATACTTTTTGTTGCTATTTGTTTTATTCTATAATTATTTCATGTAAATAAGAGAAAACTAACAATCAGTTAGCAAAGCTCATCAAGGCCCTCTTCTGTTTAAGAACTACAGTGTTACGCCTGCTGTGTCTCTCACATATATTTTATATTTCACCTTGCACACTTTACTTTATGCACTGTCACTTTCTTTCTTTCTTTCTTTCTTTCTTTCTTATACTTATATTTTATTGTGTTTAGTTTTATCGGGCTGCTTCTGTTGTCACCAAATTTCCCCTTGGGGATTAATAAAGTATATTTCATTTCATTTCATATCAGACTGCTAAAGTAAAGTTTAAAACACTTATTTTCCCTTCCGTTCTGCCTCTATCGACCCCGTCCACCACTGGCATCTCACCCGATACAGTGGGCGGCAGTCAGGACCCACTGGTTGGAGATCAGGGTGCCACCGCAAGTGTGGTAGAAGCTGCTTCCACTCTTGTACTGCAGAGACACCTGAGGAGAACAAATAGTGACGCGTCTTATGTCTTTAAAAAAATGGAGGGTAGAAGACACCGGATTTGGAGAAGTTTGAAAGAGGCGAACCTGCCAGGGCCAGCTGTTCTCACGGACATCTTCTCCACCAACCACCCTGGTGACGGTGGGCTGGAAGGTGGGCACGCCGCACCCGTAGGCTGAGGAACAACAGCACACCATATGGCATTCATCAGCAGCAACATGACATGTTATTCTCTAACTGTCAAAGAGGTTTAAAATCAGATGCTTGGCTTCAGGATCAAATGTGAATCTGTTGAACACATTGCTTCTTATCAAACGTGTCAGTGTTTCAATGTGATTATTAAAATGTAAGACACATAAGACACACTTCCTGTTAGAAGAACATGGACAGTTGTGTGAAGCGCTACAGGTAATAGTATCAGAACTTACCACCAGCAACCAACAAAGCCAAGATCACAAACTTCATTGTGTCAGTCTTCAGTAGAAGTTCAGGGTGATAGGCTACCGCTTATTTATAGTGTGTGAATAGGCCTGTTGCTCAACTTCTATTTAATTTAGAGCAGCCGGGAAAAGTTGGTGGGAAAAATAAATGAACCTTGGAGATAAGTAAGCACAGATATCCCGAAATAGACATTATCTCCTTAACTCAACCTCTGTGAACCTCTCAGGTGTCTCGCTGTGACCTGAGCTGCTCCGGTCTTTACAATGTGAATATAACAGATGATGTTCACGCTCTGTGGCGTTATGCTCATTTAAAATGGTAAGTCCGTCTGTATTGTTTTGTCAAAGACATTAAAAGTTGATGTCTTATTCTTTAACATGAATATATACAATGCACACAATCAAAATGGAAGTTGCCAGGCTTAGTGATATTTGTAATTTGTGATATTGGGCTATACAAAATAACCTGAATTGAATTGAAACTAGAGGTTAATTTATGGTTTATATAATAACATTAACAATCTCAAAGAACTGCAAATAAATAGGCACATCAGTGTTTCAATGTGATTATTAAAGATTAAGACACATAAGCTGCAAATAATAAAACATGATTGTTTTGTAGCTGGTATTATTAGAATAAGTATAATTCCAGTAACATGTAGCGTGATAAAGTTTAATTTGACCGTAATATGTTATACACATTACAAAGAGCAGTTATTGCAATCAATCCTAATACACAGCTTTGTTTTTATAGATGTATGTTTTACACATATTAATAAATACTACAGTATGGCCACAATAAAGATTCAGCCCTTACAAGAGCTAGAGGAGCTTCAGCCGCGAGAGGAAATCAGAGGGAAGACTCATTTGATGTGGAGTACGGCTCTTTGCATCAACTGCAGCTCTGAGACGATAAAAGCTCAATAAAAACGTTCATTCCGCTGACTTTACTAAGCAAGTTCATAATCATACATAACTCCAGGACACGTTGGTCTAGTCTAGTATGTCCACTTAGCTCCACCCCAATATTAACACTTATCAAAAGAACATTTCCAGGAATTTCATCAAGTTTCGTAGGTTGCGTAACATCATGGAAGGTATAAATATGTCAGATGTTTCCCCGCAAACAGTCGAGATACAGACACGATGAAGGTCCTTGTTTTTGCTCTCTTTGTTGTTGGTGGTAAGGGACCTTACACACACACACACACACACACACACACACACACACGCTCACACACAGCTGCAGCCATCTGCCTTGAGCCATTTTCTCTTGCAGCTTTCTTTACATCCTGAATGCAGCCTAACTCGTGTTTCAGTATCCGTCTCCGCTTGTGGTTTCAGCCTACGGGTGCGGCCTGCCCACCTTCCCCCCTGTGGTGACCAGAGTGGTCGGAGGAGAGGATGTCAAGCCTCACAGCTGGCCCTGGCAGGTACGGCGTGCACATCAGCTGTCTGAAGCTGACTGAGCGCTCAGGAGAGGCTGATAGTGAAGACAGACACTACCGTAAGAATGGGACAAGGAGACTCAAACTATTTTAACATCAAGCTATGTTGATCTAGGCAAGTTTATTTATAGCATCCTGTGGGGCAATTTAAAATTGTTTTACACAGGACCAAGTATAAAAGGCATGCAAATACATTAACATTTAATTATTTAAATTAATAAAATGAAATATATTTAGTCAAATGGAGATAAAATAAAAAGTGTCTGAAGCCAAATTTAATATTGGAAGAAAAAACAAACAGTTGCATGTGTGTCTGTAAACTGTAAGTCTCTAAATACAAAGTGGATTGTGTTCATATGTTTTAGATTTCCCTGCAGTACAACAGACAGGGTGAATGGAGACACACCTGTGGGGGTACTCTGATCTCCAGCCAGTGGGTTCTCACTGCTGCTCACTGTATCAGGTATGAACACTATGAGACACTTATGCAAGCTGAATCATCTCGCCCCACTAGCACGAGTCTTGGACACAACAGTAGAATACAAGCTTGTTAGAGGACCATATTTTTAGATAGAATCCCCAAACCCTGGCAGGTAAGTTGTCTGGTGGCGTTTTTTAAGCTTGATGCAGAACATATCACCTCTTCCTCTTTTTCTCTCTTCCAACGTGCAGCAAGACCAAGGAGTACAGAGTGGCCATGGGAAAGCACAACCTGATACAGACGGAGGACGGTGTTGTGTTCATGGGCACAGCAAACATTGTCGTGCACGAGAAGTGGAGCTCCTTGTTCATCCGGTAAACATTAAAATAAAATCTTCCCACTAAGGCTATGAATTGCAAGACTGAAAATCGAAAAGATTCATGTTTGCAGGTCTTGGATGAATCTAAACGTGTGTTTCCTCTCCAGTAACGACATCGCCCTGATCAAGCTGGAGGCCCCCGTCACCTTCTCCGACAGCATCATGGCTGCTTGTCTCCCTGCTGCTGGCTTCCTCCTCCCCCACAACGAGTCCTGCTACGTCACTGGATGGGGCCTCCTTTTCAGTGAGTGCCCCATCTCCTTCCTTAGCTGCCATAATATGCATCATATCTGGAACGCGAGTGGTATTGTTCTAAAACGATAACAGGAAAGTTATTTGTTGGCCTGATGCCAGAGTGTTTCTTCGGAGCTGAAACATCTGTCCTGTTGAGGTTGTGTTGCTCATCAGAAGTCTCCTTCACACAGCTGGAGGTCCCATCGCTGACATCCTGCAGCAGGCCCTGCTGCCCGTGGTGGACCACGCCACCTGCACCAAGCGTGACTGGTGGGGTTCTCAGGTGAAGGACACCATGGTCTGCGCCGGTGGAGATGGAGTCGTGTCTGGCTGCAATGTGAGTCCAGAATGTCGTTCCAATACTTTCTGAAATCAGTAAACTGAAAACGGGTTTGTCTGTCATGCCTTATAAAGACAGGGCATCGCTATGTGAAGTTTTGATCTTTTTTGTATATTCTCAAATATTTACTGATTCCAGCCTCTTAAATGGTTTTGCTTTTCTTCTTCTTTAGATCTTAAACTAAATATATTTAGGTTTGGAACCAAAAAAAGGATTTAAATATGTCTCTTTCTGATACATCATGGTTCAAACAATTAATTGATCAAAAGGAGGAAATTAATAGATTAAAATGCAGTTCCTTTACATTTCAGTCTTGAGACTCTTATGCCATTACCCCTAAAACAATCAGAAAACTACCTCTCCTAAAAGGCCAGTTTGGTGAATAACGTTCAGTATGTCAGTGGGAGGGTCAGTTCAACGGTCTCCAAAATATAAAGGGATGCTGTTTTCTCGTGACTCAGGGTGACTCTGGCGGCCCTCTGAACTGCCAGTCGGCGGACGGTGCTTGGGAGGTGCACGGCATCGTCAGCTTTGGCTCCGGGCTCAAATGCAATTTCGCCAAGAAGCCCACCGTCTTCACTCAAGTCAGCTCCTACATCGACTGGATCAGCTCTGTAAGCTCCTGACCGTCTCACTACACCACTGCTGATTAAGTTCAGACAAAATAGTCGAGAACAATTAGAATACATATCCTGTGTGTTATTGCTGAAAACACGACGCTGCACACACTATAACATGTCTCTATCATCTCTTTCACAGACAATGGTGGCCTATTGAGTGGACATGCTGCTGGGAAGAATGGACATATCACATAAATAAAATATGCAACTACGAATAAAAAAGATTTTGTGTTTTATTTTGATGAATGCTTTATTTATTTAGTTTGTTTCCTGATAATTCACTAGCAGAAAAGGATGAAATGTTGAAGTATTGATGGGAAAATCCTGTCCCCAACCACATGCTGTGTTCTCAGCCCGTCAGTCGGGCTTTCTGCGCGTGTCAGCCAACCAGCTAACAGGAGCAGTATAAATACCAGCCGGCTGGGAAAACACGATTTAGACTCGCACTGCACACTGCCATGAGGAGGCTACTGGTTCTCGCTTTTCTGGTCGCTAGCGGTAAGACAGTTTAAATCTTCTCACATAAGTTATTTAAGCCTCCTGTTACCTTCAAATGTACTAACATCTTTTACCCTTTTTGACCCCAGAAATTAAAACCTTCTTATAATTATTAGAACTAATATTGTTTCCCAAGTTTTAGTCTGAGGTACTTTATGTGTATTTGTTGACTACCTAAATAGCCCTTTAAATAAATTAAAAAGTTGATATTTCTTATATATTTTACACAGTGAAAAACCGCCTGGAGTCAAATTTACCCCAAAGAACACCATGCGTACAAGTTGTGTTCAGTTGTGTCTCCAAAGAATTTGGAAAAGTGTGCCAATATTATTTTTTAAAGACGTCAAATGTTGAATGGGGTCAAATTGACCCCAAAGGTAATAGGAGGGTTAACACTCATTTGCTGTAGTGTATACCAGGTAAATAGTCACTTGTGTTGTCTTAAAAAGAGTCTTAATTGTCACGTTGAAACATTTAATATTTGTTTAAAGATCACTGAATTATGTTTATTCTAGTCTCCTGCAAAAATGACAATATACAATATACATGTCGCAGCCTATGGCTGCAGCCTTCCCAGCTTCCCTCTCGTGCTGAGCAGGGTGGTGGCGGGCGAGGATGTCCGGCCTCACAGCTGGCCCTGGCAGGTGAGCTCATGTCCAATGTGTTAAACATGGTCACTCTGACCACCGCGCGTCGCCTTCAGAACTACATTTTCATTTAGCCTCGATAGACAAAAACGATGAGACCGACAGTAACCTATCTAAGAGTCTTCTGTATTTTAGTGGCCCTGAATTCCCACCGCAAAGGGTTGAAAATTGAAATGGATTAGAGAGATAATTAAAAGTGTAGTAATGCACTCTGCGCTCAGATCTCGCTGCAGTCGGACAGCAGTGGGCGCTGGAGGCACGTCTGTGGAGGCACGCTCATCTCCCCGGACTGGGTCCTCACTGCTGCACACTGCATCAAGTATGTCACAGTCATCATCATCATCACAGTCACAATACAGCATGCTCCTTTTGTAAAGGCTCACCAAGCATAACATGTATGATGTCGGGATCCGTTGATCCATGATAGATGTATGTACCTCTCTTCATTATCACCTTAAACCCAGTCAGTGGAGATTCAATAAGCCCAGGTCATGAACGTATTATGTATTTATTTACCATCCCAAACCAAAGGGCTTGGCCAGGAAATACTTCTTGACCAGGAATATCATGCACTTTGCTTTGTATGTGAATGCAAAACCAAAATCTCTTCCCACCCTCACTCTTTGTGCGTGTTCTCATCTCAAACCAATTAGCGGGGAGTGGAACAGAAAGTCTACATCAATGCCCTAACTGACCATGTGCAAGAAAACTAAACAAGATGTTGTCACAGCTCCAAGAGGTCGACTCAGAGCGTGCTGCTGTATCCTCTACCTCCACCTCAACACTGCACGACACCTCATCACGTCCTCATTCATTCCTCCTGTGGCTCAGTCACGTTGCTATGTGTTGTGTTATTCACCCTAAAGTCCAACACTAGGGGAGCGGAGCAGCAGGCTAACGTCCTGTTGTGTGAGCTACACTCTGGCATGGAATGGGAAGGAGTAGGGGGCGCACTGGGATAGGGCCTAAGAGTTGTTGGTTTGGGAAAACGAGCAGGGGTGACTCTTCAAGTATTCAACACGAATGGCATCAGAGACGTTTCTCGTCCCAGTAAAGACATTTTGTCAAACGTCAACGTTCAACCAGGTAAACGCAGCTCGGTGTCCTCAGCTAACGAGCATGACCTCACAGGACTAGTAGGCATCGGATTCTGCAATATTCTCCAACAGCTTAATTACAGTGTTGTACACACAGGCAGAGCCGTCAATAAAGTGCTGTCTGAACCCCGGGTCATCTGACACCCCACAGTGACCGCTACAACTACAGAGTGGAGCTGGGTAAACACAGCCTGAAGACGAGCGAGCAGGGCTCCACAGCCCGCAGAGCGGCCGCGCTCTTCCCTCATGAGGACTACAACTTCATGCTCAGCCGGTAACAGACGCTCACACAGCTACGTCAGCATGAGCAGTCACTGATCACTTCACTATTTGTCTTTTTAAAGAGGATGTTGATGCAGCAACACATTCATATAGAATACACCATACTTAGTTTTTGTCATTACTTTTGTATGCGGGTGCATTGTTTTGTCTTTCGCAGTAACGACATCGCCCTCATCAAGCTGTCCTCCCCCGTCACCTTCTCCGACACCATCATGGCCGCCTGCATGCCGGACCGGGGCGTGGTCCTGCCCCACGGTGCCCCCTGCTACGTCACCGGCTGGGGTCAACTCTCCAGTGAGTGACTCCATCTCGCAATTCATGGCTTAGCGGGGTGCACTCGTTACTCGGGACAAATATTGATGTTCGATTCAAGAATATTTCAGCACCATGAACTGGTCAGATCAATGTGACATATATCCGTATGCCTGCTAAATAAGATGAGACCTAAGTATCCCTGGGGTAGTGAGTCATTTCCTATTGGCGCTACCAATTCAAGATATGGTCATCTATTGAAATCAATGTAAAAACATATAAAACTAGTTTTTGTATATGAAAAAAAGGCTGGAGGTTTATGTTTCATCCTATTGAAACAAAAGATTTAGTTGGAAATAACATGCGTCTGACTTTTTAGTGTTTCTACCTTCACAACCAGGATGAATCCTGATTTCAAAATAAGAAACTCACACTTTACTCTTTACAGAAACGAAACAAGCGATGCTTTTTTATAATATGTTGAATGACTTGGTTTTACACCACCCCCCCGTCTTTGGCACAGGATTAACGCGATTTGAGGGAAAGCATGGTTTTGCAGCCGTCATCAACATGTAGACATACGACAGGACATGTGAGCGTCCTGTACAATGTACATGATACAATCTGATGGCTGAACCGCTCCTGCACCGTTGGACTGTTAACTCAGTTTGAAGTTGCAACAGAAGAGAGTGTGCTAGTACTAAAGCTATCTGTGCAGTTCTGCTATCCACTCTACAACTAGAAATGGCAGCAATGAGTCCTTCAGTATAATCAAGTTGGTACTCTAGCAGCTGAATATCTCAAGAGGCTTCCTATCTAAAACATGTGTGCCGTTAGTTTACACCTATCTACCCTGGACACCATCAATAACAGAAAGAAGCTCTCATCCCCTCCCCCTCCCGTCTAAGTGAACCTCCCTTAACACAATATTTGGTTTTCAACCCGAGTTAAACCAGTTAGCTCTCCGCAGCCAGCGGCGGTTCAGCTGACGTCCTGCAGCAGGCTCTCCTGCCCGTGGTCGGCCATGACACCTGCTCCCTGCCCGACTGGTGGAGCGTCCTGGCAACGGACAGGATGGTCTGTGCCGGAGGGGACGGCGTCACAGCAGGCTGCAATGTGAGTTCACACAGGGAAGCTGATCCAAAACTGATGGAACAGTCATTGATGGTCAATTACAGCCGTTATGTCGTCTGTAAAAACAGAATAAAAAGAGTGCATCCAGCATAAAAGAAAGGGAAATAAAAAAATACATAAAAAGTAAATTTACATTGAAATGGGAAGAAAAAAAAAAACAGCGTGCCTAAGTGATCACAGGTAGCCACGCTCCTTAGTGTCTGTACCCAAGCAGCCAGCCAACAGAGTGTGTGTGTGTGTGTGTGTGGCCCTGCAGGGGGACTCTGGTGGACCCCTGAGTTGCCAGAACCCCGATGGCTCCTGGGCCGTCCACGGCGCGGTGAGCTTCGGTCCGGGCCAGGGCTGCAACGTGCTCCAGAAGCCCACCGTCTTCACACAAGTCAGCTCCTACGTGGACTGGATCAGCAGCGTGAGGAACACGTTGCGTTGCGATTACCTCGGCAGCACAACAAAAAAGCCATCAAAAGCCTCGGCTTTCAAGAACAGGAAGTGTATTCAACTGGTGTTTGTTTACTCCGCAGGTCATGACCAACTACTGAAGAAGCCGTTCAAGACAGAGGATTTCGGTTCTTTCTCCTCTTCGTCTTCCTTTTTGTTGTCGAGCAACATAAAAACTGGAAAATGTTGTTGAGTGCAAATAAACTGAGTTTAGAATCATTGGCTTTGACTTAAAGCTAAAGTACTGACCACGTCCAGATGTTTCTGTCAGCAGCTGCACACAATAGCACCACGCACAGTAACACCATTAGAACATGTGGACGTCAGGGGATTCAACATGTAGTTATACACAACACACACACACACACACACCTGCT
Organism: Liparis tanakae; assembly: GCA_036178185.1. NCBI lineage: Eukaryota > Metazoa > Chordata > Actinopteri > Perciformes > Liparidae > Liparis > Liparis tanakae. The sequence goes on along the minus strand of CM070097.1, from coordinate 16,146,052 downwards.
CAGTAATCACAGCTCTTAAACACTGTTAGTTAACAAATACTTACTTTAATTTCTCATAAATATTCATGACATGAATGGGATTTTACTCTTCTGAGAAAATAACAAATTTCCCACAAACAAATTAGAATGATCATAGAAAAGCACATTTTCACAGTACAAGAAATACAGACTGAAGTAGTAAAAAAAAGCAATAATAGATGAACAGACAGCATGTATTTCAGACACTCGTCAAAGTAAAACAGAAAGTGATCGCTAAATCAAAACACTGATGTCATCATTGTAAAACATTTGGACTACAAAAGTAATAAAATCAATCACGTAGCTAACGGGTCCTTTGCAGATGGCGTACAACAAACTGTACACGACAACAAATAAAGAAGTATTACGACGTTTGGCAAGAGAGACTTTGAAATGTTGAATAGTAGAGACGAACCTGAAGTGACTCAGCGACCTGGTTGCCTTTTGCTTATCAGAAAATATGTAAATATAGAAACTGACCAGCTGACTGACCGCGTGGCTTCCTTTGCATCAACTACAATGACGTTTACCAGAACAGTGTGAGAGTGGGTGATGACGTCACTAATTAAAAGTGCCACAAAACTAATGAGGAAAGAAATACCCTCCCTAACGTGTGTACGGTTTGGCAGACGGGCTGTAAAGGGTTTGGCTTCAGCGGTTCATGTGAAAACAAGTCCAACGGGGGGAAGAAGACGAGAGCTTTTAGAAGTGTGTGGGCTGGAGCTCGGACCAGAGGCCCCTGAACAGCTGGCTTTCTTCTCCGATCCGACCATTCTCCTCGAACTTCCAAGTGAAAACAAGGCTGCGAGTCAAGCTGTGGTTGTCGGCATGGTGATGAGCAAGCGAGTGAGCGACCGTTTCCGTTGTTGCGGCGCAGCTGCAGCGTCAAAGAGTCTTCTGTGGGTCATCTCAACACTACTGCCTTCACAGCTCCGTGTTCTTCACAGCTTTCCACGACTCACGCGCTCCCTCCATTATGCTCGCGCTCGCTTCGTTCTGCACTCGACGGTAAACGCAACGCCGCGTTGGCAGAGCAGCATTAGAGCTCAGGTCCAGCCGCACCACGTCTTCCGCAGGGTTATGAACACAAAAGGCACTTGGCTGGACTCGAGTGTGTGCGGCTGGAGGGGAAACTCGCTCTGCTGCCGCAGCCCGTTAGCAAAGTAGAAATATTCCATTAAAATTAGACCGTCAGCCTCCTCAAAGGAGATGTCTCTAAAAACAGGAGCCTGATGGCGAGCATTGGTGCTGCACCAGTAAGTGAGCAATTTGGCCGTTGAGTCCACCACGGAGCGCTGCCCTCTCCCCGACCCACATCCACAAAGTTTACGCTCGTGAAGGCGGTTCGGTTGGACGCCACGAGAGCATCACTTATGTTTAGACACGTGTCGACTGTATGGAGGAGTCTCGTGAGATGTGCCTGTAGGCGACGTGTTGCCTGCGGAGCAAAGAATCGGCAAACTTGCAAAGCACACGGGTCAATAGTGAGCTGAATACACTTCTGTTTCCAAAAAGCAAACAACATTTGGACTTTCATTGACCCGTTAGATAGACACTCGACTTTGCTTTAGTGTCTTTGTCCCCTTAATGGGTCAGAGGTCCTCCCTACATCTAGAGTCATGATACCATGATGTCACGGCGTATTTAACAACAGACACTGAATGCAGACATTTAGGGATGTTGGACCACGTCCTGCTCAGGAAACAAATATCCACAACCGTAAAATCACAAACAGCTGAACTCGCCGCCCCTCCCTCCGGTCCGTTCCACCGCACCGCGTCCTACAGGGGTTTGTCTCATGAGAAACATACAACTTGGGTTTTCGCTTCAAATATACTTTCCTGTAGAGTAACGTTAGAGTGCCTTGATGTTTTAAGGAAGGGACATTTTGATAGTGTTCAACAACTACAACTCCCATTAGCTTTTGGGAGAGTGCCGATGGCTAAGAGTCACGGGAGCCGGAGCTGCCGAATGCTCACAAAGCGTCGTTTAAGTCTGCTGTCCGATAGATATCCCATCTTAGAATATGTAAAGAAAACTCCCAGTGCCATGTTCCAGCTTCTCTAGGGTGGCAGGAAAAGAAAAACCAGACGATGCACTGGAAGCAAATACAAAACACAGGAGACTCCCTCCAACACCGGTCAGCACTACGACACATCTCGCATTGACCGCTCCGGAGGACCAGGAGAGACCCTATTGTTGACAGCGAGGGAGAGTTTGTGTGTAGCGTCCGGTCATGCCAGCTGAGGCCATACAACACAGGACTTTGACTCAGAGTGAAGTGCGTTTGGTGTGTGCTGTTGACCCAAGGTGCCCCGGGTCACAGCGCCCGTCACCGTGAGAGGGGGGGGGGGGGGTTTACAGCGACCACGGCCATCACTATCCGGCTCTTTCTGTGTCAGAGATCCAGAGTTTGAAAACCGTACTATATCCTTGTAAAAAGTCTCACAGCGTATTTTCTTTGCATGAAGTGCCCTCTTCAAGTCTCGGTATAAAAACACAGATCCACAAACGGGGATCGCGGAGGATTCCAGTAGATTGTTTGAAACACGATCAGCTTGATCTTAAAGCGGCGGCATTTTATCCTCGTACTGCGGCGGTGGGGTCAGGGGTTCGATACTGAGTCCAGTCGCTGGCAGAGAGTTATCAATGTTTTTCATGTGCATCTTCTCTGATTTGATCCTGCGGATCTTGATAGGGAGGAGCTTGCGGCTATTTTTCCCAGGTCTGCGATTCGATGTGGAAGCAGCCGCAGAGGGAGCAGTCGGTGCCGGGGTGGCCGGCTGCGATCCGGTAGTCGTGACCTCCGACCCCTCGGATTCAAACTGCACACCATCAACTTGGACGAGGTCATCGTAGGACGGTAGCTGGGAGGTGCTGGGGCGAAGGTTGCTCTGACGGACAGGGTACTGGCCACTGCCGACGGCCTCTTCGTAGCTGGGTACCGCGTACCGGTGGGCTTGTTCCTCAGCACTGCACACGAGAAAAAACAATCAATCAATTTCATTATTATTCTCTAATGTATCACCTGTGTGCTGCCACAACAGAACGGACTTGATGTGTAACAGTATTTTTTTTAAAGAGGCAAATACGGGCGTTACTAAATCGCTAAAGATCATTTTTACTTTAAGTCAAAAGAAAGTTTCAAGTCACAGAACTTTAAAGAGACATATGACCTCAGTGAGCCGACTTAATAACTACAATGAATAAATACCATGGATTATTCATGTACTCACCGACTTATTATTATTGAAAGCAATATTTGGTTATTGTGTCCCAGTGTTATCCATCAACAGCATTTAGCAAAACATAACATTTAAAAAAAAAAAATCTAACAGCAAATGTGTGACAGCATTCGTCAGTTTACATCGTCAAATTAAAGCTCTGCTCTCAGACATAACAACAACAACAAACAAACAGCCATATTGGAACACATACTGGTCATGTGACCTACGTTTGTCTCTCCTCCTGCTCCCTTGATGCCGCTCCTCCGCGGTTGTGCGCCTCCTGCAGCCTCTGCTGCTCCCGCTGCTTGTTCCTCATTCCCAGACACAAAGACAGCAGCAGCATGACCACCCCGGAGCCCACCAGCACAAAGGCCACGGAAGACGCTTTATGTTTCCTGCCACTTGTACTCCCGCCTCCTCCAGAGCTGCTGCTGTTGTTGTTGTTGCTACTGTTGTCTGCCGGTACCACGCTCCACACGATCATCACGATCCCCAGGGCAACCAGCCCGACGCCCAGAGCACACAGTGCATACTGGGAACCAGAGTTTCCACTGTTTTCATTGGTGGTGTTGTTGTTGTTGTTATTGTTGTTGTTATTGTTGTTGCCCGTGCCTTCTCTGCCAATGGGGCTTACTGGCCCATCCACACTGGAACGCATCTCGTCAGTCCCTAACCTTCAGTGAGACCAGCTCCAGTGAGGTCAACAACTGGGGAGAGAAGGGCATGTGAGGTCAGACACGGAGAAACGGTCACAGAAAGGATAGCACAACAAAAAGAGAGTCGCATCGGCCTCACTGGTCAGAGCAATCGGACAAGCACCAAGATATTTGTTATTTATGAAAGAACTTCACTTCAGTATCTTTTTTGAGGCTTCTCAGAAAGTGTGTGTCGCCTGCTAAAAACTAACAGCAGACTAGCCGGTCAAAGTTACTGGTCACACAATGCAAACACATTACAAGGGTAGATAAGGAGCGCTACGGTCACTGTACAAAGTGTCAGTACACTATGTTACTCTCTTTACCCATATGTTTGGTTTATTGTATTGATCATTATCGGATGAGGACAGCTGGGAGCGGTTTGTATTTATTGGACCTCTATGTAACCAGATAAGTCAATTGAGAACCACTTCTCATCGACCAGGAGGCTCGTTACTAACTAATAAAACGGACACATCTCAACCAATTGCTTAACAAAATGACATCATAACATTTACAATATATCAAATACAAGCAGGGTTCCTGGAGAAGCGAGCGGAAGCAGTGATCAGAGACGTTGGTAATGAGTTACTGAAGAAGGTAACGAGGGGAGATGAACTCTCACTCAACTAATGGAATCTGTCAATTATATTACCTCTGTGACAATTTGATATACCAGTAGGTACACTTGAACACATGCCCAGACCTGCTGGAAGTGTGTGTGTGTGTCTCTGTCTGTGTGTACCCCAGCTTTAATTTGTGAATACCAGGTCGCTAAAGAATGCATGGTATGAGAAATAAGTCATCTCATCATGGCAACTGCCCGTTAGCGCCACACACACACACACACACACACACACACACACACACACACACACACACACACACACACACACACACACACACACACACACACACACACACACACACACACACACACACACACACACACACACACACACACACACACACACACACACACACACACACACACACACACACACAGTGCAATCCAGAGGAACATTTATGTGAAGATATATGACATATTAATGGACTTGTGTGAAAGTCCAACCTAAAATGGTTATATTTCATCACATGACAGGTTTTTACAATAAAGTAAGTAACACATTGAGCTCATAAAGATTCTCGTAGAACATTTGGAGTGCGAGTGTGTCCGCGTGTGCGAGTGCATGTGTGTGGGTGTACGTGCGTGTGTGTGAGTGTGTGTGTGTGTGTGTGTGTGTGTGTGTGTGTATATGTCACCAGTCGAAAAGAGTTGCCAACTGTTTACCTCTGAATGCCTCTTGCTAAACCCTGTCCCCCCCAGTGGAGCTCGTGTCCCCGGCGGCGTGGGGCCTCCTCCGGGTGTATTCATAGCCGTAACTCGCTCGTTTCTCCGCTACTAAACTGAACACTGGGCGGGTTGCTGCTCACTCACTCCGCTATCGCGTTGCTTACTTGGACCACGTCGGGATCCGTAGCCTGAAGCGGCGCTACGAAAACTTTCCACAACCTTTAAAAACTTCGGCTACTGTGTAACGTTGAGTAACATCTCCAGGATACAAAAGAAGAAGAAAAGAAACACAAAAGCAAAGGAAAGCCACGAACCAGGACGCCGGCTTTACACTCACCTCTGCATCGCTTCCACGACACGTACCACTCTTCTTCTTTCTTCTCGAAGCTGGGAGGTGTGGCGCTTATTTCCAAACCCCGCCGACACGGACGACAGTGCGCGTGGCGGACATTTGGAGACGAGCAGCAGCGTTTAAGAGAGGGGAACTTTGCCTGAGACGGATGGGCCCAGACAGAGAGGGCGCGGGAGAGCGGGGGAGGGAGGGGAGGGGAGGAGGGAGGGGGGCACTTCCAGTTTAACAATTAACTATTTCGCTCTCGGGGTGGGGGACGTGACGGAGAGACGCTGTGTGTGTGTGTGTGTGGGGTTGGGGACTTTCTTTAAAAAGAGTATACATCCTCGGGACTTTCCTGGCAGGAAGAATGTAGTATCTAGTTGAATCTAGTTGAATGCTAAGATCGTGACTCCATATAGGCTTTTTATTATATTAAAGAAAAAAGGTTTTAAATAGTACGTTACTTGATTAACGTTACGTTTGAATGATGTTAAAATCTGCTTATGAACTCAACGCGACTAATAACAATGTCAACACACAGCATCCCCATAGTCCTCTTTCACGGCCTTATTTTCATCGCAAACAATGATAGGAGTAGTCAGGTTTTATTTTAGTAAACGTATAAACACTTTACCGTCTGGTGCAAAGAAAAGTCCTGCATTCCTAACAGTACTCATTTTAAAGCATCTATCTATCTATATATATATATATATATATATATATATATATATATATATATATATATATATATATATGTGTGTGTGTGTGTGCATGTGGTTATTTGAATCACTGCTGGGTAACTTGACCTTCAATAGTTCATCATAAGTTCATCATAAGTTTAACTTTTATTTATATTTTGTATCATTAATCAAAATGTAGTAACTGAAGCTTTGAAATACATGTAGTTAAATGAATCTCACCACAATATGGTGACAGAGCTTTTTGATGGCCATTAAAATGTGTGTCATTCTGTCTCGACAGCTGACTCACTGTGTACTTAATACTTCAGTGACCTCTGGCGAGCCCAGGAGTTTCATATCAGGGCTTACGCTAAACGACCAGATTACTTCCTCTTTGTGTATTTAACAACTCCTTGCCGTCAGTCCTTTCGTGCCCTTTGGGACAAAACCCCACCGGCAGGAAGACCCAGTGCAGCCCTCAGTGTTTTGTTTAATTGTGTCTAGTTTACATGATGCAATAAAGTTACACAAGACAGTACAACTTGCCCCACTTTCCTCTCTCCTCTTCTGTATCAGCTAGCTATGACTGCACTATTTCACAATAATGACAAAACCAGTCGTAGCCTGCAGCCTCTCATTGCATTGCTCCTCCTGTGAGGAGACCCTGTTGCTCTGGACTCTGGGGAGGTCGTCTTCCTCTGAAGCTTTTGTCTGGATCCTCCATTTAAACACACCTACACCCCCCCCCCCCCCCCCACACACACACACACACACACACACACACACACACACAGAGTAAACGAGTCTTGATTACATCTGGAAGTCCAACTGCTGTCAGCATTTAATCAAATTAAGTGCCATGTTATATTCAGATATAGATACGCTTGATTTAATGGCCTCAAGCGTAGCACATTAACTTTTCCCAGGTGGAACGTCGCCTCACACGCACCTTACCTCGTCATGCCGCTCATATCTCAGGGTGGACATCATGTAATGAATAGCCAGATCCTTCCCAACCCTGGGTGGATTGCATGGGGAAGCTCTGTACCAGGATGCTGTGTCATCCTCCACTTGCCACAATGTTCGAGTCACCGTGAGGGGGAAGTTGCACCTTGTTGTCTTGGCTGGACGTCTACACCGAGACTTGAGTTAACTCGTTCAACGGGCAGCAGACAGAGGAGGGATTACCGGAGTGACTCACCAAAATACCGAGGAGAAATCAGTCGAGGGTACGGAGTCAGTATTAACGCGCACATGTGATCAGTGAGTTTGGTCTCCACCTCATTTACATCACGGTGGAGGCAATGAACCACACACACACACACACACACACACACACACACACGCACACACACCTTCTCAAGCCAATGAGTTCAATCAGGGGATCGGTTTGCCTCCTTTATTCATACAATTTCATCATTTCTATAATTTTCTCTGTCTCACAGTCAAAGTTCCTCTCGTTCATACAGTTCATACACCACCACTCCTGCGTGGTTTTATTTTTGTTGTTTTTGGCCACCAGGGGATAAAAAAAGCCCCAAACCAGTCTGACAGACATACACATCTTATACATTATGGCAATTATAGTAATTTCTACCAGCTCCAACATCGGCAGTGCAACATTGGTTTCGACGTGGGGTTGTGCTTCTGGTACCTGATGAGTTGAAGTTAAAGGTTCACTCTTCTTCTATAGCTCTTGTTTGGCCTTCATCAACTGTTGAAAAAAAAGAAACTTCTCTCACTCGCTGACATCACTCTGTAAGTCTGTAATGGTTAGAAATCCCCTTCACATTACATGTAGTTATTTAGCTTATTGTTAAAAAACAACATTTGTTTCATTAAACTTTCTGCTGAATATGGGCGCACAAGACTATAAAATGTAAGACATCATCTTTATTTATCTTTAAATTATTTACTTTTTTTAAAAACATATCCTCAAATCTTCCAGCACGAAGCCTCTATGGACATACAGCTCTGCAGTCATCTTTTGTTGCCATAATTAAAATATGTTCTTGTACTTCACACTATAAAACATCAGAAGAGGGTGCTACATCTGTTTAGACACGACTGTATAAATGTGCAAGATGAAAAAATGTCTATCAAACATAAACTCTAGAATTTAAAATTAAATTAAAGTTTTTCTTTTGTCCTCTGTCCTCAGCTACACTGACAAGGCATCACAACCAGTAGAACTGAAGGAAACAAGAACAATTTACATTAATATGAAACTTTTTCCATTTTGTCTTCAAGTATTATACAAAAGAATCGAATGTCCTTCAGAGAAACAGTGAATAGCAAGTCAACAAAAACAAATTTCCAAGTCAAATATTGATTCATAAAGAACTTCTTACACACAAACAAATAGAAAAATAATCATTTAGCTTGCGACCTGCAACTTTTGATACAGAGGAGAGAAATCACTGCCCTCTAAAACATCAAAATACCACCTGTGCACAATGAAAACCTGCTAAAACCAGGAGACTTGTAAAAGAAAAAAAAGAATCCTGTCTCATTTTAAAAAGTGCTATCTGTCCTTTTAGTCCTCGTCTTTAGAGAAAATAACCATCTCATGTTCGGGTTCACATGACAAACGTCCAGAGCGTAGCTGTGATGAAGCTGAGAACTGGTGTGTCGTCCCACTGCGATGACCTCACACGTTGGTGACCTCGATGCTGGTGTAGCCGTGGATCGGGCTTCCATCAGCTCTGGGCGGAGTCTGGTCTCGGCCTTCCCGAGGCAGGGAGCCGTAGCTGATATGGCAACTCAGGTCTCGCCCATTGCGGGCTTTGGGGCTGAACCCTGTGGGAGGCTGACACACATATTCATTTATTGTTACCACCGATGTACTCAAACGAGGCCTTGTTTACTTGATGCTTCTGATGCACTATTCTCACTAAGTAAAGCACTTGTTTCCACTCCATCAGCCTCGTCTGGTGTTTTGTATTCGGCTCGCGGCCGCAGACTGTCTGGTCAGCATCGATTTCATTCATGAATGTTGTACGCCTGCTGTGTCAAAGCGGTTATCTCTTCAAGTGTCTTCTTATGTGTCAGCTCTAAGCTGCATGAGCCTGATTGCCACTCCTACATCAAAACGTAGGCTGAAATAGAGAGAAACATCTATGAAAGGTTCAAGAAGTGAATCCCCCCCCATCCTCCCACCTTCACAGCCCTCCTCCTCAGCGAGCCTTCGTCATCAGTGTGCCGCCCGGTGGAGCCGGGCGCTCTGCCAGGGGAGTCCTGGCGGACGAGGGTTGGTGGAGTTCCCAGGCCGAGGTGCTCATAGTCCTGCTTGGCATCCGTCCTGCAAGGAAACATGGGTTGGAGTGTGGTGGACATCGGCCTCAAATAGCATTTAAAAGACACCAGAACACACCTGTGTGCAACATTAACGAGCAAATATGACATCATCGTAAGTGGAGCCTGAGTGGGATCCGTCTCGGAGAGCGTCTCCTCTCACCTGGCGGAGCTGATCAAGGTCTTCATCTCCTCAACGAGGTGTCGGCGAACCATGTGCTTGTTGCTCGGGATCCCCAGTGCTGTTGCCATGGCGTCAGTGTTAAAAGTGGGGTCGAGCACCATGACGGCGCCGTGAACGCCGCTGCTTAGAAAACTTTCAGCAAACTCCTGGACGGTCGGATGGAAAGAAGGCCGACGAGTGAATCATTTCTATTCCTAAGATGGAATGTCAAATCTTCTGACGCAACGCTGCGCACACGGACCGGCGGGCTGAAGGAAAATGCACCGAGAGCAACAGGCTCACACAAATGATGTCACGTGTTTATTCATGTGTTAAATGTCAGCATAAATTCACACTCCCTGAGGACGTTTACAGGACGTCGGTCCAGACGGCCTTATCTCTACACACCCTGAATGTGCCACTGCTTCATCATGGCGACATGTTGGATATGAAGAGACAATGTGGACCTGGGAGATCATGTTCCAACATCGCCAGAGAGGCGCTATTCTGAAAGGCTCCGTAAACAACTCGGAGCAGCTTAGAAACACATTAACAAATCACTGTGGAGATGATAGGGAGTGCTGAGTAAACACGAGAGCATGTTACCCGCAGTAGCATGTGATAGTGTTCATATCACTCTCAATACATGAGTATCTCTTGGTTGTTTGTATTTAATCCAACTATTTGATATTTTGTTTCAAGATGTCAGTCTTTAAAGGATAATATATTGTTTTGCAGTGTTTTGTATGTATTCATTCTCTTTCTCTCTCCATCCTCACCTTCAGGTCAATATCTTTGATCCACTTCACGACCCGATGAGAGGTCCACACCAACGGATCCACGTTTTGGTGCTCACACTGTATCCGACGGGCCTGCAGTGCCTGGAAACATGATTAATATGTACTTTTTAATCAACTGTTTTCGCCTGCCGCTGGAGCAGAGCCGACTGAGATCACTTCTGTCCTCTGCTTGTGATCATGGCGCAGAAACTCACTCACCTCCTTGTCGAAATTGAGTAAGTGCAGCAGTTCGATGCCCAGCAGCAAGCTGACCTGGTGGAACTTCTTGGTGATGTTGAGGTGGCGTTCAAGGTCGCGCCGTGTCAGGGAGTTCAGCAGACGGCCGTCGACCAAGTGGTTGTGGAAGGCCTGGGAGTACTGAGGCAAGCCCACGTCACTCAACCAGGCCTTGGCCACCCAGTGGTGGTCCATGCCGGCAGCCTTGGACAGCCTGCAGGGAAAGTGTACGAGACTCCAGTTGGACCTCGACCTCGAAGGAAACCCGCTTCCACCAGGACCAGTCCAGAGCCATTTCAATGGCTGACCAGGACTTCTTGCAAAGGCATTCATTTTTCCCAGAGGATTAATCATACGGACTTTGGTGATGCCCTGACCTTTTGCTACAACAACAAGACTGACATTTGCAGTTTTGAGTGGGACGACTTGACATTTGGAGGGATTGCTATCAAATGTGGATCTGATGGTGATTTTAGGGTGAATTTGAATAATATTGATGTTTTGACCAACACAGTCTTCAAAATCATACCAGAATCCTACTGCAATTCTGATATTCTACTGACTTGGTCACATTGCAATTATCCCCCCCCCCCCCCCCCCCAAAAAAAGGAAATTATTTTGACTATTTTTAATGTTCGAGGGAATGAGAATTTGTATATGATTAGTTATTATATTATCATTGACAAACATATTAAAATGCATTATTTGTTGTCATTTGCCTTGCAAATTGCTTCTTGGCTATTTAATGATTCTAGTTTATCATACAGTTGTACGTGTCTTTTTCTCTCCAGTCTTCTATAGCAGGAAGATGAATGTTTATGACTGTTCATCAAACTAAACACACCTTTTAATCATTTCTACCTGGGTTTATGAAAATTATGATGGGAATTCAGACTATCAAACTATTTTGTAGAGACGTATTTGCAACCCTAAAGAAGGATAAGCGCTATGGATAATGGATGGATGGATATTGCTGTTGAATTGTAAGTGCTCTGAGGCTCCATAACTCAAACCCCACAGCGGCAGCAGCTTCATGCGGAACACGCGCAGGTGAGAACATTTGCTTTTGTGTTTAATCTGAATTTAAATGGAGGAAAATTTCAAAACTGAGAGTGAGACTGTTGCATTTATTGGAGCTTCATGTGTCAACACGTATCTCTCTATTTAGAGTTAATGTTCAACTTGCAAATGTTGTTACTATACATCACCAGCAGATGGCCCTCTTACATTATATATGATATGATATAATGTACAACGTTTCTACAATAATTCTCCGTGTCCCTTCCTCACCCTCTACCGTTCTCAGCATCTCTGTAATCCTCAATGGCCAGGCGCAGTTTCCGGCGATGCATCACACTGCTGACCCCTAAACCCAGCTCCAGGTCTTCATCGGTTAGTCCAAGTAAAACCTGCAAAGTGGGATATTGTTCAGCCACTGAAGCCACGAAGTGTCCTTCAAACAACCAGCTGGATTAAAATATTACGGGTTATATAACTGGTAAATTGGAAAGTGAGTCCACCTGCATCATGTCAGCGGTTTAATCCTACCTTTCCACTCTTGACATTTTCTGTGCAGGTGCGGATGTACATTGGCATTGCCATGACAACCTCCAGCCACGCCTGCACAGTGCCAGCCCTCCACTGGGACATGGGGGTCATCCTGGCCAGCTCCACCTGCTGGAGGCGGTCCAGCTGGTCCTCCGACCCGTCGGAGAGGCTGAGGCAGTGGCGGGAGGGGCTGGAGAGGCAGTCTGAGTCTAAGTGGGAGGGGGGGGGGTGATGTAGTTGAGGGCGTGAGTGAAGGCAGAGGTGGTAGTGGGCATCGTGAGCGATGGGAAAGCAAAACACATTAATCCCAAAATGCTGCAACAATTTGACATCAGTTTAACATCAATTCTGCTCAGCGGGGGAAGGGAACGAGACACAAGTCTTTGCTTTCAAACACATCTTAAGCTTTTGGCTGCGTGAAAACGAGCAGAGCGTTTGCCAGGGACGCTGTAAACAAAGTTGCAGCTTTCATAAACAAGCTCCCCACTTAAGAGGTCCATTAAACAAACAGTTTGACCTGTTGCATGAACACATCCACATGAGCCTGCAGCAACACCTCCATGAAAACAGGAAGCCTGCTATTAGAAACATGACGTTTTATTTTGATGTCTCAGGAAATCTGACAAATTAACTATAGGGTCAATTCTGCCTTGCCATTGTAATTGTGTCCTTTGTTTGATTGTTTGACCTTTATGTTACTAAAATGGACCACATCTTTCCCTGTTGACAATTTTGTCAATATTGCAATATTCTGGCAACAACGCAGCTCACTTTCTTTAACTGAGACACGTTTCTCTGCCTTTACCAGCAGGTGGCCCCCTAGTACTGGTTTTGGGCTCAGCGGTTGTTGGAGCAGAATGTGTTACTATCACGGCTCCAGCCACTCATACACGCAGCACGCTCCTCCACTTGAGCTGTTGTCTAGGGAGAAAGTAAAAACGTTACTGCCTGTGCAGCGTCACTTCATGTTTTGTATTTGATAACAAAAGCAACATTCACAACATTCGCCGGTCTCGTCTCCAGTGACAGCATACAGGAGCTTTAGCCTCCAAAGTCTCAAACAAAAGGATCCACCTGAAGTTTCAGAATCGTTACCTGCCAAAACATCCTTTTTGTTTCAATGTAAAAATAGACATGAGATGGAATGACGCTGGCTGTGTGTGCCCGGAGCCTTTTCCACTTAAAACAGCCCCACAATGTTTCCTTTTCTCCTTCCTTCCTGACAGAAACCCTCCTTTATGGCAGGCTTTGCACCACCAATGTGTGCAAGTCCAAAAAGAGATTCACTATTAAATTATGGCAATTTGTATTAAACTTCAGTAATTCATCTCAAGCTGGACACTTTCATGAGTCCTCCTAGGAGCGATACCTAAACTGAAGGTGCACTTCTAGTGGCCCTCAGAGAGCTATTCATATTAAGCTGAATAAATCTGCTTTTTGGGCAGAAGGAGAAAAGGTCTATTTTCCAGTTCTTACCAAGGTGGCACATAAAGACGCGTCAGAACTGACGGCCTGAACCCGAGTTGAGGGCCAAAGCTTCCAGCCCCTGGACTCTGGGTCCTCCCGTGGACCGGAGCCTATTGGGCCTTTTTAACAACACAACAGAGAGTCAGAAGGACAAACTCCTGCGCTGTGGCCGTCCTACAGTGAAGACACTGCCGACCTCTACGTGAGGCCGTGAGTGTTTGATGGTTGTGTACACAGTGATGGATCTGGAGACCTTAATACGCGGGAAGCGGTTCTGTTCAAGCAATCGAAGCCTAAACGTGCCCTTCAACAGCTGCTGTGTTATCCCGAGCTGCGTTTCTGATGCAATGTCACACTGGGGATGAGAAATGGAGGAACACGCGGCACCAACATGCATGTGATACAGTGGAGAGATATTTGACATTTTTCAGATTTTGCAATTACAAACATGTTTTACAGTTGACTGGATGGAGTTTCAGATACATTATTACAGCCGAGGTGAGTCGAGAGCCCTAAATAAGCAGATCTACATGTTGGACAATGTGTTTTTTCCGCTTTGGTTGGACTTCTGGCTGTAGCTTTAATCTCAGCTTAAAGGAAGTTAAAAGGATAGTTTGACATTTTGGGGAACATGTTGACTTTCTTGCCGAGCGTGAGATGAGAAGACTGATACACGAAGCTCCAGCCAGCCTGTTTCAAGTCTAAGCCAAACTAAGCTAACAGGCTGTAGCTCCATATTTAACTTACAGACATTAATGTAGAATCAACTCTCCACAAGAAAGCCAGATAGTGCGTTTCCCAAAATGTCAAACTATTCTTTAAACTGCAAGATATCTGTCAAATCTAAAATCGGTGTCTAATGTCAGACTTTGTTTCAAGAGGATGCTGTTGAGGTGATATGTTGTCATCTGTTGCTCCTGAATGCACATCAGCACTCAATTGTTTCTGGGTGATTTGTATCAGAATTTGATTGAACTTGAAGAAGTGCTCAGTTCCAAGGTCATTCTGGGATGTCGTTAGCAGGCGTCTGCAAACACAGCGTGCAACCCAGCAGCACAGCTCATCTCAAAGCAATTAGAACTTGTGTACCGAGGTCTTACAGTCTGATTGATTACTTCTTGGGTTACTTCGCTGTGTTGAGAGTCCGGTGGAGGTCAGGCAAGAGGGGTCAGTGTTAGAGGTCAGTGGTCAAATCAAAGCAGAACATTATTGACACCATATGCTGACATATCGGAGTCAGCTCCAACAATCTAACATGGCTTCCTTTCCAATCTCCTTCGTTTCCTGATCATTTCAATACCAAGGAGGAAGAAGTAATGCTTTTCTTTTCTTTTCAACAAGGAGTTGAGAAAGAGAGGAAAGGAGGCCATTGGGAAGCTTTCGGGGATGCAGTCCTCTCAGTGGCCCCTCGAGCAGTAAGGAACAAATCAGGATTAGCCACACCAAGACAAATGAACATGTGAACGCACAAATGTTAACACAGGGAAAGAGAGGACAGCCACATGGAAGTTCAACGTTATTTATTTTATTTTAAAATAATCTTATTCTTAGTTCTTTTGAGCGTAAATTTGTTGCCATGCCTTTAAAAGTTTGCTACTATATCCACTTCTAAACATCTCAGGACTTCACAATAGAAGTCCTCCAATTAAGCCTACAACTTTAACTTTAAATAAAAACTCTTTTAATAATAATATTAATTTGATTTCTGTAATTTACAAAAAGGAAAATATTTATGAAAAAAACAAACAAACAAAAAAACAAAGAGGCCGTGGCTCAAAACATAAACATTATACAATGTTTTTCATTTGATATGTGTTCCCCCCTCAGCAGAGGTTGATTAAATGAAAAGTAGCCTAGACTTCCATACATCTCATTAAATGAATAATGAAATAAAGTGGTTGAGCTGTTGTTCTTATACATACAATTAAATACACGTGACTTATCTGTGAGTTACCTCTGGGATTCACCTCTAAATCCAATACCTGTGAGCCCCCAAGCAGGTTGAGCTGAATGCTAATCTCTGACAGCTCTGTGGGTGAACAACGCTCCATTGTGATCTGTGACTCTAAAGTGTTTCAGACGAGTCCGACGGATACCCAGTGTTAGTTTAAAATCAGGGAGAGAAAAGATTTCCTGGGGGTGGCAGTGCAGACTCCGGCTCCTTACAATAAATGGATGAAAATAATCCCACGTCTCTAGTCATTCTTGTGCTTAAAGAAACGCTATTAACCTTTGGCACAAAGTTAATTGCTTTTTTCCCGCTCCAGCTGGTGGCTTGAACTGTGCATCAGAAGTTGGGGGTCATGGGAGAAGGTTCGATTAGCCTGCTTGAATCTGATCTCTAAGCTCCGGGGTTGCCGCTCGTTATTGTTATCGAACGCCGGCTCCACGCTCAGGACTCTCAAGTCCAGATTCTCTGGTAAAGTGACCTAATTCCTGAGGTTGGGCAAAGCCTGAACCATCAGTATACTATCTACGATATCTTACTTATGTTACGATTATAGCTTTCTTTTGTTGGACTAACTTTTCCCAGAATAATTGCAAGTATTAATAAAACGATTAAGTTCCAAGCTACTGTAAGATCCTACAGTAAGAGAATGGCACAAAGCCTCATGAATAACGGGGATAATTACTGAAGCATTCGAAGTGTAGTGCCGGGGTTTCTTTGCGACCGTTAACTGACCATGAATACATTTTAAATGTAAGTTTGTACAAAGAGCCTACCAGGTGCAGATTAAACTTTTCTGTATTTAGTTTGGGATGTTAAGCTCATTAACATCCATCAGAACGTTTTTCTAAATAAGAAATCGAATAACTTCATTTGAAATGGAAAAGAATCATGAATGAACATCATGAAATTAGTAACTGACCTCTCTTTTTTTTTTAAAGCCCTCCTCGACAACATACCGAGAGAAAGACAATCCGTTAGCAGGGTTTTGTTCGGCATGCATTTGGGGACTGGGACTATGTGCATGCATGTGACACATGTACCTTCGGCATGTACCTTCTATCTTGGGAGATAGAAAACACATTTTCTTGCATTTCCTGTTTGGCTTCATGTTGAAGTGGAACAAACTGTTCTGCATAGAAAGTTTATTCCTCGCTTAGCAGCGTCTTTGAAGTCTCATTTGAGCGAACATCCAGGAGAGCAGCTTTCTTGGCGGCTGAGGGATGTGTTGTGCGACCGAATTAGAGGCGGATTTGAGGAGTCTGCATGTTGCCGGGAGGAAACGGTTCTCATCATGGCAGTGTGGAAGGAGGGGGATGGACCAGGCAGGACAATCAACAGCGAGGAGTTCAAGTTAAAAGGTAGTGAGAGGAAGGGAGTACATGTCAAAAATAACAAAAAGGCATTCAGGACAAGGAGACATTTACACGCACAAAGTGCACATCAACTGTTGTTATTTACAAGTACAGCAGTCCTTCAAGTTTCCGGTTGAGTGAAAACAAAAAGTCAAAATGTAAAGAACAATTAAAAGATCCAGTAACACAGTCATGTTGGCGGGCAGATGCGATAGCACATATCCACGTGGTCGCGGCGTCACACTGTCCACTCCACTACGTACAGGACAGTACATACACACGTTGCTCGTTACGGTTTACACTTCAGTAAAGCAGGACGCGCCTCCGGCTCCTCACATGGCCGCTGACCATGGGCGGCTCACGCATGCAAACACTCTCACCCACACGGAGGCGTGGATGCATGTGAGAGTGCGCAGGCACACACATTATTATAGCTGTACACACTGACATCCAACACACACCCATCATCTCACTCACACACACACACACACATACTGCTGTCTTCTGATCACCGACAAAAAGGCTCTCCAGCTGGTTCGCTTGGACATGTGTGCTTTACCAGTCTGCGTCTTCTTCTATGTAATAATCGGGCGTCGAAGTACCATCAAACAAACCGGGCTCGAGGGACTTGCGCTGCTTCCCCCGGGCGAAGACACGCGACAGAGAGCCCAGGCCCATCTTCTCTTTCTTCTTCTTACGCTTCGCCTCCTCCAGGTCTTCTAGGGACTGGAGGACAAAAGAGAAAGCAGAGGGGAGCAGAGGATGAAGACACGGGCAACGGGAACAGAGAGATACCAGAGCGGAGAAGTCAGTAGAAGTGGTGCAGAGTGGGCGATGCAGAAGGAAAGATAAAGATCACAACACAAAGGGGAAGTGTCACTTGACGTGCTGTTCAGGCGTGCAATTATGGAACAACTGCGACTGGTTTGTGCATGCATTCAAGCCACAGCTGCAGAGAGAGCGTTGCTGCGTGGGGCGAACATGAACGCGGCCAGAACGATGGTGGAAGGAGACGGCGGCGGGGGCGGCGGCCAGGGAGCCGCGATGTCGGCAGTTACCACAGAGGAGGCGACTACTTGGGAGGGCGAGGGGGGGGGGGGGGGGGGGGGGGCCTCTTACATTGCAGAGGGAGTGTGTCCGGTGGCGTGGCGAGTTGATGTCACTCGGTGTGGATGACCGGTCTCCCTCCAACGCCGAGGCATCGGAGATGATGGAGGGCTGCCGCGAGTGGCACGGGCTCACTCGCACGGCGGCCACTGAACGGGACAAGAAGGAACACAGATAAGACTTGTTTGCTTTTTGTTTCGCTGTCGGCCAAAAGTCGTGAACAGGGCACGTCTTCTCAACAATGCCCCTCCAGCCTGAAGACAAAGGTGTATTTAAAAAGCCCCCGACCAATAGCCTGAAATTATTCGCAATTAACTGTAGTTGCCAAGCAACAGTGAAAAAAGCCTCACAGAGGTTGAGCGAGTGTGTGTATGTGTGTGTGTATAAGTGAAACTGATGTACATACAATACCAAAAAAATTATAGCAATTTGGGGATTCTTGGTTCACATGTTTTCTCACTTTTAGTGTTTTAGTCTTCTTCCTCCAGACGTCCCCAACAGTCAGTTTGAGGCCCTTCAAACAACCTCTAGGAGGATGGAGATGGACGCCCAGTCTGGTGGAAGGCTAGTTTGTGAAGACATTTTCTTTTAATGCTGAGACGGTAGTCCTTCAGTTTGTAAATGTGTATTCTTATATTTCCTGAGGTTCTGTTGTGTATGGTTGGCCCCAAGCCCTTCGATGACACTGTACTATTCATTTTGAGGGGGAAGATTATTCAACGTTAATGTTACCCTTGTACTACAGCTATTTCAGAAGAACTATCTTTTTAAGTACACAAACCGAGTCCCCTGTGCAGACATGTGCAGCTGAAAACATCGCAAAACACATTTTTTTTTATTCACTTGAACTTTGAAAACGGGCTCCAATTGTTTATCAGGGTGGGTCACCGGTGCAATGCAACGCAGGAAATCAAAGGACAGAGTTCAATCTGACATCCACAAGTGCCCATTAACTGTGTTGTGAATGTCAAACAGGAGTCAATGGCTGGTCGTGCTCTGGCTTGCAGTTGCCGATGCACTTTAGTGCCAAATGTGTGCATGTAGCCACGGCTCCCCGTCCACAGTGACAGATGAAGTGGTTTCACCGCCTTCGTCTGTGGGGCACGCGAGCACCAATCAGTTAAATGGTGAAGCTGCAGGAGCAAATGTTGTGAGCGGCCTGAAAAGTACATTTAAAAAAGGTTTCCCTCAGAAGATCAATTTATTGCAACATTGAAGAGGAAATGCACGTCTGTTGTTGGGGAAACACATTTCACCAGACAGAAACACTCCTTATCACCCAACTGATCCTCAGCTGCCACCATTCGTCGAATACAGAGGAAACATTTCCGTGCGGCATAGACAAATGGAAGGTGTAAAGCCCAAACGGTATGTTCACTGTAACTGCTACATGAAGCGCATGAAATGGAGCGACCGAGAGCGTCATCAGCGGCCATCAATCTGCTCGCTCCGAGCGGACGACGGGAGTAAATGTGTGTGAAGCAGGTTCACGCCGGCATGCAGAGGCTAGAGGACGGCGGAACCGGCTACCTTGTCGGTCGGTGGGGTGGCCGGTGTGGACGTAGAGGGTCTGCTGACTCTGTCTGATGGCAGCGGTCAGGGGAAGGTCGGCCTGCATCACCCACTCCTGGTTGTTGCCGTTCACAACCGTTTCCGTGGGCATGGCCAGAGAGTGGCGCTTGGGCACATCCTTGGTCAAGGTTGCTAGTGACTGTTTGGCCTTGAGGAGGTAGACAAACAGATGCAATTAGTCACAAAGGAGAGGGAGAGAGAGAGAGAGAGAGGTTTTCTGGTTGGTTTTGAGTCAATCTTCCTGTTGTTGTGGTCTTTTTATGTTTGTGTCATACGTGTGAACAAGTACTTGTTGAGCTATGGATCCAGAATCCTACTTAGTCTCCGAGTGCATGCAGGCTAGTGAGTTCTCCCCTGGGCTCCTCGTGCGGGTTGTTGCCTCGTGAAAAATGCTGCTGTATTCATGTTCGTCTTTTGTAGTGTGAAATCTCTCCTTGCCGCTCCAGAGGGCCCAGCGAAGAAAAAAGGAGGAGAAAAATATCTGGAGGAGTTCTTTTTGCTATTTGCCTCTTTTCAAGGAAGAAAGTCAGGGCATGGGGTGTGGAACTGGAGGAACTGGAAATTATGAAGCCGTTCTTGAAGTTTAATGAAAACATTTTCTCATCCGAGCCTCTTCACAAAGTGTAATTGACAATCCTTTAGCGGTGAGCTGCTGTAGCCTTGGGACATGTTTTTGCAAGTGTATTTCATGTCAAAAGTGTTTCAGTTTCTTTGTAAGAGTTCTTGACCTGTTGGTGTTTCACAAATTATTCAATTGTTGTTATTGTGCCAATCTGATCATCATGCCAAGCAACAACAGGCTGCAAATCAAGATGGAAGCAATCAGCTTCGCTGCAATCACCTCTACCTACCAGCGGTCTAACGGTTATCAATCAAAGTGTGTGACATGCAAACCCCAACACAATCACAAACCCCTGGACCAGTCATTAATTGTCAGAATATTTTTTCCGCCCCAAGCATTTGTTTGCTCAATTAAAACCACATTCAGATCAATCATAGCAGGAATCCGTGGAATCACCGGTGTTAGGATCACTGGGATCGATCAGGGTCGGCTGAGGGTTAGTCAAAAACGTGCAGCTGAGAGGGGATTGGGGGTGGGGGAAGGGGGCGTTCCTAAAACGACAATTGGGTCACAAGGAGGAGAGATTTCCAGGGAGCACCAGGGTCAACAAAGGAACAATTCCAAACTGGGGGACCATCTTACCGCCATGACCCTAGGAGAGTAGTCCCTGTCCCGCTCAAACACCCGGATCTCCATTCTCTGATTGACACAGTTACTCATCTGGGGGTTGGAGACATGACGGATGGCTATGCTGAACATTCAAGGCTTTCTGTGTTTGATTATATGCAATATAGACAGAGAGACGTACTACACACCTTTGAAACAGAAATGGAACTTAGAATCTGGGCTTTTTTTATGTGCATCTTTATAAACTGCTATTATTTGTTGTGAATATGATCTTTTCCCAGGTTTTGTCATAGCCTTGATAACTGTACTGGTTGTGTTCTACATGCATTGACTTTATTCTTCCCTACATACTATATACTAAAATACTAAGCAAAAACACAAATCTCATTTAACAATTACAAAGAAAGAGATGCATGTTTATTTTGAGAGCATTAAAGGAGTCTCCGTCTCACCATGGCCAGCTCAGCCTCCAGCTCCTTAATGCGGTTCTCCTTGAGGTCGAGCTGCGAGCGCAGCATCCCCGTGTGCTCCGTCGCTTCCTTGGTCTGCCGCCGCAGGTCCCACTTCTCTCGCTCCAGCAGGTCTTTCTCTTTGGCCAGCGCCTTCACCGCATCCTCGCTCTCCTAGTGGACACAGAGATCCTGATGCATCGTCTCACACACCGAGCATTCCCTCGAGAAACAAACCCGATGGGTCAAACCTGTTGCACCATGGCACCGGACCAAAGTCAAGAAGAAGAGGAGGGTCTAAATTGCTCATTTCATTACTTCCTGTGTTGTCTTGTCAGGCATTTTCAAATGACCAACCTTCTTTAACCTGCTGTACGTTAAGTTAAAGATCCTACCACAAGTTATTTTGCTCGGAAATTAAACCATATAAAGCAAAAGGAATAAACATATTTGAGCCTCTAATCTTATCAAATGTCAAACTATATCTGTCGCCATGTAAATACTGTCACAGTGAGTTAAGTATGTAGAGAGCTTAACAATTCGGCCACAATAAGCATTATTCTTCCTAACCAGAGCACGCACACGAAGAACAACACGCATTGACTTATTTACAAAACCCTTCTTTGTTGTTGCTTGGACGGGCCGCGTCGATGCACATGTGCATCCAACCGGCACAGAGACACAAGAAGAAGAGGCGGGAAATATGTGCCGTACTTTTCTGTGCTGCTCATAGTTGCGTATGAAGTCGCGGAGCTGCTCCTCCCGGCTCTCCAGTGTGGCATAAAGCTGCTGCATCTGGTTCACCAGGTCTGCTTTCTCCACCTTCAGGCGCTTACGGTCCAACTTCATGGCTGCAAGGAAGATATATGAGAGAGAGAGAGGGAGGGAGAGAGAGAGGGTATTGATGGTGAGTTAAATCACTGAAGTTGTCAACTAAATAGTTCCCTTACGTTTCGAACAGAGCTGTGCACACCGTGTTAGTGAGAAAGACAATGTTTGATGGACGTCTCTTCCCCGAGAGCAGATACACAATAATAAATGTTGCCTTCCCAGGTTACTGACGAGTGGTTTTAGAGAGCAGAATGATTTGTAACATTGGCTAGGTCTATAAAGTCTTTGTTTTGGTTTTGGTCAACACAGTTACTCATTCATATTAACTGCAGGAATGTGATTCATGTGCCCCATTTCTTTTTTAGCTCAGGACTTGTGCAGATTGTCGCAGTTTATTCATTAATAATTATGACGTGCTTTCAGATATGAAGCGTTTTAGGCAAAACATGAAATGCCCCTGCTGGTTTGGTGTAGCGTGACTGCGTATCGATAAAGGGGTGAATCACACATGGACCGTGCTGTCAATCTCCTCTGCTGCCGGATTCTTAAGACGCTGGGTCTCTCTTTTCATCTATCTTTCTGCCACACTCTCTCTAATCCTCAGGCTCCTCACCCACGCATCGCGATAAAGAATATGCTTCAGTCTAGTTATTCACAGAAGCTCTAATTTTGACAAACACAACCTTTTTCTCTCCTCTGCATCTTCCGCTTTCTCTGGTTTATCTCTCTTCACGCAAGTTCCCCTCCAGCTATCTTCCCAAACCGACAATACAGAGTTTATTTACATTGTATGTATTCTCACTGTGTTGGTCTACCTTTGTCTTCTTCACTTTGACGGCTATTTCCTTGCAACACAGCAGCGCTGACTCCTGGATATTTCATAACATCACACGGCTCTGTGTTCTCCTCTTGATGCTTGTGGTCACCTTTCTTTTCCTTCAGTCTTTTATCCCCCTCTGAGCCAGAAGCGTGTCATTAATTAACTCGTATCAGAGCCTGGTTAATTGCATGACATTCACAAGTTGTTGTCTGGGGAGCACGCTCAAGCAAGTGGAACGGACGTGCACTTTCACAAAGAGAGATTCACCCTCTCATCTCTCCTCCTCCTTTTGCCCCTGTCCCCCCTTCATATCTCGACCCCACACCCGTTCTTTAGAGGTGGAATTCACGAGCAAAAGCAATATTTCAATTCAATTCTGTTCAGCTCCATACCTTCCTTTTTTATTAGTTGTTTTCATCCTATCTCACTATCATGTCATTCCAGATCCTGCTTCCCATCTCGTCAGTCCAACTCCCTTCACCTGCCTCTGATCACCTCGTTAGTCCCTCATTACCTTCACCTGGTCCTCACGCCCTTCTCACCTGCAGCCCATCCCCTCGTTAGTCCCTCACTATTTAGCTCCCTCACTTCCACTTGTAGAGGACAAGTGATTGCCAGATTGTTTTGTGTTCTTTGTGACCAAGCCCTCCAGCGTTACCAAGTGGGTTTATCTGTTCCTGCCGGAACTTTGAGTAAATTGAATTGTTTTCCAGTTCTGTCTCCTGAGTCGTGCATTTGGGTCCACCCTAATACTCCCGTGACAAATTCAATTTATTTTATGTAGCCCAAAATCACAAATTACAAATTTGCCTCAGAGGGCTTTACAGTCTGTAGACCTACGACATCCCTGACCCAGGACCTCACATTGGATCAGGAAAACTCCCAAGAAATAGAAAAAACACTTTTCACAGGGAAAAAAGGGAAGAAACCTTCAGGAGAGCAACAGAGGAGGACCCCTCTCCCCGGATGGACAGAAGCAAGAGATGTCATGTGTACGAATGAAGAATATTTGTTATATGTATTACAATAATCAAGCCCAACTAGCGAATGAAGACAAGAACAATCTCTCATTGGCCAAGAGAAACAGGAAACCTCTGAGCACTCGCTTCAGGAAGTGAAATCAAAGCCTCTTTGAGATGCGCCAACCGCCCTGCTGCGGCCTCACATCCTGCACCTGTGACCGTTTGGCAACATCAACCTCCTGGTGTCGGATATAAGAAAGCTCCCACTGTGACTCGGTAAAAGGGTCCATTCACATTCCCAGCTCGTGTTAGTACTGCTACTTAGCATTTATAAGCTGCATATGAGCACGTTTACGGAACAAAGACGGTCCTGCGCTCAGTAACCTAGAACCAAAGAATGGAGGCGCGATGGGGAAGTGGTAGCTTGTCTGCTCCTGCTGACGACCATATTAATAACTAACATATACTGGGGCTTGATCCAGGCCTCCATGGATTATTACCAGCTGAAACTAGAGGGGACCATAGGGACACCCGACCTGAAGCTGATGTGTGTGGCGCTGCAGGAGGAGGCAGACATGGAGAGGCTTCAATATAATATTCTGTTTATGGTGGAACGATAAACACACACCTGTCTTCTGTTTTGCCATACATTGCAGGAATACAGTTTACGTATTTGGGAACTTTTCCCAACATATCTGGTTCTAGAACAATCAAAAGTCCAAGTCTTTGTTCCCACTGCTCAATGTCAAGAACAAAAACACCTGCCTGTACAATGCGCTCCTGACATTCTCTGAACGTGTTTTTTAAGCTCACCACATGAAAGCTCTCCAGCTAACCAACGCTCTGGTGCTGTAAAGTATTTGAATGTGTGCATCTCCCACTGCAGTGGGCTAAAAGCGCTCTGCTATGACGCCTTGCTGGCGGTGGGTTTACAGTCCCTGCACCAAGTGGGCCGACTCATCAGTGGGTGTTCAGATTCAGACATGAGAGTTTCAATCTGCTCCTCTATCTCACCGCAAGGAAGCCAATCAGCATATTTCCTTTAAATAAATAAATAAATGTATAGATAAGTACATTGGTTGAATTGAGAGAAACATACATGTATTTTGTATATAAAGTAGATAAACCATGACTGGATGTATGTTGGTCAGGGACGGGGTAGCAAAAGGCTACACGGTAAGCCAATGCGCTGGTTACTAATTGAGCAGTTGTATTTTCAATTAGTCATATTTGTGTTGAGAGCTTGTTTTGTTTCTTTTATTTAAATGTAGTTGTTTGTTTGGTCGATGTTGAGTCAGTATACTTTGTCGTTCTGCTTCCTCTCGATAAAGTAGAGGGGTGGTATGCTCTGTCCCGTCTCACTGCAGGGGGAGACATGTCCTGTGTGTGTAAACATGTCACAACAGGAACTCCTTTTGTAATTGACATAAATTCCAGCTCACGAGAGCTGCTGCTGTTTGTGAAGAAGAAAACTACAAACTGTTTACAGCCAGCTGCTTCTCCGGCCTACAGGGGGGGCTTGGCGAGCTATCACTTTAAAACCCATTACATGTGAGAAGGCCTGATACTTTGAGGGTAATTACTTAGATAATATGGTCTCAAACAACGATCAGCGCCAGAAAAAAGACTTTCGGATGACTGTAAAGAAACCAAATAAAACTGAGCCCTCTGGTTCACTGCGGCTCCTACCTAACAGCGCTTCACATTGTACACCCCACTCACTGCTATTGTTTGGTTTAATAACAACCCTCATCATCTGGTGTGCCCCATCTATTGTTGTGCAAATATAACAAGATCCCAGCCGTGATTTCAGCTGAAGAACATTCCGACCTTTCTGTTTTCAACTTTCGCTCATGATCGGGTTCTCTGACAGAGGAAGATGGATAAATAAAGGACAAGAGTGTGTGCCAGCATAGCATATGTAATGTGTACGCATTTCAATTAACTCAATACAATGTTTTAGCGAAGGTCGCTATCCAAGTTCAGTTCAACTGCAGCGACAGGGTCACAAAGGTAGACCCACTCGTCACACTCCCCCGGAAAATTATGTTCTCCACAAAGAATGAAACCACTTGACACTCATACACGGATGCTACTCCATACGACTTCAGCCCTAAAGAGAAGGCGCAGGCTTTTAGTCGACTCTTAACATAATCATTTGGGGGAGAGAACAAAAGAGACATCGGCTCATTGGAGTGAGTCCACGGTTCACAGTTTGCAGTTTTAAATCTGTCAGCTGAACAATGAAGTTGGAGCCTCGGCGCCGCACAGTGTGCTCACCTCCTCACCTCCTCAGCAAATACAAACTCATTGCCTGCATCAGGTTGATATCTGCGATGGTGCCATTTAACGGTCCTCACTGTCGAGCAGGCGGAGTTACTAGTGTACGGACGTCCTTGCTCTCATGGTGATGTATCAGGCTCATTAAAAGGAATTCATGTTTTATAATCTACAATCAACGAACCTCAGCAAAGACATTTGACCTCCCGTTACAAGTTTATGCACAAACTAAAAGAGAGCCATTAAAAAGAGGATCAAACGTGACACACTAATATGTGATCTGTGAGTACACAAGCTATTTAAGCAGCAGGACTGACTCACGCTATCAAGGCGAAAACCACACTTTGATCCAGTAAGCACCTCATTACTCACAACTCTGTCTTCACTGGATCTCAAAACAACATGTTCTGGCACAGCAATCTTGAAAGGGGCTGATTCTAATTTTTCAGGTGCGAGCCATGTGAGTCAGCTGCGTCTTAGATTCTGATTCAACGGTGCACAATATCCCTGTGTCTCACCGAGGTGCACTTCATTACCACCGGGGGGGCCGCTGCGACCCAAACCCATCCAAGACGGCTGCCGGCAACGAGAAATAATCCCCAAAACACTTGAAAAAACACATCAAATAAAAATCGAGGCTTTGCTTTTTCCGAGTCTAGCAGCCTGATGAGATGTCGCCGCACTGAGCGTGTGGCGGTGTGTATTGGCGTTTGAATGCCTCGTGAAGGTAAAAGGCCTAGAAGTCAAGGACGGAGCTGCTTACTGCGTACGGTGTAGTGTGAGATGACACTAAGCAGAGCAGGCAGACTGTGCTGTGATGACACAATGCTGCGCTGTGGATGGACTGGGAGTCCCTCAGTGACAGTAATTAGCCTAAGCAGAAATAGCTCATTCACAACAGCAGAAGGCCAGCTATACTTATACGATGCATTGAACACAACTTGGACGAGAAAGTCCAAGGAAGAGTCGCGTTAACACCTTTCAGGAGCCGTCCGACTGCTTTAGCCTTCGCTTCAGGCTTTTGAGCTCTCTAAGACAGCAGCAGCTCTCGGGTTGGATCGAGTGCCCACAGGGATCAAACAAAACCTGCAATTGAGAGAGGTTGGCAATTACCCACAATTACAATTATAGTACTCACAGGCTCATGTCTGGCACCCAGTGGGAGTGAGCTCCGGCCGTAACATTGAAACGGTGTGGGCATCATACCAAACAAAGAGGCAGACAGCGAGGGAGAGAACGAAGAATAAAAGACAGAAAAGTACTGTTCCTCTCTCCATTCTCCGTTTTGTATTCATAGGCACCAGAAAATCTGCACGTAATTTCCCTGCAAACCGAGTGAACCATTCCCAAAGTAAACAGGTATTATCTCGCGAGGCAGAGTGGGGAAGGGCATGATGATTTTAATTCATGCTACTTCATCACTCCAGCCTTTTGCCTTTTCATCCAGAGCAGAACCACAGGAAAATAAATACATGAAAACAACAACAACAAAAAATACAGAGCTACTCTGCTTCACAATTATTGTTGGTAGCACTTCAATAAAAAAAACACCCGGGGGCTTAAGTTCTCCAAACATTGCTCTTATTCTTTGAGGAAAACTCTTAGCTAGAGCTTCTGGTGGGATGTTCACAATATGCATGCCTTGTGAAACTGGGGGACATCAAATAGAGTCGACATTTCTCCTCCAATCAATTGGCAGCACACAGAACTTGCTTCAGTTAATGAATATTTGTAGTATTGGTACATTCGGCCCAAGTTTTTTAGCCACTGTAAAACAGCTTTTACATTTAAATTTTTTTTATTATCAAGCAATGATTATACCTGTGTTCTCGTATTATATTTTATATATTGTTGTTGTATTTGCGTTTGTTGCTATAAGGACTCATGAGTCTGAAATAGAATACAAGAAAACTCCCAGACAAAGAATGTTGAGCGCTTCAGGAATATTAAATATATATAACAAATCAAAGATAAATGAGACATACTAAACGAAGTGCCAGTCGGACTGTTGAACCGCACCTGAAACCGTCTTCGAAAGAGAATCAAAGGGCAAGCGACAACTTCTGTGACTTTACAGACGATATCAACCATCACAGGCATTTTAATCAGCAATTAGCCAAGTGTAGAGCAAGGAATGCAAAGATCACACTTGCAAGCACTCTCATATCATCAAGACAACGGCTTCCATCACTAGTGTACAACAACAGTCAACACCTTTGAGGAAAGGGTGTGCATGTTCATGACATCTCGCCTTTTGGTGCGATGACACTTCTGTCTTTAGACGTGTCTGGATCTGTTCTTTATCATGATACTCATCGACCGTACAATAATGAAAGGATCTGTGAGCTAGCACAGTTGTCTTTTATTGCAGACTTTTTAAATTGACTTTTCATAAAACATTATCACTATTTTTTTAATTTTCTCCTCATTATCCCCGGTGGTCGTGAGAGCTCATCAACATAAAAGGATGAACAAAGTTCCCTTCTGCATGCTGTCAGTTATCATAAGTAGTGTCTCGCACCATGGCCAGCCAATATCTGCTAAACAGGACAAAAATAATCTGGAAAAGCAGCACAAACAAGACTATAAGATGACAGACGTGTTTCTACTTTCTGCTTGGAAATAATTGTAAATGCTCGAGAGAAAAGCCAACATTAACCGGCTGCTCCCCGCCACATGCAAACAAAAATACTAAACACTTTTAAAGAAAAATATCTGTCTGAGTGAGCCAAAGTGTCAGTGTATGAAGATGGAGTGTAACACACCGTGGACTACCAACACATCTGGGAACCAGCTCCTGCTGTACAGGCCGGGTCATGTGGAAAATAAGAATGATAAATATGAATAATTCAGAAATTCTGCTGCTTTCCCCACCAAATGCAAATGTATATTATTTTTGATCTGGCCAACATCTCTACTTAATTGAACATCAACGTCTGCTCTGCTGCTCATCAAAAACAACTGTAAGAGTGAAAACAACTCAAACATAACAACAGGAATGCCTTCTGACTCGAGTTCAGAGCCAATTCGTCTCTCTGGATCTACAACAAAACCAAACTTAAATAGGACAAAAGCCAATTTCCTGTTGTCCTCTCACATGCCCGGTCCTGATTGCAGACCAGATCCACCCCGCTTAACGCTCCTGAAGCTCGTAAGCTAGCCAAAGTCTCTCTTCATAAAGCTTCCATTAGCCGCTGAGTGCTGTCAGCGCCTGCTGGGCTCTGCAGGCTGCAGGCCTGAGTCACGAAGCTGACTGCAGGAGCCTGTGTGCAGTCTGTCAGACAGTCAGAGATCACAGGAAGAGACAAGTATTTATTTGATGTGTTGCTCTATTCTACTCCTACACACTCTGTTTTGTGTGTGTTCAATTCTTCCAAAAAGCGTAGGCTGCAAATGTCAAGTGAAATGTTGCAGCAACAAAGTCCCGGGCTGACAGCGTGTTCTGTGTTCGTCTGATACCGAATGGGGTTTTGTGCTCGGCCACATTCCCCGGCCGATGATTCTTTGAGAAGAATGATTCCCTGCCACGCTGATGACATATTTGCTAGCTTGATGCCCTGCGATCCACGGTGCACTGCTTCGCAGACTGTCTTCATTATTTTAGCTTGCGCCCATCTGAAGGCAATATGGGAGGGAAGTCCCAGTTTGCATACAGTCATGCAATTAAGGGACACGGAGCACAGGTGGCTGCTGGTCATTCATCTGTACTGGGGGTGGGCCAAATAGCAAAAATATCTTTTTCCCCCCAATATAGGTAATTTCATATCTCCATAACGATGTATATCTCAATTTAATTAATAAATAGACAAAAGGTAAAGGTAAAGCCTATTTTACCGTGTTGTATAAATGAAATGTACTGAGTATTAACTTAAGTGCAAAATGAGCGTACCTGTCTCAGGGAACATCGTTAGTGATCTGAGCTGTAATGTAAAGTGGACTTTAATGTTACATTGTAACACACAGCATGTGTTTGTTTTGATCAATTTAGATGACGTAATTGTGTTTTGCAATTTCTTGACATATGATTCCATCACCATATGATTTCTCGAAAGACAATTCATTATCGTATTGAATTATTGCTCGGCCTAATCTGTACTATACTGGTACTTCATTAGATAATCCAGGTCAATTTAGATATTGAAGTGTTTGTGGTAACCTGAAGACACTTGAAATACAGAAATTCATCACTTATTCACTGAGCTTGTTATTCGTATGGGGTAAAAGTCAAGAAGGAAGTCTACTGACCATTCCAACACACAACATTTACCTTTGAAGTTTAAAAAAAAAAATATTTTAGTGCATTGCTCTGCTAATTAAAAATGTACGGCTGCTTATTACTGTCTTGAATACATCTTCCTGTACGGTGTAGGTGAAGTAATGCAGACATCGGCCCTCATCTTTAAATTAGCCTACAGTGGTGAGACGACACTGTGCTGCAGATAGGCGAGACCAGGATGAGTGGGAGGTGCAGACTGGGAACGGAGCTGCGTCATGTGCCTGCAGTGTGGAACGGCTTTTAAAAAAAAGGTAAAGCTCTCTCTAGCGGAAAACATGTTAATAGAACATAATGCAGCTGAAGGGGCGCATTAGCCACAGTGTTATAGACACTCATGTTAACATTAAACAAGCAAAAATGAACCGATTTCACGCCCTAAGGAGCGAAATGGAACAGGTTTCTCTCTAAATGGCAAACAATCTTCAGTAAATGGGAGCAAGATGGTGACAGAATGTGAGCAGGAAGTGAGAATTGCTGAAACTTCACTCTGCTTTGCATACTTCCAATGTTCACAGTCACGCCTAAAAGGGCAAATCCATCCCAAACTCCTTTTGTTGTGTTCATCAAATTGCGGTTTTCTGAATTTACACATTTATTAAATACAGTAGGCGGATATAACTTCTTTTGTATTGTGTTTATTGTAGTCCAGTAGCTCCACCCCCACGTGACCCTGAACAGGATAAGAGGTGAAAGCTAATGGATTGATGCGTACGGAAGTGCCTTACTCATGTCTGTTAATAAACTCTTTAGCAAATGCAATAATATAAGTTCACATTTTTTACTAGTTAACTCATTCTGAATAGATTTTGTTGACATGATTTTATTTTTAAAAAGAAGTGACTGTTTTCACATCCTCTTAAATTAAATTAAAGCAAATGGCTTCAACAAGTGGAAAAGCATGTTAATATTCAGGAATATTAATTGACATAGTCTCTAAACACTCTTGGTCATCCATCTCTTGCAGCGTCATTATCCATATTGGATAATAACAAAGATGCTAGTGTTTTAGAGAATACAAACAGCTTCTTGTTCCTCACCTTGCAGCGCCTCCTTGGCTCGGTCCAGCTCCTGCTCCTTCTGGGCCAGCTGCACACGCAGCTCGGTGGCGGAGAGCACGTCGGCCGAGCAGCCCCCCTGGGTCTCCTCCAGGTCCTTACTCAACATGTCCTTCATCTGCCGGAGCAGGTGCACCTCCTCCTGGAGCTGGGCCACCTCCTCGCGCAGCAGGACTACAACACACAGAGACAGAACAGAGATTCAGTAAGCGGACATCAAACCACGCTCAATCAATTATTATTATACATGTGTGGGGTTCAAAGTGAATCCGTTTTTAGGCCAACGTAACAGTTTTATTCCTGTAGAAGAAGGCTCACATGCATCATGGAATCCAAGCTCAATCTTGCAGAAGAGCATTAGCTTTGGATAGCTACACCAATGCAGGGTTTTTCCTGCATAGAGAAAATTTGGGCTCGTGCCCAAGCCTTTTTGCCGAGCGCCTATGACAAATCCCGAGCGCCTAAGGGGCCGATCACACCAGACGCGCCTCTCAAATACGCGTCGCCCGCAAAACCATTGATTCCCTACGGTACGGCGCGACTTAAAAGGCGCGTCTGAAAGTCACGCCGTACCGTAGGGTGTGATCGGGCCCTAAGAAAAAAAAAAAGAAAGGTGCGCGAATGGACAGAGCGGCCAGCTGTTGATACGGCGATGCGAGCGTCGACACAGGAGCTCAGCCGTACTGCGCGCACGGGTGAGTTCACGCTCTCTAGGTGGAGTCGAGGGCGAGTACTTCATATAAGGATGAGTGGGGCAATACGACTCAATTGCATGCACCCTCAAGGTGGGGGGCACTGCTCAGCCCCTTCTCGCATGGCTCCTCTATCAAGTGCCCCGCATAAATTACACTTCACACTCCCACATCCCAGCTCCAATATTACTGTCGGAAAAAAGCAAATCCATCAGAGATGAATGGGAGAACGGAGAATGAGGGACTAAATATGCACCGATAGAATAATTCACTTTGGCTTTTTATGAAAGTTAGTCAATTCATCTGCTTTGCATTCTGCGGAGCATCAGTGGAAATAATCCACTCAATGTGCCCTTATTGCCCATTTAATACTGCGTGGTGTATTTAACTAGTGCTGTACCATCAGCAATATTAAGAAATCTGTAAAGGAGCATTTAGAAAATATCAAGCAGCTTTACATTACCTTCAAACAATGCCTGGCTATTACACTAACAGTCCATTCCTCACTCCTCCTACAGCAGACCTGGTGTTAAAAACACATCTTCCCCTCCTGCACATCCCATGGATCACTTTAGCTCTCACATTCCCTCCCCTGAAACTAAAAGGAACCTTTAATTTAGACCAGTGCACTGCTTGTACCACGTGCACCTGCCTACCAGGGCTTTTGAGTCCTTTAATATGTGTTCACTGAATAAATGTAAGTGGCTGAGGGTTAGAGCTGCTTGCTAAACAACAAAAATGAAATGTAAAAAGGGTTATTAGGAGAGGGAATCGAGAGAAAAACGTCTGCGAGAGTAGTATTATCATCCAGAGGTATATTTACTGGACCCGATATTAGAACCACATTTTAAGGACCAACTGAAGCAGAAACAACTTATTGACAAACCAAGAGCCCTTTCTGAAGACCACCAACCGCAAGATACAATTCACTGGTGTTTAACAATCCTGTAACGGTTAGAGACTCTAATTGATTACTTATTCATTTGGTTTGCATGTATTGATTGTGCATGGCAGAAAAACAGGGAGTCATATATAAAGGGCAAGGACTCTGAAATATAAAAAACTCTGGTTGGAAAGCAACTACAAAAAAACTAGGAATCACCATGCGAACAAAGACTGAGAGTGAGACATCGACACAGACACTACGAGACTGAAATAAAGACAACAAACAACACGAGACAAGGGAAAGACTGGCACAATACGAGTGGCTAAGGGCAGGTGAAGGGAATTAACCAATCAAGGAGACAGCGGAGTGGCTGAGGGGAAGTGAAGGGAATTATCAATAAAGGAGACAGAGGAGTGGCTGAGGGCAGGTGAAGGGAGTTAACCAATCAAGGAGACAGTGAAATGGCTGAGGGCAGGTGAAGGGAATTAACCAATCCAGGTGACAGCGGAGTGGCTGAGGGCAGGAGAAGGGAATTAACCAATCAAAGAGACAGCGGAGTGGCTAAGGGCAGGTGAAGGGAATTACCAATAAAGACAGAGGAGACAGAGAGGAGGGCGTTACACTGAAAATGTGTTTTATCTTTTATAGCAAGCCATACATAATGGCTGAGAATATTGATTTAGATGACACTCACTCGTTTATAGAAAATGTTACTTATTGGTTAAATAGGGTTATGTGTTGACAACAAATTGCAAATAAACTCAAATCTTTTAGTAAAGAGGTTGATTTTAAACGTCTCACAGTAACTTCTATTAACCACAACTTCAACATTGATTGGTTAGTGTAGAAGGATAGATAATGAACTAAAGAATTATAAAAGAATAGATTCAGCGCTGCAACAAAGAGAAGTCAAATTGTTATTGTAATCTGCTCAGATGTAGTTGTACACTTCCTTCTGTTCATCAGTGAAAGTGGATGCAAATTGTAAATAAATTACATTTCAACCAAGTAACAGACGAGGAACACGGTAAATATTTACGGTTCAGGGTCCAAACTAAACAAAGAATGTTGTTATCATGCAACATAGAGCCAAACGGACAGATAACATCAGACTCTGTGACTTTGACCCCAAAAAACTAAACGGGACATGTTGCTCATTAAGAGGTTCATATTTGTATTTGGGGTTTCCACTAAAATATACTTACATGCTTTAATGTTCATAAACACTTTATTACCTTATTTCAGTTTTGCAGTTAGTAAGCACTCCAAATACCCAAATGTATGTGCACAAGCACTGACAGTCTGTTTTTCATTCCTTCTCAAAGCTTTCATCGTCATCCTCCATTGTTCACGAACACCCTGAAGTACCTTCTATTTTACTGTGGTCAGGCATTGTATTCAGTGCTTTGAATTATTTTTTTGTATTAAAAGTGGTAAATATCAATGCATTTGCCTCGCTTCACCAAATTTGATGCCTGTCAATGGCCAATTGACTTTCATGTTACATTAGTTTGTCAGATGTTTGCATTTGACCTCAACATAAGAAGCTGGCCTCATATTAAACATCCCTTACGAACAAACAACTAAGAGCCTGATCAATCCTACGGCACTAAGAGGAGCGTACGTAATATAATCACATATATGTTAACCCAGGAAGTGGAATAGCGCCACACAAAAGTGTATATACTGTACAGGATGTGAGATTTAGAGAATACGCTGCACACAAATATACCCCTTCTCACCCTCTCCAAAAAGAGTCACGAGGAGACAGATGCTTCCTGATAAAAATAAACCAATGGAAGATATGGAGAGGAATTTAATTAAACAACCTCCCGCTGATTTAAATGAAACATTTAGTGATTCACTTACTGAAGACAACCAGGTGGTCTACGGGGAAAACAGTTTGCAGCCTGACGGTTAAATGTGTTCACTTTACCAGCAAGAGGCCCGGCAGCATCTATGATAGGAAATGCAAGATGAACAACATTGGTTGGGAGCGTGAAGGGGGAACAGATATGTTATTGTCTCCTCCAGCTTTGTGCAGTCGAGCACAGTGCTGCAGCTCTCCAGATAAGACAGTCGGAGTGGTGGGTGGGGGGGAGGGGGAAGACAGCCACCTATTTTTCAACGTCTGCATCGTCTCCAGGTTGGTGAGAATCATGCATAGTAGCTCTGCATTACAAATGCCGGTCTGACTGGGAGCCTCCTGATAAGTGCATCTCCCCTGCCCTTCCCTCTAGGACTGCAGCTCACTCCCACGGAGAGTCCTCCCTACAACGTCGGCCAGCGTTTGCCAGGCTTATAGCTTAGCATGCCTATACTGAGTACTGTGTATGCACATTTATAGAATAATCTTGATTCTTGTCTAATGTATTACATATAGTCTCACACATGCATAGTTACGAATAATAGACTGACTTATAAATGACATCTACAACGACATGTGGCCGACTGCCTGTATACAAAGCTGATTGATTTTGAGTTTGAAGTTAAAAGTGTTTTATGAAGCCTTACAGCCAAGGGAAGTGAGCCAATAGTAGGTTTCATTCATTCAATCACAAAATTGAGCAGTGGTCACACTTTAATAGGTGTTTATGATACTGGACATCCATCAAGTGTTTTCTGATTTAAGTCTATAAATTGACTTTGGTACATCTGGTGGAGAGGTTTTTCATCTCACAGCACATGCAAAGAAATACATTTTTTTTTATTGATGAAGGGGTCTGAAATAATTCAATAACCTGAATAATTACCATATCCCTGAAGAAAGTATGAAAAGACGCTACAATTTATATTCTTTGCTAAATCAATGTCTGGTATTCATATTAAACATGGACCTTGAATAATTTCTTGAATATGGGGTTTCAGTGAATTCTAAAATGAAATGTAACCCTGGGAAGAAAATATTGTAAATACTACAGCAAATACATACAAAGGCTTTCAGCTCCACTCCCGGGCGGTTACTAACACAACCTTTCTGGCCGTCATAATAACTTTAGGACACACACACAATCACAGGGTTGTGTTTCAGCTTTCAGTGCTGTGACTGTTGCCATCATAACCTCGGTAGTGGCAGGTACGAGAGGACGATTCAGGGTTGGTGGTTTGCCGACGCTCTGCTGTTGGCTCCGCCTTCAACACCACCTGTTCCCCACTGGCTGGCAGCACGCTCTGCTGCTGAATGACAGCTTCACGTGTCTGACAGCACACCGTTTAAGATTGAATTTATAGCAACCTTTATATTTGTAGGCCTCTTTTCTTGCCACTAATCTATCGATGAAAATAAGGTTATACACAGTCAAATTGGCAATGTCAAAAGACTACATTTTAGAATAATAACACTTGGCAGAGTTGTGTTAACTCTGAAATGTTATCACTATGTTCAGTGTTACTCTACATTACATTTAGCTGACACTTTTATTCAGAGAAAATTGCAATCATGTTACATTCATACACCATAGACACAGCTACAGGGAGCAATTCAGGGATAACTGTCTTGCTCAGGGACACATCGACTAGGTTGGGGATTTAAACCGCCAACCCAATAATTGAAAGACAGACCTGCTGACCACTGACCCACAGTGGCTCTCTCATATGTTTCCTGGATTGGTGTTAATGTACTCTTTAAGTTGTGTAGTTTTGACTGTCACGTTAGCCGTCTGCAATTCGATATTTCAAGACAAAAAAACAGCTTGCGTGTAAGTTGAACTCAGTATAAAGTTATTCTAAAATGTTGCTTCTACTCAAAATATAAACATTTGATATAAAAAATGTGATTTAGAGAAATTCTTTCTAGAATTAAAACGTGCAAGATGAAACTCAATTTGAAAGGAGGAGGAGGCGGAGCTTTCCAGAGAGGGGGTGGGGCTTTCTAGAGTAAAAGTGAATGTTGTCATCAACAATGGGTGTTTTACTCTTGCTCTAGTTGTAATGACTGACAAAGTCAATTCACTTCAACACTGTATATTTTACACAAACATATTTAACTTAATATTTACACCAACACTGGGGGCTATTTAGTCTTGTCCGACCGAGGTTACTGCTGAGATCTGGGAACACGGTAAGTATCTTAAACAAAGTCATAAATACTGCACACCAAGACTGAGAGAGAGCTACAGCAGTACAAGAGTTGAACCAGGATGTCACGCTCTAACATGTAATGAGAGTTTGAAACTGAAATTTATTGGCCGCTTGGGGGCGATTGAAACACGTTGTGAAGATGCAACGACCTTTAAAATTGATATGACAGACTTCAGCCAACAGTTGCTTATTTAAATCAATTCAGATTATTTTATATAGCTGAATATCACAAATTATGAATTTGCCTAAGCGGGCCCCAAAAAATTGAAAAAACCCTTTTACACATCTAAAATATACACATCTAACAGTTATGTGGCAGCATTATCGTACATTTGAAGTCATGTTTTTAGGCATCTGACATTTGCAGGCCCAATGCTCTTTTAGCTCTGTTTTGGTCCCTACCAGCTCCAGAGGGGAACAACCGGCTGTACAAATATTCCGCTGGTCACTAACCATGTCTTTTTGTCATTTGGTGCCGAGCAGGAAAAGTACAAAGAGGTTTTTAGTTTTTTTGCTTCCAGTAACAGTTGTTACCAGAAGCTAATCAGTTAGCTAAAACTCACTGTAAAGCTCCACATTGCTGAGGGGAGCAGCAGAGTCGCGTTAAAGGTTCATCACTATGAGAAAAATAAAGCCATTTACAATAAAATACAGCGTGATGAGATAGAGGAAAAATAATAAAGAGAAGAAATACATCCCAAAAAGTTCTTACATTGTAGCATTCACTAAACAAATATTTTAGCATTTTCAGTTTTTAACATTAAGAAAAACAGGAAGTTTCTTTAAATAGTACAGGCTTAATGTGTTTTTACAAATGTGGTCTTATGCAACTGGGGCCACAGGGACTAAACTGAGGCTAATGACGACTGATCTTTTGTCTCTGACTCAATTAGCAAATAAATATGTGCATTAATTTACCCTCCCTCCATTCCGTTCCTATTCCCCGAACAGGATTGCCAGTTATGATTCATCGAAAGACTAAATAAAATCTCCATCCCGGCCACTGATGTAACCGACAGCCTAAATGTGTGGATTTGCATAATAGTGGCCATGCATCAGCTGACGTGCAATTGGTACAGTGAAATATGAATCTGATCAGTGTCATTTCCTATTTCTATGATTTAAGCAAAATGGCTGAAACTGTCTTCCTCAATAACCCTGCAGCCTTCGTCTAACAATGTCGGTATGTTAGAGACCAATTGTTCCAAAATATCAGCACTACTTTGGGTAGCCTAAATCTGTCATCTCCTGATGAAAAAAAACTAAATACACCTGAGTAGAATAATTGCCTTTTGTTCTCTGACTTGCTGTGAATGCATTGACTCTAAAAATGTAATATTGGTCTTAAAATGTTTTATTTTCTAGGTCCACAAAGATAAATGTCAGACATTGTAATCAGTATATTTCGTAAGATTATAACACTTCATGGGCTCTCTCTGTTTGTCTAAGTCCCTCTCAGTAGCCGCACAATGCACTGGTCTGCTTTGGATAAGCTCAGCTACGGCATCGCTCGGTCAGAAGTGGGCTCTCTAAACTTCCAGGAAACAGAGTAGAAGAAGTAGTAGAGGTAGTGAACTGGAAAAAAAATGACCCATTTTACCTCATCTGTCCGAGACAATGCTGACAACAGAAACAGCTCTCGCTCATGTGAGTTCATTGTTTGCAAGATCACAATTGATTCGACAAAGGCGGTTCCATAATCCATTTAGTGCATCTCTTTTTCAACTCGAGCAAAATCCACCTCAAGTTGCTGTAAAACACTTTTTTCACATAACTTCAAAAGTCTTTTCGCATTTTACTGTTTCCATACTGTTTTTTTTAATGCGATACTTCAAAATGTGCATGGAAATATGTGAATGGAAAGATGGCTAATGTCTCCCTAAAACTTGTCTTGTCCAGTGATTTCCTCTTCCTCCTTTCCCTTTCCAAACCTTTCAAAAGGTCTATCAATGCGCCAGAGAGTCCAGTGGCCATGCGGCGGCTGGAATTGACTTGGCTGACACAGGATTGGAGGATGAGAATTGATAGAGAAAGACAGTAGGTGTCTAGAGGGGGGACGCTTTTAGATTGGTTCTCCATCTTCAGAGTGAGTGGGAGGGAAAGACAGGGTGGGGTTCAATTTTTGCCTGTTACCGGAGACAAAATCAATTAACGGGTCTATTGTTCCCACACATTACTTATTCCGCCAGCTTGCAGAGGGAGGACAGCACCGGCTACAGTAAAGAGCGGATACTGGCTGCTGCCATATGATGGGTGCATATACTGTTTGCAAGCTTCTTATCGATGTATAAATAATAGAGCAGACACAATAACTATGTAATTTAGACGTATTATGTGTCTAAATTATACTGCTTCAATTACTGTGATATAATATGCCATCTAACAAAATCAACACATATCGAGTCCTGCTACAGTGCAGCATAACCAATTCCTTCCCACATGTATCCTCATAAGGAATGTTGTATTTAATGACAGGGCGGTGCTGAAAACAAGGGCAGCACCAGCTGAGTGACAACATCATTTGTCCAGCCGATGTACAGTAACACCTGAAACACAAACTGAATGCAGAGCTTATTTTACATCAGTTGTCCTTGACAAAGGAGCGACCCAAAACCGTAACGTGTGAAATAAAAAAAAGGGAATGAAAGAGCAGTCGGGGTCAGGAATTTGAGCAGCGAGTGCTTTTACGATGGGAGGATACAGCCCACATCCTCTTGTTTGTTCTGGACTTGGCAACTAAGCCACGGCCCTGCTTGAATAATTACATTCAAGCTGATTCTCCTTTCAACCCATCAGAGATGCCACGTTGGTTAGGAAGCTTTAGGCACCTTGTCGGAAATCGTTTTGAATTTATTTGAGAATAAAGAAATCCGATTTCAGAATGCTCATGTTGCAAGTGAGAAAAACAGAGAAAAAAATACTGTTAGTGATCCATGTTCTAAGTCTGATCAGAAATATGTTGATGAACAGGTAAATATAAGGTTTTGCCAGGTTAATCTTTCTAAGTTCCTGGTCTCTTGTTCGTAGTGAAACTGGTGGAGAAAAGAAAAGAGTGTAGTATAGCCAGGTGTTTGTTGTTGTAATATCCATTTCAACCACAAGAGGCTGAAGTCCACTACAAACACCATGTCTGGAAAAAGACCAAAAACATTCACGTTTTACAGCCCAGTTTTATATTCTCCATGCACTCTAAACACAAGGCTCAGATATTGTGCCTTAGTGAGCAAGTTATGTAAATTTGAACTCAGCTGAAGAAAACATTTAGAAGCCCTATTTAGTAACGCGCTTCAGCCACTTGTGGACACAATTAGTATTACAACAACAATGAACCCAAACCAACAAAAACATTCACAGAGAAAAAAAAAGTCACCTGTTTTCACATAATAAGAAATAAAAGAAAGTATCAAAGTCAGTTTCAGTTTTACAAATAGTTTTCTCTCCTGTATATCTCAGATCAAAAAAATGGATCCTCCATTTGAATCCTCCCCCAATTAGAGACCTGTACAATGTTACCTATTTACAAGTGATTCATTAAAGTGGTGAAATACATTTTAAAAAGTACTGTAATGATGTGCAGAATATTTGTATTCATCTGGAAAAGACTTTCCCCTTTTCACCCAGTTGAGTCCAGTGGGTATTTCTGTCGCCGCTACTCACTGTTTCGGAGCAAAGAGCAACGGAGCCGGCACCGAAGATCCATGAGAATCAGCGATGTTGCGGTTCTATTTCCTTGTAATGAATAAATCCCAGGAAGCAGATGAGTTTCATGGATTTATCCACAATCTTCAATGTTAGAAAATTGACCCAGTGACGCACTCAGTACTGTTGAGTGCCTTTATAGACAGACATTATATGTCAGGAGCATTACCTTTAATCTTAAGACTTATTCCATTTTCTTTCCGATTTAAGCTGAGCTGAAATACTCAGATTGGTAAGAAATTGTCATTAATGTGAAACATTCTGCTGTACTCACACACAGTTGGATAGGTATGTGC
This sequence comes from Liparis tanakae, assembly GCA_036178185.1. NCBI lineage: Eukaryota > Metazoa > Chordata > Actinopteri > Perciformes > Liparidae > Liparis > Liparis tanakae. The sequence goes on along the minus strand of CM070097.1, from coordinate 16,104,819 downwards.
TTTACTGAATGCATGATAGGATACTGATTAATGTTTGCCCTTTGCAGACATGTATGCAAACAGCACCCATTATCTGACCTTTATATTCCCAAGGGAATCTGTTTGTGTCCTCAGGTCAGAAACAAACTAAATCACAAGCAAACTGCATCGCAAATGAATGATGTCCCACTCATCAACCTTCTATCTTGGCTGCAACTTGTGGCCTCCTCAAAGTAGCACACCATTGATTTAAACACATTGTGTGTACTTTCCGACACAACTTGCCACTTTGCAAATGATGGTGCTGTGTTTGACTGCATTAATTTGTTTTTTCACTGCCTTACATAACAGGAAATATGTTTGTCAAGTCACTTCAGGTAATGCACGGAAAGGTGTTGACGGGTTAATGAGCGTTTAGTCTGCATAACCACACAACTGTAACACGTGCAAAGATAAATGCAGATAACAACGGTGATGAATTGCTCAACTAAAGCAGGTTTTAAGCATCTGCTTATTGAATTTCATACAACACAGAAATGAATGGAAAACAAGTCTACCCTGGATAAGTGTTCCTCAAAACACACAGAATAAAATTGTCAGCATAAAACAATATACACGGTGAGTCGATGACATGCAAACACGATGAAGTGGTTCTATTAATTTGGTTGCAACTGGCTGCCTGGGATTTGAGCTATTCCGTATTATTCTAGTGTAAAAGAGGGAGTGATCGAAGACAAGTCGACAAACTAGGTGTGAAAATTCAGTCGGACAGGCAGCAATTGCGAAATGCATGCCTTTCAAATGCAGGTCTTTGAAAAAGTGAAAGCACATGTGCACACCTCCACATCATATTCTGAATACCTCATTCAGGGAAGATTGCCAAAATGTCTTTCATAGAGTCTTTCATCTTAAATCAGGTGCAGAAGTCATTAATAAAAGTCAGAGTGTGTGTCTGTCTGTCTTGCACACAATCACACACTCATCTTTATGGACCATTGATAGCATATTCATCAGCGGCTCCTGACGGTGGTAATGCCTAAGCGCTGACTGATGAAGGCAGCCTGCAGTGTCTGCTCCGTCTCGGAGTGCTTTTCTCTGAATTAGCTAGTCAATTCTCATGAGCAGAACAATCTCCCCGCGTCGCCCGAGGAGATGACAGGGTCACAGGCCTGATGAAAATGGAAAAAAGGGAGAAAACCCACCTCGCCTTGCGGGACTCCTTCAGAAATCAGACTCTAATATTCAGTATTAACGGAGACAGTGATGAAGCGATATTGGTAATCAGGATAACACACATAGGAATGGATTGCTGTTTATTGATGAGCACGCCAGTGGGAAGGCAAGCATGTCACTCAAGCTCGTAACATGCCGGCAAATGTTTGGGATGAAAATGTAAGAAAATTAATCGAATAGCTTCCATGACTGAAAGCTCAACTTGTTTGTTTGGTCTGACATGGCATCCAAAAATAAATATTCTATCAACAATCATGTAAAACAAAGGAAAGCTGAGAAGCTGGAACCTGCTAGCAGCGAATAATTATTCCATCCAAACGACAAGCTGAGTTTCTGTCGCCGTTAATTCACATCAGAGACATTTAAATAATGTCCCTCCCTGCATGACTCCCTCCCTTCTAGTCAGTCGGTGTCCATCAAGTCGTCTACGCTCCAACGTCACAGAATCTGACATCCACATGCCTGCAATCCTATTTCATGCTTCAGGTCCTTGGAGTGATGGGGGCTGAACTTGGGCTAGAGTCGGGTTAGAACAGAGCTCAGAGAGAAAGATAAGGCAGTAATCTCCGCCTCATTCCACCACGATCTGTGGCCGTTGTCCTAAAACCCTCTTGTGTGTCTACGGATAGCATCAGCCACCATGGCTAGAACCGGCATTGCTTTCACAGAATGACAAACAGAGTTCAGTTGTGTGTGTGTATATATAAATAAATAATACATCTTTCTTTTTGGTGTAACCTTTACAGTTACATAGGCAGCCCTCTCTCTCATTTTCAGTCGGTACACGTGCCAAATTGTTGATAATCCGTCAAAACAATGTGTTGGATTTAAAGTCCTTCTCCTATGACGTGTAAACCACAAACGGTGAGATCACTATCGTCCTGAGGTCCCAGATGGACAGATACTCTGGACAGGATTTTAAATTTCTTCATCCAGAGACTAGCAGTGGAGTTTCCATGAAACTGGAAGAGGTGCTGCTCAGATCATGAGGGACATACGGTCAAATTGAAGATAAGGTAGCGGATAGATACAATAATGGATGTATAAAGCCATTAAAACACAGCTGGTGAGTCAGAGACTGCAAATGAGCCACACTGGCAGTCCTTCTACAGAAGTGATAATGAAGGTGCAGGCTGGTAGCTACTCTCCTTTGTGATCTTCTTATTAGGTCCCTGCAATTCATAATCCTCCAGTATTTTGCATGAGCGGGAAGTCAGAAGGCAAATAAATGCTGCAAGAATACATCCAGAGGAAACTGTAATTGCAGAAACATACCCTATTTGTCTATTTGAGGTGATAAATAATGATGTGCATTGCTCTCCGAGTGGGTCCACTAGTGAATTGGTGCTTTTCTTAGGTCCTTTTTCTTCTGGGCAGTTCACACCAAACATGAGGAGAATGTTAATTGGTGGCATCAGGCCAGGCGGTAATTGCTGCTGTTATGCTTGATGAGCTGTGCTGGTAAGAACAAGACATTCATAAGCTGTCAAATGTAGCATTTTTTGTATCTGTTTTCACTGACGGTTCCTTGTGGTTTCATTTTATTGTTACACGTTGTTAACATAGCTCTATTATGTGTTTCTCATTTCCCTCGGGGTGTTGCTATTAAACATATTGGTAACAAATAAACACTTTGAGAGATTAGTCTAGTTGTGCATGAGTGGGAGTCAAGTAGACAACAAAGCAACAATATCTGATGCAATTATAAGAATAAACAAGCTGTCTGGGAGAGAGATCTGAGAGATGACCAGGGCTCTGAGCCAATCGCTGCACTGACACCGTATTCACATTCATCTGCATGATTTTATGAGGTGGATTAAAAGATTAGCGGAGACAGGAGGCTGAGAGGTGTTTGGATGTGTGTGTGTCTGTAACTTTGTGACAATGCATGTGTGCGCGCGCGTGTGTGTGTGTGTGTGTGTGTGTGTGTGTGTGTGTGTGTGTGTGTGTGTGTGTGTGTGTGCGTGTGTGTGTGTGTGTGTGTGTGTGTGTGTGCATATAGTTGAGAAATAAGCTTTGCTGCCAAAGGCTAACAGTGCTATTGTCTATAGTCTGGCGAAATTGGAGGACAGACACTGTGGGCGTTCATCATTCAGCGTTCTTGTGCGTCCTTGTGTCCTCGTGGACTCGTGAAGCGTCATCAGTCGCAGCCCGGGTACACGTTCCAATTCACAGCCGCTCCTCGCAAAGCACAGTCAAAATGCCCGGATGTGACTTGATCCTCCCACTTTCATACCTGCAAACTCATGAGGGGTGAAAAAGGTGACAATGTGGGGGGGAGGGGCGGGTGCAGGTGACTTTTTTTTGTCTCCACACCACAGCCACATTGTTTGATGACACCTCAAAGCTTTTATAACTACGGTCTTTTGATTGTTCTGACCGGATATCTAAATAATAATAACAAACATTTTAAGAAAATAAGGTCCTCTGAATAATTCAGTAATCGGGCCCTAATAAATAACTAGAAAGAGCATTTCCTTCTGAAAATGCGTTGGAATGCTTAACATTTGAAAGCTTGAAGCTGAAAAATAAAAAATAAATAGCTGAAAAAGGTTTTAAAATAGCTGAAATTTATGAAAAAAAGCTGAAATAGGTTTGAAAATAGCTGAAAATGTCTGAAAATAGCTGAAATAAGTGAAAATGTCTGGAAATAGCTGAAATATGAAATGAATAACTGAAAATAACTGAAAATAACTGACAATATCTGGAAATAGCTGAAATAGGAAATGAATAACTGAAAATAGCTGAAATATGAAATGAATAACTGAAAATAGCTGAAATAGGAAATGAATAACTGAAAATAGCTGAAATAGGAAATGAATAACTGAAAATAGCTGAAATATGAAATGAATAACTGAAAATAACTGAAAATAGCTGACAATATGAAATAAATAACTGAAAATGTCTGAATTTAGTTGAAATAAAAAAATTAAAGCTGAACATAGCTTAAAATTAGGGATGCACCGATCTGATCGGCGCCGATCCATATCGGCCGATATTGCCGTTATCGGTTTTGATCGGCGTTCTCAAAACGGCCAATCAAACCGATCGATCAGACGACGTTACATCCGCGAGAAATATTATCAGAGACGTTTCAATCGCGGTGCACCGCAACGGAGTAAATGCGCCGCCGAGTGCCGCAGAGTGAGAGGGGCGAGCGAGCGGCGAGCGAGCGGCGTCCTCCGAGTTGTATCTCTGGGTCAACTCAGCCGACACTCGCATGTCTGAGCCCCTACAGACTGATGCTCACGGCACACGCATTCCATCGGGAGCGCGCGAGGCTTTTCATAAAGTTAGCCGCTAACTTTTTTTTTTCAAAGTTAGCCGCTAACTTTATGAAAACCCTCGCGCGCTCCTGATCGAAAGCTGACTGTTAGCGGAAGGATTTAAGTGACACAACATCCGGTTTTGCAAAATTAGCGGAAAGAGCTACGTAAAACAACATCCGTTTTTCAAAATAAGATGTCGACAAATCATACACTAACATATACAAGTAAACAATGAACTGATTTTGTATCTTTATAAATCGTTACTGAGATTTAACTTAAATTATGCTAACATTAAAACATTGTTACTGTACCAAGGAAGAGTTTATGAAAATAAGTCAGACTTTTGTACGTTAAAAAAAGTCCTGTATATAGATTTCCCCAAGAGTTCCAGGAAATGAATAATGCAGATGTGTTCCATACATATCTGAAATCAATCCCCTACAATAGCAATCAAACAATTTTAATGTATCAGTTAGGACAGTTTTCAAAGTAAAAGTCCTAAATGTTTAAAGAAATCTGTAATTTCTTTAATGTTTGAGGTGCTTTAGATGTGTATTTCCTCATAGTCCTGGGCAATAATGCTACACAATAAATAGAATGCTTCAATCGACGCCGTGATCGGTATTATGGGATCAGCAGATACTATTTCAGTGATCGGTGATCGGTATTATCGGTGATCGGCTGACACTGATTTCAGTGATCGGTGATCGGCCCAAAAAACCTGATCGGTGCATCTCTACTTAAAATAGCTGCCAACAGATAAAATGGGCTGAACATAGCTTAAATATCTGAGAGACAGACAGCTGAGAATCGGATGAAAGCAACCTGTCAGAACATTTGGATTTGACAGAGAACTATAACTCCGATCCTAAAGACGTCTACATTAGGAGATGCTCAAGGCTTGTGTGAACGTGTACATGTCCTTAAATGTGTTTTTAGGTTTAGAAATGAGAGTGTAATCGCAGTTCAGAAAATGTTCCTGTTTGCTTGAAAAAAGTTGAAAGGCGCTCGGAATTACAATGGAGATGACTGAGGAGAAAAGTGGACTTCCTCCCTCTTTAAGGCTTCTCTAGAACAATCTGGGAAACTGTTGGATTCCACAGTCACATTTCTACGACAAGCACAATATTCCCTACTACTTTATTAACAGATTATGTCTAAAGAGTAAGAATTGTGGCCGTAGTGACAATATACAAAAATAATTTCCGCTTGATCCTGACGCAGCTGTCCCCTCTAGCCATGACGTCACAGCTCTAGACTTCCCCACACACACCCATTGATAACTCCAAGAGGAGCGGAAAAACACATAAAACTAAAATAGTAACAATTAAATAACTATACAAGATATGAAATGAAACTGACTTATAAAGTTATAGCTAACACATTTGTCAACATTTGAGGTGGAATTGTGTCTTTAGCTGAATGTATGCAGATATGGTAAGCTTTTAAAGTTGAACAAGTTGAAGCGGATTTGAAGATTTCCCCCATTGGATCCCATTCATTATTTATTCCCTAAAAAAATTAATAATTTGAAAATTTGAAAAGATAAAAAATATTTGAAAATATACAGCAATAGCTGAAGGCTATCTAAAAATGAATTTGCTGGATTTGCTGAAAGTATGAAGATATTGTTGTATGAGATAAGTTTAATAAAGAAGACAAGAACAAGAGTTGGACTGCTGAAGCATTCCAACTAATAACAAATTTACATTATCATTATATATAATATAGTTAGTTATTCATGAACCAACTTCCTTTTTTAACTTGTGTGCTCTGCTGAGTTTTGAGCCTGTTCCATAATTCTGTTCCATGATTCTGTTCCATGATTCTGTTCCAGGAGCCTGTTCCTTCGACGTGTCCCATCAAAGATGTTTTATTGCTAAGATCACCACGTCGCATGTTCTCCGTGTCTCACTCCAATCTCATAAACGCCGGCCGTCCAATGTCATCAAGTCAGCTCCCGTTTCAATCGCAGAAAGACCGTCCTGTGTCCTCCCGTCCTTTAGAGTCTGGACTTCCAAGACCAAACTCCAAAGTCCAAACTCCAAAAGTACACAAGTCTGTACTCCGCATACTTGTGTCACCATGGATACGCCATCAAACTGGGGAGTCCACACCTACAGCGTCTGCGTATGTGTATGAGGCGGCTCCTACCACTGTGACTGCCCTGCGTCAAATCAACCAAACAAACCCATCAACAAACCTGCACTGCAGCAAAAGTAAATACTGCCGCCACCTAGAAAAGCCGAGCCCAGGTGACACCGATGATGAGCTGGCGGATAAAGTAGAGTACGGCGGTGCTGAAGCAACCCGGGTGGCCTCTTGAGATAGTTAATAGGATCCTGGGACTGAAATGTGTAACTAATGGTTATGGAGTTACATTTGTTCCCAGTTTTCAAAATGAGCAGGCATCTGCTGACAGCTTAGGTAAATAAAGCTGCCAGACTGAAAAGACTGTTACTGCAAATGTGAGCTACCTCTTCAGTGACTTACCGAGAGCGAGTCCTGGCATCCACCCGTGTGTATTGGATGAGCGGAGGAGGACGGGCCAGTGTGGGATGAATCCCATTTGTGATCGTCACAAAGCAGCCAAATCAATCTGAGATTTTGCTTAAGACTAAATGTGATTAGACGCCAGGGTGTTCAGACAGAGAGAAATAGATGGAACATAATAAAGGCTCCGATCAGTCCTTCCTCATTATAATACAAAATGACTCCACGCGCTTGAAAAGTATTTCCAAATTAGACTTGGCATGCCTCACTACAGTTGCGTCCCCATTATCCCCGACTTGATTCCGAGGTGGCGGATCATCTTCAACTCGTTCCAAATTGTCTTCCATGTCTGCCACGACGTGAGGAAAGCAGCTAGCACCCGAGGGAGACGCGTCGGAGAACGAAGGCCGGCGACACAGCGAGGAACAAACTCATCTGCTCGAGAAAAAACGATCATGCATCCATGCGTTGAGTATGCACAGACGCTCGTGAGCATGCATGTGGCGGGTTCACACCCACGGCCCTCACAGGATGCAGGGTGGGTGTCAGGTCAGGTTGACAGCAACAGGCTGCCCAGTGGAAAACCAACAAGTGGTTCTCATGAGGTGTTAATGCACAATGTTAAGCCCCCTCTGACATCATATCACTCATCTGGAAACATTACTTTCCCTCTGAGTGACAGCCACGGGGCACAAAGGAGCGCTGTAGTGTGAAAAGGTTCTGGACAGGCACGCCAAACGGCTGTTGGAACGCTTGTTGGATGAGAATTGAACACAGAGAAGATCAAAACCAGAACATTTCTCCGTTATTCTGCTCGGAGGACATCAACAGCTGGCCATGATTATCCATAATCTGCTGCTATGGTTACAAGCAGTAATGGCTGCATGACTAATGTTTTACAATTTCAGTTTGCAAAGACAGACCGCAAATTACCTCAGCGGTAATCACAGAGCATGCCACCAAAATATGAGGCTGAAAGGTGAGTAACCGAGCACGACTGCAAATACATAACCGCACCTGGGATAGTAAGGGTTCGGCAGAGACTGCCATCCATAGCCTCTGGGTGTTTGTTTTGCTTTGAAAGCACTAATTGTGTCACAACCACACCTCTGGGTTAAGCCCGGCGGATTTGTAGGACGTGCTTGAAAACATGCAACAGTTTGAACAGTTTCACGCCACATTTCTGGGTTTCTAGCACACAACGTTTCTAGAAAACACAACGGGCAGAAAACCCAGACTTTGTCGGTCTAATGTGAACTTTGACCTCCGTGTCTGGGCTATACTTAGTCCAAGGTTGAAGGGCAGGTGAAGCACCAGCATATAGATTGAATGCAGGTATTTAGAAGTCAAACAGCAGAGTAGTTGTTCTCAGATTTGCAACTCTTGTAATTTAATGCTTATCATTTTAAATAGTCTGAAACCAGTCTGACTGACTCAGCAAAAAACCCTGTTTGAGTGTAGAACATTCTTTCAGGATTAAAGCGGCAGCCACAACCCAATACAAGTGTTTACAATAGAAACAAAACACAACGCATCTTTACGTGACCATAAAAACATTGTTGTTTGAAGACAAACATAACAAAAACCAAGACTGTGATCTAGTCAGTAACGGTGTGCAAAACTCCCTCACAGCTTCTGGTCCCAACAGCTGAGAGAAGTGTGAATCACTGCAGTATTTTCCAATATTTAGATTTTATAGGTCAGAGGTCAGATTGCCATATTACCAGCCACATGGCTCTGCATCTCTAGCAGCTCGATTTGCATCCAAGCGCCGGTTTGAACTAACACTAAAGACAACTGACAGCTGATGAGCCAGGTAATGACGGAGTCTCTGAGGTCACTCAGTGCAGGTTAAAGTCTCCCAACGGCTCAGCAGCACAACAGGTGATCCTCTATCAGACGGGACTCTCGCCAACACATGGACATGTCACCCTTCATGCTAAATAGCTAAACATGTCTCCTCTTCTAGGATCCTTAGTCCAGATTGACACAGCATAATAAGCCACCTTTGCCTCTTCACTATTTGAAAGTGCAGGACTGAAACTTGCGGCATACTCTCATCTAACGAAGCAGCTACAGTCTTTTCCACTCACTCACCAGACTTCCTCTGCTCCCCATCGGACTTCATCCCCTCCTCCGAGGGGAGTTTTCCAGAGGATTCCAGGATTCCAGGATCTGTCAGGTGTGTGCTGGAAACTTTCAGGAAAGACAAAAAAACTCCAAACTCCAAGGAAATCCTCTTTTCTCAGGCAGTTTTCATTCAAAGCACATCCATTTTTTTAAACTATTTAACTGAAGATCAAGCAAAGTTGTCGTCCAGGAGCTGCTGCGGCGTCTTTCCCTCTGTGAGTGTACCTGTTCACGGCGACTCCCACGGCTTCAATGATTCAGTACACCGGGCCCCTCCCCCTCAACTCAAATGGTTTACTAGGTGAGGAGGAGGAGGAGGAGCTCAGCGGTGCTGTCACGATCAGTTTCCCACATTACTCAAAAACACACACACACACACGCACACAGACGAGAGGAGGAGCCAGCCTGGGTGTGGACTCTGAGGTAGGTGAGTGCCAATGTGTGTGTAGTCTAACGCAGCAACAGGCCTGCCAGCTGTTGACTTGCCTCAGGGTCTCAGTAACCTAATAGCATTTAAAACAACACCTGTTGTATCATAATCACTTTGAGTCCCATTAAAATGACCCCTGCAGTTTGCCCTTGACGGAGAAAGAAACGGCCATGTTTGTTCTTATCTTTGTCTGCATTTTGTTCCCAGTGAAGGGTTATTTGGGAGTTTTTCCTGATCCGATGTGAGGTTTTGGGGCAGGGATGTCTATGTGTACAGATTGTAAAGCACTCTGAGACAATTTTTTTATTTGTGAAATTGGGCTATACAAATAAACTGAATTGAATTCATGATCAGCCTGTAAAACACTTTATAATTCATGCAGTTGTTTGTATTCTCTCGACGCATCAACCAATATTCTTTGGGTCATTTGAACAGACTAGTAAGGTGGAGTCATAAGGAGTAAAGCCAAAGCTCTACAAAAATGGGTGGATTAAGAACTACAACCAGGGGATAGACACAGGATATTGTCAACATTCAGTGGATTAAGATGTAGCTCCCTTTTAAATTGTAATAAAGTGGATATGTTTACATTCATTTGTAAAACTTATCTTTTAAGGCCTTCTTCATTTTAATTTAATTAAATTGTGATATCTTCCGATGACATGGAAAGTGTAAGCAAACAGACCGTTACTAGTGCAGGTCCACAGATTCTGCATCTCTCTACGTTTTCAACCACCCCCGCGTGGATACTAGTCCGAGGCATGTGGCTGACGGATTGGTGATGTCATACAGACGAAGCCCTGATTTTTAATAAAGGTGATTGTGCTGATTAAACTTTAAATCTGCCAGCAGGTACGAAGATAAAAACCTCTTTAGCAGAATGATGAGCCGGACTATACATATTAAGTAAAGTGACATCAATAATTAGGCATAAAAAGGGCAAAACAGCATTATAAAAGACTCACACACTGATTGTTTCACTTTTATGCTTTTAATAATTTTAATTAGAATAAAGCTGTGTTCTCTGCACAGCTTTTGTCTGTGTGCCGACATAGACATCATCAGATAATATTCCTATAGATAATTCCTACGTTATCAGGTGAGGTCACATTCAAATGCAACAATTCATTATCTTAAAAAGAAAAAAACTTCTCTTCTCATTCGTCTAGATGTGAATTCTTCTCTATTTACATTCAATATACTGTCCATGCAGCCGGTGTTCTGGTGCATATCATGGTAAATGGATGATAAATGGACTTGTGAAGCGCTTTTCTATTCTTCTGACCACTCAAAGCTCTTTAACGCTACATGTCATCGTTCACCAATTGACACCCGTTCATACCCTGATGGGAGAAGCTACGGTTCCCCCTTCACATCAGCAGTAAATAACATTCACACACACACACGCACACACACACACACAGTAGGCACAGCTACGGGAGCACTTTTACAATACAATGAGCCCACAGACGGGGAGTAACAGGAGCTCTCACTGGCCTCCTGCTAGCTGAGTCCCAATTCTCTCAAGCTCTATTAACCAATGAGGTCACTCTAGACTCAACCTACACTCATATTCTGTTGGAACCGGCCTCCATAAAAGTGTCGCAAAACAATGCAGGATATGTACAGTATCTATTCATTCATCAACAACAAAGACATACGGAGCTGTGCTTGATAACATCTTGGTTCACTGGAGCCTCCATAACTCCCCTCAGACCAGAAAAGCATGACTAGACTCAAGGGCAAATCACAAAACTGTGAACATGTACACTCGGCAATAAACTCTAATTGACTTGACAACCTTGTTATAAATTGATCTGATGTTGGTATCAGGAGGCCATGTGCACACGTCACGCTCCAACATCACAAACGTATCAATCAATTGCTGCACCAATTGGGTTCTCTGCAGAGTTGGTACTCATTCAATGTACCATACCTCTCTCTGAGACAATAAAGCAGCGCAAATATATAATCTATTGTCACCATGCATAATGGAGAATGTGAGAAAATTAAATAGTGCCTCCTCAAAGGAGTGTTTGTGGTCCATGCAGGCCTGCAGCTCAACTGATAGGCAGCAGATTAACACTAGAACGGCTTTGTGCTGTGAACATGTGTGTGCATGTGGATGTGTAATGGTTTCACTTGATGGGAAAGAGCTGCTGAGCTACATTGTAAGTTACAATAGGAATGCAGTGATGTTGGTCAGTCACAAGGCTGTTTCTTCAAAATGTTGCAGATGCCCTTTAAACCAGTGAAGAGGAAGGCAATAGTCACGTTGTCTAAAGTTAACATCATGCGTCACTGTCTCGTACCGCTCGGTTTAAGATTACATAACCAAGAGTGAGAGTTGACTCAGCAAATTCCCCATTCTGGAGAAAAGACACAAACAAATACAACAGTGCCCTTTAAAACAAGGCCATGTCACAGTTAGGGATGAGTATCGTTTGGGTTTTTAAAATGAAACCGGTGCTAAACGGTGCCTGAACCGATACTTAAAAAAAAAAAAATCTCAATGAGGACATTAAAAACCTCTTCGGCCATATTCCTTGCAAAAGCAGTCACAGACGGCGCATGCTTCCACTTTCTAAGTTAAATGATAGGCTATCGAAACCCGTTGACAGGGCGGAGTCACCAGAGAAGTTCAAAATATATATTTTTTTCAATTTCAATCTGCTGATGCACCGAAAGGAAGCACCGAAATGTGCGTTACGTTTCGGTCCGGGTGGCACCGGTTGTATATTGTCACCGGTTTTCGGTACCCAACCCTAGCTACAGTAGCAAGATGCCACCAAGAATATCCTTGTGGGCTCCCTTACTCCCATCTGGGTCTATATCAACACTTACAGTAACCCACAAGCAACGTACCCGGACCCCATTGCCCCACTGCGCTCAGTAGATGGCAGACTACAGTATACTAATGATGCTACTCCTGCTCCGGACCTGTTGGGACATGCTAGCCACACTGTACGGTAACTGGGAAGTGGCACAGCTGTGGCTGAGGCACTTATGAAGATGAAGTGCTTATCAGTGGGTCTGTTGGGTTTTCTAATTCAAAGAATGTACTTGCCTCGCGATGGCTATTTACACGACATTAAGACAGCTTCAGACTACACTGCAGGGATGCACGGCTTGGAAGGCATGATGATGGTGTAAGAAATAAATACGATTTAAGGTAAAAGGCAATTTCACTTAAATTGCAGGGCGCTCATCTTGTATGACGCAACATCACACACATGCACACACACGTTTCGGATTTCTGGGACGCCTGGCAGCGATGAGCTGAGAGCACTATCCCGTAAATGAAAATCAATGGAAGTAGAGTCTCTCTCTCTCTCTCTCTCTCTCTCTCTCTCTCTCTCTCTCTCCCTCATCAGTTTACACAATACCTCAAAGGACAGAAGCACCACCACACACTGCCAAGAAGGTGTCAACATGTAATTGTTTATATGAGAGAGGAATGAGAGTATAACAGCAACTATGAGAGAAAGATGTAAAAATGAATTGAAAGCGTGTGTGTGTGTGTGTGTGTGTGTGTGTGTGTGTGTGTGTGTGTGTGTGTGTGCACATGGACGGTCAGCTTCTTATCGCTGTATTGCTGTTGCTTGTGAACAAAGGGTTGTCCATCTCTTTTATTGGCCATCTTCAGACCGCCAAACTGCCCCACGTTACAACAGGATGCACTTGTTAATGGACACCCTCTTCTCATAAATTCACACCTTCCCGCTGCCAAGATTGTTCTGTGTGCGAAAGATCAGCCCACGAGTCACAAAGTGTGAACTGGTCCAGAGAAGAACTAATTGCCAATGAGCTGTGAAGAGGATAGATTACAAAGAACAGGAGTATATTATTACCTCCGACATCACGATGAAAGGTAAGGAGGGAAATGTTGCGTCATATAAGTAGTTTCTGCTCGAAGGATTGAGTGTGGGTTTGCATTTGAACACTGAATAGAAAAACAACAACAAAGGGGTCACATTGGTGCAGACGTCTATGGGTTCCATCAGAGGAAGAACAACACAGTGCTACTTCAACTTTGGTAGCTGTTGGTGCAATATTGCTTAAACAACGTTGCCCTCCTCTTCCTCTGCGTTACGTTTTCAATGGCAAAAATAGCATTCCAAACTATGTTAGAAAGAAGGATTTTACAGAGTGGATTTTACCGCGTTTTGGCTGCATTTTCAGCCTCGAGCAGCATCACTCTAGGAGAAAATGCAGCATGAGAGATAAGGCCAGCAGTGACCGTCCACAATCTCAAATGGCCCTCGGATGCCAACAGAAACTGAATCATGCTGCAGTAATGAATGTCAGCGTGGACAGTTTTTGTTAGACGCTGTCACCAATGACAACTCAGATAGAGAGAGAGAGAGAGAGAGAAAAGAGAGAGAGAGGTGTGTTCAATGTTTTCATCCCCACTCAGACACAGGTGTGCTGCGGACCGTCTTCCAGATCCTGAAGATATAAATGGAGAAGACACCCAGGACCAGCAGGGGTGATTTTGGGGGCAATACTTAATGATCAGCCGGGCAGCAGCAATGCGGAGGGACACGCTTGAGGAAAACGGCATGTTCGGGAAGATTTGGAAGACTTTCACTTGACGTTTTTTTGTGCTACTTTTACCAAAGTAAACAATCTGAGTACTTCTTCAAGTTTATAATACTCTGGGAAGTATTCAGGCCATAAATCATGACATCCACTGTTGACAGTTGTGAGGTTTCAAGGGATTCTACCTAGAATCACTTGAAAAATCGTTCCGCTAGACGATGCTGCATTCGGTTGTTCCCAAAGTCGACCCACGTGTTTGCTTGTGACACGCCGGTGCAGACGGTACATTCTTTAAGCGGGTCACACGTGGATAGCTGCGCCGGTAAAACAAGGAATGATGAGTCCCCAAATTTGTTAAGACCTTTTAAAAGGACGCCCCATAACCTCCCTCACCGCCCCACCAACACATCCCACACATTGGTACCTCAGGCAATTCACATACATGAGGGGGCGCGTCAATGTTAAAATGTCAACTGGGAGTCTTTTGTTTGAAATGAGACCTGAGGGGGTGCAGCCGTGTCTTCCTGCCTTACGAGTATTCTTTCTGCACTTCTGCCTCTTGCTTTCTCGCCTGAACTCCGTACTTCTACGACTTCTCCTCCGTCATCACTTCTGCTGCTGTGCATCCTATATTCATAGCTCAGACCGAGGTTTCCTCTTGCGCCCGCTACGTGATTTGCCTCTCTAGTCTCCCACCTTCCAACCGTCTTGTTCCTTAATGAGGGAAAAGGAGCCGGCAGCCACCAGGTGCTCTTCCAGATTTGGCATCTCCGGCAGCACCGTCCCACTCCGCCATCGTCTCCTCTGCCAATTCACTCCTGCCAGACGCCAGCTCAGATTAGCTGCCTGTGGGCCTTTTAACAGACATTTGAAGGGCAGGCAGACGGTATTACAACCACTGACCGGTTGTACCAGTTGGCAGTTCGCCTCGTGTCAGGATTCCAAGGTGGAATTCTGAAATAGAAAATACACCTCTAGTAGCACCTTGGCGCCGTGCTGCGCCTGGGACTCGATCCAAAGCATAACGAGGTGGAAGGGAAGAATTTGGAAGGGTTTCTTAAACTGCAAAACACAATGTGGAATGAGACCGATAAATTAGACAAGTGTTTCATCCAGAGTGAATTTAGCAAAGTGCAATACTGTAAAACATGAATGTTATAGTTTGTTTTCTAGATTGATTAAAAGTAACAGCAATGATATTATTCTGGATGTCAGACTTAAAGCGACACAATGTAACTTTTCCCCTTTAGGGCCCCCTTCAGGTATTTAACGTCTGGTCTCGAGCCATATATGGCTCTTCCGGCTCGTCTGCTCCCAGCTGATCGCGACCGGGCTGCCGCTGAACGCGACTCGTTGCCGCTGATCAGCGACAGCCCGGTGTTCAACACAGCAGCATGTCACTCTGTCTGTACGCGTCGCGTAGCGGAGCAAATAAAAAGTCACCTGCGAGCGTGGACTGGCACTATGAGACGTTGCGTAAAGCTGCCAGACAGCAAGTTGAACTACTTACGCCGGAAGTACCGGGTCGGTCCCAACATCTTACATTCAGCAGTATTCTGGCCACGGACCCCCGATGGCGGAGGCGCAGGCGCAAATCAACATATTAAAAGTCATTGTAGCGGCACAATTTTTTTCAAGCTGTTATTTTAAGGTGGAAAAGTTACATAGTGGGGCTTTAATATCTTGGTCACCTTTAGTTCATGACGACTGATACTTTACCTTAACCACAGGTGCCCAACAGTATGTTCGTAGGGTTAGGTTGAGTTTTACAGATCCATAAGGGTGTCTCAAATAGCAGTTTAAAAGTTCTTGCTTTGATGGGTAATATAAAAATATATACATGAGCTAGTACAAGGAACTAATCAAAGATAATTTACGTCTATTTTTAAACTATGTTGTACTGCAGTACCATGTATTTGTGTTTAAAGATTAAATAATAAAAAAGTAATACAAATGTATATATATATATATATATATTTATATATTTCATTTTACATCAGATTTTTTAATGCATACTATGTAAACCCACAAGATATTATATTTTAAGAAAAAGATCAAAATACATATTTGACATCCCTGCATCGAAATACATTTGCTGTAACTTGGTGATACGATCACCAGCGGATTGAAGGCTTGCTTGAATTATCAGACGAAGTCCCTGATTGTACATTTGCCGTTTCTGATCCATTTACTAGAGAAAAGGTGACATGCCAACAACCAGAATCAGTCTGAGGCTAGTTTTGAATGCATTGATGGAAAACACCAAACACGTTGCTGAGCAACTCTGTAAGTAAATGAAAAGGCCTTGATTGATTAATTAAACAGCACATATCCAGATCTAAATTGATACCATGATGGAGTATTTGGCTAAATGTATTTATATGTACCTCTGTGGCCAAATAATAGTTGAACATTTTAAAAAGGCTCAGAGAAGAAAATGTGCCTGATGCACTTTTAGGAACAAGTGATGTCTCATTCGATGGCGGTTCAAATTAAGCATCAAATCCAGACCTCTTAAAATGAACCTTTCGACCTCCGAGTTAGAGTTCCTCTCGTCAGCAGCCTTCTTTAATGAAGCCGTTCAAGAGTGACAGACAGGAGATAATCAGACTGCTGCTCTGCTCCCTTTGTCAATACTCACCTCTCAGAGGTCTTTAATGGAAAAGTCTTGAGGCCAGAGGCACAGCAGCACACAGGGAAGCCCTCGGTCAATGAACATCGCAGCACATTTAATTATGCATATCTAATCTATAAGATGACAACCCAAACAATATACATTCTTAACAATACGAGTTACATACAAAAAGCAGGTCTAACCGCCATAGTGTCTGAGCATTTCTGAGTGGCTATTTCTGAAGTGTGTAATTTACAGTGGAGAGGCCTGGATATTGTTGCTGGAGGCAGCTTGAGTGCCATTCTCCCAGCGGCTATAAGAGGATGTCGGTGGGGGCAGGTGTTTTGGGAAGTGTCAGCGGATGAGAAAATGGAAGTGCTCATCGGAGACCACTTCACACACACACACACCCACACATACGCCGTCACATGCTCTCTTTCCTTATTGTCCTTTTGTTCATTACTCCTCCCCTCTACACTGTATCACGTTCTCTCATTAATCAAAATACATCTGCTGGCAGTAATGTGTAATCAGGCAATCTCTCACCTCATCCTCCTCTGCACGGTGCTCTTCACGCTTTTCCTCTCTTCTTTCTCTGGGGCCCTGTTTGACTTCTTTGCACTGACCCTCTTCTCTGAACCAGCCCACATGACAAGCTTCACCCACCCAGTGATATCACTGCCAGTTCCTGTGAAGAAGCGCCACCCATCTCTCACGTTTGTTTCCCCCGTCCTTCCTCGTCTCTCTCTCTTTTACGCTGAATTTGCTGATGACACGACCACTCAGGTCCCTGTTCTCATTTGGATGAAACGTGTGGTGCCATACAGTACGTGGCCTTGGCAGGGGGTGTGTGTGCACGGGTTTTCCTGAGTCTGCACATTTCCAGCACCCAGGAAACAACCACAGATTTAATGCAGCAGCCTGTTGGGCTGACGGAGAGTGTGTGTGTGTCATTTACAAATGTGCACATAACTAACCTCAGTACAGCATCTCCAAATGACCTCCCAAAACAAAAACTGTCAGCATGTTCTGTAATTTGATCAGTTGGATACAAAAAAGATGACTCCAGCAGTGGCGGTGGTCATACGGACATCTTGCAGAGAAAAGAATAAAATATTTCAAGTAAAAATGTACTTCAATATTAATATGATTGGATTATTAATCCTTCATTGATAGCGTTGGATACATTTGTTGGTTTGATCTATAAAAATGCAAAATGTGTAAACTGATCGATCCTACGTTTGAAATATAACACGTCAAACTGAAAAGTAAGTAGTTACAGCTATTACTGATTAAAGAGTACAATATTTCTCACAGAAATGTAGTTTATAAATAACCAGATAAGAAACAACTACCTCATATTGTTCATGAGCAGAGTACTTACTTCAGACCTGCACAAACTCTTTTTGAACAACTCGTGAGCACATTGGTATCACCCCGACAGGGACAGGCGCTAACAGGAGAGAGATCTGGTAGCCAATGGATCCCTAAGCAGGACCCTCTAATGAGGAAAGGGCCCCCGGGGCTCCTTGGGGGACACTAGAGATCCATACTGGAGCTGGCAGCCGAACAGAATCCACTATCCTAGAGATGCGTTTCTACTGGTGCCATCAATAACTACTTTGATCCTGTCTATGAGACTCTAGCCCAGTGGTTCTCAAACTGTGGGAAGCGCCCCTCTAGTGGGGCGCAGTGGTTCTACCTTTGGGGCGCAGGAGGACATGCGGAGAGATATTGTGATGTATTGAGAACTTCACATATTACAAAACTTCAAAGTACACAGACATAAATCTAAGTCATTCATGAATACATGTTGAAATGTGTGTACCCGTGTACGTTACGTTGTTAACAGGTTACACTTGCACGACGGCCAAGATTATTGTCGACTCGCTGATTCTTGGCATTTTGCCAAACGCCAATGTCCATGAAATTATCTTTTTCCCCTGTTGCCCTTCAAAACAAGAGCTCAACATTGAGCATGAATTGAGAGTGGCCGTATCAAGCCTGCAACCCTGTTTAAAAATGATTTGTAGTGCAAAGTAGGCTCATTGCAGCCGCTAATACTAATATAACTTGACACACTGCACTCATTTTGTTTTGCACAGGTTGCACGTTATTGTTTTGAAAATATATGCAGTGTAAAGCTCTTTATTGCAAAATATTTGAACTTGTTTAGTTTAGTTTTTCACATGTTGCACTTATTGTTATTATCTTGAAAACATATACAGTGCAAAACATGTTAATTGCAGCCACAATAATCTATTTCATTGCCACTTTATTTGCATTGTCCTAACAAAGTGATTGCACATTTGGTTTAATTAAAAGTAATTGCAATTTTCTTTATTCTATTTTTTAAAAAGCACAGATGGAGGAGTCACAAAAAGTTATTTCAATAGAGAGTCAGCACAGACCAGTTTGTTGTGGCATGAACATTGTTTCTTCCTCCACAGTCGGCCGTGACGGAACAAGTCTGAGAACCACTCCCCCAGCCCCTTGAAAGTATCTTTTGTCATGAAAAGGCTGGACCATGAAAACAGGCTGGAGGTAAACGACTGTAAGTGTGTTTGTTTGAGCTGATGACGCCTACGCGAGACCCATCTGACCACCCAGTGGGATGGAGGCGGACGTAGAAGTGCATAAACTGCTTTATGGGGATGGTTCATGTGACAGAACATAAACAGCAGAACCGTAAACACTGTGAAACTTGATCGTATTCAGTGTTGATGGAGACATATTGTTGCATCATTTTAGTGGTGCATTAAGAGTAAATCCAATAACAATTCAGTGACTTCATGAGAACCGTGAGAACATCTCCACTCGCTGCAAGTCGTGGCAACTGGAAGAACACAGGCGGCTCCCTGCATCTCATGAAGGATTTGTCACGATGAAACGTCAACCACTCATTCACAAGATGAAAACAACTGGTGGAAGATTATAACGTGGTAGTAGTATGGTTGTCAAGATACTACAATCATAACTTCGTCATAAATATCACGATATCCGATACTCGCCATACAATACCAGAATTTGATACGATACCACAAATACCATACGATACTGGTATATTTATTGATAATAGTGATTAATAAAACATCTGTATGGTTCCCTTTTTACCAGCATGGTCCTGCCCAGCTTTTTCAACACTTAACAAATGGCATTCATATTAGCATTAGCCTACAACAAGATATTAATGAAAACTACATGGTGCCATCATAGCGTTGATTACACACGGCTATGTGGACCTTTTGTCCGTATCTGACCAGGTGACTACAGAGTTCCTTTCATAAGTATGAGTAATTGTAGAGTTCATATTTGATCTTAATTCATGAACTAATTATGTGTTTCTTTGGGCTTTCCTTCACTGTCTGCAATGTAGCCAAAGTATTTCCAGATTTCTCTTCTGGCATCTTACAAAAATCCGAGGACGGTCGGTAAAAGCTCCGGCACTTGACGCCATGTTGCATGTCTAAATTGGTTAAGAATATATTACAATTTTAGATCAAATGCAAGCAATCACATTATTGAATTTAGCATAGATTACTACAAACTTCTCAATCTGTTGAACTAGTTCTATACAATACTTACTGACAACATATAGTGTTGTTACATTCTTCTTACAAATATAATTTCTGTATTTAAATATAAACTCAGAACATTTAAAATAAATTACGTTTCTTTACTCACTGTATTATCTTATATCTACCTAACTGCTGTACAAAAAGCAGCTAATTCCAATGTTTGCCCTGCTGGTCCATCCGAGCTACAACAAGAACACAAACTGCACACAGACGTAAACACGGAGTCAAAGCCGGCGATGGCTGTGTCCCTGGTTTTAAACCACCGGGTAAACAGACTGAATTAAGAAGCAGCTTTTGTCTGATGAGTTAGTCTGATGTTTTTTACACATGAGACTCGCCGGGCTCATTAGCAGCCAGATGCAGTCGTCGTTAGCTGGAATAACACGTGTACTGGAGGCAGCTGAGACAGGAGATGAACTGATGCAGAGCTGCTGGTATTAGCCCTTCGTGATCTCGTGAATCATCCCTCTGCAGCTCCCCGTCTGAGCATAGCAGGCTGTATCAAAGGCAGAGGAAGCACTAAGATCTGGACTTAAATAAAAGTAGAAAGACCATAAATAAAAATGACAGTTCAAGTAAAGGTCCTGATTTCAAATTATTACTGAAGGAAAAGTACACTACAGTATTACTAGCAAAATGTACTTTAAGAATCAAAAGTAAAAAGAATGGGTACATTCACAATATTGTATTTTTGTAGTACATTTTGATATTTTAGTCTATTAATCTGGAGCAAGTTTGATTGTTTGTTAAAACTAGATAGATAAGAAGAACAGTACTGCATTATATCATGTAAGCATACCATTTACTTTAAGGTAAAACGTGTCAAACAAATATAGTGGAGTAAAAGCTGCAATATGGAGTGAAATGTAGTGGAATAAAGTATAGTATAACATAGAAATATTAAAGCAAAGTACAAGTGAAGATTGCACTTTAGTAAATGTACTAGTTGCATTCCAACACTATGTTTACTGTAGAATTGCATGTACACCTTTCAATACAAAGATAAGCCCCAACAGGCTCCGGTATCGTGGTACTGCAGGAAACAACCTTGACGTGGAGCAGCTGGTTCAACAGCGCGTTCGGGTCTTACCTTTGTCCAGCGAGGCGTCCGGAGAGTTGAAGTCCATCAGACTGCTGATTTCAGTCTTGTAGCAGAGGTCAGTGGCCGACGGCTTCTGCCTTTGGTGGGGAGAGGGATCTGTGAGAAAAACAGATGACAAACTAGGTTACCTTAAAAGACAACGTATGAAGCAATTTAGAACGATAACAAAGAGCCCAAGTGTGTGGAACAAGATCTTATGAAAGTACTTAATCATTTCAATAAGTACAAAGAGAAAGACATTCTTATATCTGTCCCAGATAACTGTTGACAGGATCTGGCAGGAGCGTGTTTGGTTATTAGCGAGTGTGAACTGCCAACACTCTTGATTTCAGTTTATATGTGTGAGCTATGTTTGTTGAAGTGTAACAGGAACTTCTAAAAGGTGTTTTTCTAACAATAATTTGAAAACCCTATAGAGACAGGAATAGCTAAAAGCAAAAGAGCAAAAAGGCCCGCGTGCCACCAAACTGTAGGTAATGCATCCTATCATCAGAGTATGTTTACCTCTCTGCACAGAATGCATTAAGAAACAAAATGATTCATGCAGCACAGCACACACCCCTTTCAGCACACACACAAGGAACTCATTCACATGTACTGACACCATTCAGCAACACAGCTTCCTCCTCTGAGGAGAGCCTGCACACACCGCTGCAGCTGAAGCATGCC
This sequence comes from Liparis tanakae, assembly GCA_036178185.1. Classification (NCBI taxonomy): domain Eukaryota; kingdom Metazoa; phylum Chordata; class Actinopteri; order Perciformes; family Liparidae; genus Liparis; species Liparis tanakae. The sequence goes on along the minus strand of CM070097.1, from coordinate 16,082,780 downwards.
AGCTGAAACACAGTCGCTACTTTAAGTGACTGATGCATATGAATATTAGCATTCCTATGACCAAAGTGTGATTTCATTCTGTGTGAGGCTCAGTGGTTTCTAATGTGGTTGTGGCCGGCCTCCCCAGTGGCACGTAGCAAAGGCATATTGAATACATCGCTCCAGGTCAACTCACTTAAAGGTTTATCCTAAAATTACTTCGACATTTGCACTTAATTTTGGCCGTCTTCCCGCACAGGAGCTTTTATTTCAAAGAAGTATTTACAAAAGGTCACGAGTGTCACTTTTTGAATAAAAATAGTGACTGCCTGCAAAAAAAAAATGGAATTCAAATATTGCTTGACACAAACATTGCAGTCACATATAGCAAACTACACCTCCTCCTCCTCCTCCTCCTCCTCCTCCTCCTCCTCCTCCTCCTCCTCCTCCTCCTCCACCTCCTCCTCCTCCCCTCATTCATTCTGCAATCAGTGTACCAGGCAACACCTACGACGCTGTTACTGGTTGAACTATTTGTTATTGAGCTCAACTGTGTCTGGGTGAAGATCCCGAGGCCTCGGGGTGGTGCCGTCATTATGGAGAGATTCATCTTCATGCTTGTCGAGACGGATTTAGGGCTACTAATAACACCTCAAGGGATTTTAAGAGCACACATGGGCTGATTTTTAAAAACTGTAACTATAACATTTTTGCAATCCAACTGAAAATCTATACTTTTTAAGCGTCCAGTGGTGCAGCCTTTGGAACGAGGACCACTATTATCAGGTTTTGGAAAATGTTGAAATTCACAGCGCATACTTATCGGCTAGCTTCAAGCTGCTGCTGCTGCTGCTGCCCAATAGCCTCATGAAAATGTTTTATCCTGCCTGCATCGTACCCTTGACAGGTCCTCAACCACACTGAGTGTATCAAGGGAAAAGGGGGATGAGTGTGGTGGAATAAATGTGAAGGAATGAGTGAGCCATGATGGTTGCTTGATGGGGATGGAGAGGGAAAGCAGATATAGAAGAGGACAGGGGAATATGCCTCAGTGATTTACTTTATGATATGATTAAGTACTAGGCAGTGTGTGTATGTGTGTATCATGTTCAGATACTAATGTATATTATGCTGTATGATGTGTCATCGTATCAATGTGATTAAAAAGAGAGATTGCCAATGACATTTGCAATCATTATCCAATATGAAGACATTTGCTGATCAATTTGGAATTCAACGCAATTGTGAGATGTGTCCTACGAATGATGGCGGCAAAGACCAAAACAATCCAAATCATAATGCGGATATATCAAAGGACCATTTAGGGAGTCACCATTATGGAGAGATGGATGTGTTTCTTCACTCCAGCCCCACTTTGTACATTTAGGCTTTTTTTACACAGAAATCTTAAGGTTGAAAATGAGAAGCAAGAAATCATTATCACTTGCCGAGCTGCACATCTTTTTTGTTTGCTGGCACATTAATTGCATGTTTCTTTTAGGACTTGGAGTGAGGTACGAGGTCAAGCTGCTGTTGTTATTATTGTTTCAGCTTCTAACCTTGTCGTGTGCATTGATGTTTATTTGTGCAAGTGCACAACAATTAAATGGATTCTATTGTTTAGCTACATTGTGTTATCAAGCAGGTAATTGCAATGCTTTCTGGGTCACTGTCCAGGACTCTGAATCAATGTCCTTTTCAACACACCTGAATATTCAAGTCTAGTAAGGTCCAATTGTCTCATATTCATCTTGTAGTCTTTATCCGTGCTCACCCAAGTCAAAGAAAAACTACAGACACACAGCCGAGAAAGGCAGACAGTTGGTGGGAGAAAAAGACTGGATGAGATATCAGAGTGTTAATATGGAGGAGTGGTCGGAACTATCAAAAACAATATTGTGTGTTGCTTTGGCTCTCATCATTATTCTTGAATGATAAACCGAGGAGTATAAATCATGTTTGGAGTAAATTATTAAGGATTTGAGATAAGAGCATCATTTTCTCTCTGCTTCCATCTCCTCTCTGTTCTTTTCTCTTTTCCTCACACGACGGCAGGAATATTATCTGACAAAGACACATGCTCGCCTCTCGCCTCACTGTGGATGTCCCCACAGTTTCAGCTTGGCATAGAATACGATCATTATGTTTGTAGACCCAAAAACAATGCTTACATTATACCTGGTAATTAGAACAAGAGACGGAAAGACCGTCCATTTCATTAAAAGAACTAAAGAACTGAACATCAAGTTCAAGCTTTGTAAAACTCTCTTTGAAGCTTTAATAAAAACAGAAGACTTGTGATGATCTCTTCCAGCAGCTCTGTACTGTTTTCTCATATTACCGGTATATTTGGTATTTTATTCATACACAAAAGCAGTGAAGGCATGGGTTGCATTAATCATGCAAGATATATAGTGTTCACGAGAAAGCAATGAACTGAGAAGAATGCTTTTATTTATGTATTTATTTAAACAGTGATGAGACTGTATCACACTGCATGGCTTGGTTCCATTTTATTCACAATTAAACGTCTTCAATTTACTTTATCAATAATAAGTTCAACCACTGGTTCTTGCTAATCTATAAAACTCTCCTTGGTTTATCTCCGCCCTGCCTTTGTCAGCTGTTGCACATCTCATCCCCTGCTTACAACACTCGCTCTGCTACCTGTATTTTGCTGAATGTCCCTAGGAGTTTCTCTGCACTTGGTTTGTGTTCGTTTAATGTTGCTGCAGCTACAACCTGGAATGAACTCAAGAAATCACTGCAACTACAGAGCTATGTCTCTAAGTCGGCCTTTAAAGCCATGATCACAGACTTGTTAAAGAACAAATGCAGCTGTTTCACAGGTTGTTAGCATGTCGGTTCCTCCGCTCTTTGGCACCTTTTAACTGTGTTTATTTTATTTTTTTAACCGTGTTTATTCGTTATTTATTTATGTCTCCTTTCCCTCAAGAGGTTTTTGCCTCTTGTCAGGCCACAGTTATAAATAAGAATTTGTTCTTAATCTGTCTCGCCTGGCTAAATAAAGGTTAAAAAAACAAACAAACAAAAAACACGACTGGTGGGACAGGTCATTCTGCCCCGAGAACTGTTTTACTGTATCTGACTTTGTGGAGATGAGATCATCAGGATCCTGAATCTCCACCAAGCAGCGTCTCCTCGCGCTGGAATACCTCAGAGTCAGACGGTCGACTAAAAACAGCTAAAAACAGCTCCTTCTGAGAGAGGACGAGGGTACCCAGCCGACACATTATTGGGGACCTTTATAGAACTTCATTAACTGATAAAGAACAACAAAATAAAACCAAAGAGTAAAAGAGAATTGGACATTACTCACTTCAGAGATTTTGTCACCACATACTACAAACTGGAAGCAGGAAGCACTGTGTGAGGTTTTTCACACTCTTTTGTTCTCGTTTCATCTTGCAACCTTTCTGGTCTGATGTTCAAGCCCCAACAAGAAGGGTCGTGATTTTGATATTGAGTTCACTTCAATCTCCGGACACAAATAATTACTAAATATCTAAAGGAAGCAAGAAGGCAGCGACATGTCGCTGGCTTCCTAAAGATTCTCCTACCCTGAACCAATGGACATATACTGCATTATGCAGTATGGAACATATGTACGTGTACATAAATGAGCTATGAGAACACAGAATGAATTGCAGTAAAGACGTGTTGAACTAGGTTTGAGGTAGATTAAGTGTTTAATATATAGTTTAAATGGTTCTTTCACCAATGGTTGAGCAGGCATTTGAACATTGTGGGTGATGGCAGTCTGATGCTGACCTTCACAACGTGAGACTAAAAGGTACATGGAGGACTCATGTGTAAGACCCTGTTGGTCCTCTTCTCAGCGTGGACGCAGCATAACATCCCCGTCAGGGACAGATGCATTTACCAAAATGAAATGTTCCCTCAAAACAGAGTATAGAGTCAAAAGGGAAGATTTCATTCAATCTACAGACTTTGCTGAGCATTTGTTGGACAACTCAGACACTTGCTTGAGGGAATCTACATGTCAAGTAGTCGGTCAAAAGGTAATCCGTAAAGCCGAGGGAAATATTCAGGGGCGCAATATTCTCTGCTCGGCTTTAGTTTGATTGTTATTGCTGCTCCTGTGAGAACCCCGGAGACAGACGCTTTCACCATTTCTGTTCCCATTCACCAACGCCGGCCATATGTCTGTGTCTACAGGATGAACTGACAGCAGTTTAGATGGCAGTATTTCTCAGTAATTGGCCAATGAACATAGCAAAGTGCTGTCGCCATTATCAGAGCCAGTTAGCTGTTATGGTTATTCGCTGCTGGCACGAACACAGGCACAACCTTCCTCTTCTCTTCTTCTCTCTCCAAAAGGCTCTGACAAGTCCAACCACAGAGGATGGATTTACTCTCCATCAAGCAGGGGAAATAATAACAGACTTCGCCTTCTCGAGGCTTTGATACCTTTTGCGTAGCAGAAAGAGGATTCTTTGCTCATGAAGTCCCTGCACTAGAACGCAGTACTCAACATTCAGTCCAAGTTCACAGGCTAGTGGAGATTATTGTAGGGGTAATGCATGCAGTCACAGCTGTAATGAGCGGAACTGTGCATGCTGATATAACACTTCTGCTCTCCTGGTTGAACGTTGCAGCCGTCCTGAAGGTACGGTCCAGATAAATTACTAGTCTTCATGGTCGGCCAGTTCTTTCCATCCCTGTCACCAGCCCTTTCCCTCGAGTCCTCTCCTTTTCCTTAGCTGACTGACTCCACCCCTCCAACGCCACCTCTCCTATTCCCTCCTCATTTTCTACCCCATCTCTGTCATCATTTAATGGGGTTCTCCAAGCTCCTCACTCTTCTGAGCCTGCAATATTTTATCTGCTGGCACAGTGCAGGAAAAGGCGATGGCTGGAACAAAAGAAGGCCCTAATGAGTAGTGGAGGTGATTAAGGAATGAATAGGCGCCGTTGCTGGAACCTTCACAGAGCCGGCCATGTTCCCCGACTCGGTCTGCAATCTGTAGATAGCCACTGCCTCTCTCTTCTTACAACTGCCACACGCCTTTAATTGCACTGACATTCTCTGGTCCCGAGGCTGCCGGACTTGTGATAAAGCCTTGGTATTCATGCATTAATCCCCACCAGCCAGGACTCCCCCCCCCTGCATCACCTGCCCCAAGACCCCAATTCAAGATGCCCTATAAATACCCTGCAGATAAATTGAGCTTAATGGACCAGGGGTGTGATAGTGGGGAGTTAGTGCTTAACGTTTAGCCGCCTGCGCTAACATCAACGATCTCAAGATGACTCGTTGTCAATTTATATTGTAATGAAAAGCTTCTGAATGTACTCAGCAGGACATTTTTTTTAAAGTGTGTAAGCTGGGTATGTTATTAGTTGGTTTAAAACGGATTGGGGAGAAAATGAGTTGTCGCCCGGGAGAATAAACTGAGGAGAAACGGGCTTGTGAATGTCATGTATTACAGGGGCCATCAGAGGAATGCATCACCGATGTATATATATATAGAAAAGTGGCTTATTTGCTGTGCTCCATGACGGCCCTGGGACAGGTGCCTGCTAGCACAACAGCTTTAAAATGACGTTCGCCCGGCCACTTCGACTCCATGTTCATCCCTGGAATCAAAGCACTTAGGGGGATGGAGAGCTGTGTGACAGCTCCGGTCAGGAAACTGAATGGTGATTAAACTCCTCAACATGCTGCCTGTATATCTCATTAGATACTAGGCTTTAAATAGCATCTACCTAGAGTGTATGCTTATCTCCGCCGACACTCTCCATGCTTGTATTATGCATATAGAGATAGTGAGAGATGGCTATGTTAATAGAATGTAGTGTTCGCGGTCAGAAGCTGCGACAGCAATATATTTGCATTTATAGATCAAATAATCACGGCATAGTTTATTGTACCATTTGCAAATGTACACATACCAAAGTCATATCTCTCCGTTAATTTAATAAGCATATTTACCATAAGTATTCCTATAAATCCAGAATAGTCATTTTGACAAACCATAACACTACATTAATAATATTCTGCCATCATTAGCAAATGGCACCCTGGGACTTGGAATGACCTCATATTAAATAGAAAATAGAGGAACTGTGGATTCTCAAACTAAATTAAAACAGGACTTGAGAATGAAGATATTTGAACAATTATCTCAACGATGTTGCCGTGTGATAAAAACAGAGAAGGTAAAATTGAAAATAAATCCTCTACAGCACCACTCGGTTATCCAGAGTCCATTGAATGAATTAAATCTATACCAAATATGTTTTATGAGCAGCAATTATGACAAAGTTATTAAAGTGTAGTATTCTCCGTAGGACCCTGTGCAGCTGTTTTTCTTTCAGATCCCGTTCCCTTGGCAAAGCACACCGGAGTCATGTGCGTCGCTTTAAACATATCTTTTCAAGTGTAATGTTTTATAATATGATACTCTATAAGCATTTCATAACATTTCATCATAAAAGACAAAACATGTTTGGCATGAACATGTAATATTCAACTTGGGATGAATTGAGCGTTTTGCTATGGGATACAAGATTCAGAGCAAATAGGTTGAGCCAAAAAGAACAAAGTGACTCAACATTGTTTGGATTTATCGAGTTCACGACCAATCCCAGATTAAGTAGGAGGTGTTAGTGAATAAAAGATGGATTTCTGCCAAAAATCACCCTTTTGTCAATGTCTGTATCATTCTCATTTCTTTATTCATAACCGTGGTCAATCTTCCATGACTGAAGACACCAACACCTATGCATGCCACTTTGTGAAGTACAATACAAATGCTTAGTAGATAAAAAGCATAATATTCCACAAAGAAGACAAGAGTGCAGAATAATCAATGTCATATCTCAACATAGTCAAACTGGTGGCAAACAATTAATAACGTGCATCGCCCTGCTGGACTTTCAATGTCATTCATTTATACATTCTTTGTAAGGCATAGACGGTCCTCACTTTAGATGAGTTCACACACAATACTACCTGAATTAATCGCTAATTTCAGTATTAAAACACGTTTATAATGTACATGTTAACCATTTATGTATATCTAAATAATTCTATGGATAGATAATATGTATAAATGCACGAATAATGGACATTTAAATATTTTTGTATATACTCACACTTTATAAATGATCTCATTAATCATCTATAAGTCCTTCATAATTGGTTCGTAATATATTTATTACTTAATTTACAAATGTGGAATACATCATTTATAAATTTGAAAACCCAATAATGAAACGCATAATAGTCACGCTTATTGATCGAGAATAAAACGTTTATAACGGTGTTCATGAATTGCACACCAATGAGTGTTTTATAAAAGATAAATTAAGTGTTTAATCATACTTAACTAATGCTCGGTGATGCAGGAAGCAGGGGCCAAGAGGCATCTCTGTGCATCTTAAAACAAAACAGAACAGATGTTATCCCAAACATCTGTACGGTGGACCGTCAGTAGATGCTTCAACCATTCTACCACTAATTGAACTGCACCTGTTTAAGTTTTCCGAAACTGATCATCAGAACAAGCAGAACATAGAAACTAGCAGACTAATTATACTTGACACACACAAAAGAAAGCTATTATAGATATGTTTCATCGCAAATTGCACTGGTCCATACTGATGATGGATGGAAATTATGATCCCATAAATATAACTGGATCTATGATGAGTAACATATCTATTTAACCGCAGAATAAAAGGACCTCTTGGTGGAACTGCTGCTATTTAGGGAGCTATTTGTAGTAATATTGCTGCGTCTAATCTAATTTACAATCATATAATTGCCCTTATAAGCGTATCTGTTCTTAAATAAGCGCTCATCAGTGCCACTAAACGTGATCCGACATCGGCCTCTCTCCGTCACTTCGATGAGGAGTGTGGCTCCGGGGATGTTCACTTATCTATCTTAAATGCAGAAAAATAGACCTTTATTAAATATGTATTCCCTCACCAAACTAATCTGTCATTTATGAGCTATTTCAAATTGATTGTGTACGTCTCTCGTCCCCGTGTCGTGCTGTCGTCAGTGAAACTCGATGCTCCCTGCTGCTTCACGTTCTACGCCTCGCAGCAGCTCCAATCGCCTCCTCCTTCCTCTCCTCTGATATTGGCTTCTACCGTGAAAGGTGTGAGGACGTGCTGTTCTGTGAGAGGCAGTGCAGATGATTGGAATTAATTAGTGAATAAGAGGAGTATTTATGTAAAAATGCTTGGGATGGACACGGTATGCCTGAGTGCGCATGTATGTGGGAGCTCACATGAGAAAATGTGTTTCCTCGAGCAGCAGAGATACTTATTCTGCTCAACAGCTCTCAACTCGGCACACACACATACGCTTCCCTTTATGGCAAAAAGCAGCCGCGCTTCCCCGACTCATTCCAGCCAGTAACAACTCTCCTGTCCCTCTCTGTTGAGAGGCAATCAGCTGGGGATAACACCTGACACATACTCACCTCTGTTTCCTCACTCTTCCTGTCTCACTCGCCAAAGGATTCCCACTCCCACCTCCGCCTCACGGCTCGTTCCATTACTCCTTTTCCATGTCTTCCTCCTCTCGCAACCCTTTTTTTCTCAACCCTCAATCCCTCTGTCTGTATGTCGGGTGGCTCACTTTTTAAAATGATACCATAATGGGAAGAATTGCAGGAGGCCATTCTCCTATTGTTTAGTTTCTGCCTCTAATACACAGTCACAAACAACAGGGGATTCAGTCTGTTTATCTACAACATGCAACACTCCCTCTGTCTCAGGCAATTTTTAGGGAATGAGGCCAGCATCTGAAGCCGACATGGAGCGTTGGCAGTTAACTGCGACTAAGCCCAATAACAACTCACTATGTGAACAACGCAACAACAAAACAAAGCTGTCAAATTGTTGGATTGTGGAACGTCAGTCCCTTTTGTTCATGATGCTCCCAGCCGTCCGCGGAGGGACGGCACGTTGTGGGAACTGGGAAACAATGCACAGTTTGTGAAAACCAGGGAGTCTTCTATGGCTCTTCAGACTGTTGCTACTGACAACCACATCTGCACTTCTGCAGTGTGCAACCTAGTGTCCATTAGTGGCCCTCACTTTTTAAATGACTGTGGCGATTGGAGAAAACACATCGTTACATAAGAGGACATGTAAATGGCTGCAAAGTCGGTCTGAACTTTATTTTCAGGAATTGGTGAATAGCATCAAACTACAGTTTGGCGCCGTTTCAGAAATCAGGTTTAGTGAAGAAAAGAAGAGGTAAACTCTGGGTCTGTTTCCATGGTAACCGACTGTGAACTTAACCTGCTCCCGAAGTTTTCCTAAACAAACCCTGAGTTTCTTTGTCTCCTCCCTCTCACTGAACCAGATACGCCGTTTCATTTCCTCATTCATTCAGACCGTACCGCAGCGCATTAATCTGGAATGTAATCCTCCTAATCGGATATTACTTTGTTAATCAGCCAAATGTAAATTTACTGCTGTTCTTTGTCCTCCCATTGAAATATTACTTTGATCCAAGTCACCCCAATATCCTTCTTTTTGCGAGTGGGATTTAAAAAAAAATGTGGTCAGTGATGTGACAAAGTTCCCATAATATTGGAGATTATATGTTACATTTCTGAGTAAGCAGGATTGTGGTACAGCTGTAGAATGTAGTTTGAAAGTCAGTTTTATAACGTGAGTTTACAGTCACGTCTTCTTTATCTATTGATCTATATATTTCTTTAGCTATATTTCTCATCTTCAGTTGGCCTGTGTTTTTTACTAACATATGACATGTAGACTACAGCCTAATGCACAGTCAGTCTGGTCAGTTCTTAATTAATTGACAATACAAAATTAAATCTAATTGTGCTCACTTATTCCATCTTTCCCCCTCTCAGATACATGTGCAGAGTCTGTATATATCTTACATGCATTCATATCTCTATAACTTCCAGTGAATTAAAATGAAAGCTCCATCGATGATAACTTTCTTCATTCACCACGCACAAGCCAAACCCAAAGTAAACAAACTCAGAGTTCAATGAACAAACTCTGATCAACTTAAGTTTTCCATCTCAGGGTTAGAGGCTCATAGTTCAGGGTTAGAGGCTCAGAGTTCAGGGTTAGAGGCTCAGAGTTCAGGGTTAGAGGCTCATAGTTCAGGGTTATAGGCTCATAGTTCAGGGTTAGAGGCTCAGAGTTCAGGGTTATAGGCTCATAGTTCAGGGTTAGAGGCTCAAAGTTCAGGGTTAGAGGCTCAAAGTTCAGGGTTATAGGCTCATAGTTCAGGGCTAGAGGCTCAGAGTTCAGGGTTATAGGCTCATAGTTCAGGGCTAGAGGCTCAGAGTTCAGGGTTATAGGCTCATAGTTCAGGGTTATAGGCTCATAGTTCAGGGCTAGAGGCTCAGAGTTCAGGGTTATAGGCTCATAGTTCAGGGTTAGAGGCTCAGAGTTCAGGGTTAGAGGCTCAGAGTTCAGGGTTAGAGGCCCAGAGTTTGTTAAACCTGCATTCTGAAAGAGGGCCGAGGAGTGGGCAGTGAAAACGGTCAAACTCCCAGGAAAACTGGGCTGGTAATGTCTTTTGATGTGGCCAGGTCTTTGGCAAGAGGACTTGATGCCATATTGAAGACATTAAACTGTCCTGCTTTGTAATTTCTCCCAAAGTGCCATGCACTTTAAACCGGTAGGTCCAACCAGGAGTTTTTTTTTAATGAGAGTTCACCATTTATGCACATTTGAAAATGTTACACTTACATGAATTGTTACTTTAAGTCAAATTAAGTTATTGTTGTTTTAATGTTTTAGTTTTTCCAATACTAATAATTGTTTCATAATATTTGAGCAGTGCATTACGATATTTAGCTTATTATTATTAACTCAAAGGTCACAAATCAGTGTTACCGTAGTCCGTTGGAGGATACTGGTTTCGTGAATGTTATCAGTTTGACAGTATATAGATAATAAATATCTACTCATGTTCTTGCAGTAAGAAACAAAAGATACAAATTGAAAGAAACTACCAGCAAAAAGTGAAGCATCAACCACTAAAAGCACAACCAGACTTGGCTCAGAATGAGAACTGATCAAGAGATCTGGACCGATGCCAAATTGCTGCGAGTGATGCATTTTGTCAATAACAAAAATCAGCAGAACGCACTCAAGAATTCTTTTCCCAATTTAGGATTCAAGTCGACAAAACAAGAGTATGTCCATCCGGGGATCATTATACCGGAGTGTCTGTGTTGATGTTTCTGGCACGTGCGTTGTGTGATGGATGTGCCACCGTGTTGCCCGGAAGCAGCTACAAATGGTCCCAATTATAAAACAATGTGTGAAAACTGACATGGACAGATGAGAAGGAGAGAGAGAGAGAGAGAGAGAGAGAGAGAGAGAGAGAGAGAGAGAGGCCAGAAGCCAGAGTGTGTGTGTGTGTGTGTGTATTTATCTTATGTTACTGTATGTGAATATCTCTGCTTTACTTTGATTAGTGTGTATTTTAGGTGTAATTTCTAAATATTTAAGCTCCTCTGAGGACACCCCACTGTGCCACAGAGCGATGCTGCTGTGGATCCTGCATGTGGTATTGTAGTGAAGAGCGATGGGGCTTAATGGGAGGGACATGGCTGCATCAATTACTAACAGCTGGGCCAAGCTAACAAAAATGTTTATGCATGCTTGTCTGTATCTGAAAAGCTGACAGCTAAACCTGCACCAAGTTCTCAGAACAGAGAGTTGATTTGAGGTCCCAGAAACCTCTGTGTCCTCTGCTGCTGACGGCGCCTGTTGTTGAGAAAATGTCTGACTCGGAAAAGTTGACAAAGGTCTAGCGTCGTCAAGATGTCTCCACTCATTAACAACCCTGCATGGACCAAATCAATGAGTGAAACCATTGTGTTTGAATACTATAATTAAAACAATGGTGTACTTAAAAAGATGAATTGGACTCGGCCATATTACTTTTTATGACACATGTATCACTTTGTTTGCAACCAATAGCATAAATATGGGGGAAAGACAATGCTGCAGTCTGAAACCAATGATTTGGAAATGCGGGCTGCTTAGAAAGTGATCCTGGGAACGTAAATAGATTTAATGTCAATTGATTGCACATCAAATTGGTCTCAGCAGGAAGGAAGCACACTCCTCTCCAGAGAGAACAAAGCCGTGCCGATACAACAAATCAAACATGTTACCAAAGTTCACGCGGCTCGCGGAGCATGACAGTGCCCAGTGCTACGCTACTTACTCAATGCCTCAGACTGCAAAACAAAGTGCCAGTAAAGCGCCGCTCAACCCCCCAGGCCAACCAACCGTCAGACATAACTTCGGTGGGCTCTGAGGCATGTTACACATCAAGCTAAATCTTTTCACAACTCAGCACTTCAGTCATCGACTGGGGAACATCCTGCATCGTGAATACCAAAGGATGGTCGTGGTATTCCCTCAGAGATCTGGAGGACATGAGGTATGGAAAGTGGAACAACTGATTCTAGTTTCCATCTGTCGCCAGCCATGTTATACATGTTCATACAGTTTGTGTAGATAAAAGAGTTTTGGTTTATTAAAGGTAAACCAAAAAACATACTGCTGGAAGAGACCACATTTAATAAGCATACCATCATTGTGGCGCGTATTGCAGATGGTGATGGATTATTCCTGATAACATGGAATTACATCTCACCATATGTGAAGTCTTTAAATGTTGTATAATCAAATGAATACTGGCTGGTATCGACTGTTCTTCCTACCATATTTGTTGGTGTGGAAATGATTCTATACTATATCTCCAACCTCACCTGACTAAACAAGTCTTATTGAGTATCTCTAACAAGAGAGCTGTAGTCAATCACCCTGTGTGTCTGTTTAGGATTCAATCGTCTTCATTGTGATACATCTTGGTGCTTTTAGTGCATGTTAGAGTCAGGAGGAGATGCACCCCACTGGCTGGCTCACGGCCGCTCTGCAGGGCTCTCATGCTGCAGTTAGGGCTGATAATGCCGTCTCGCTGGTTCCTCCTCAGGTCAACACTTTCAGCCACTTTTAACTTCTTTCCCTGAAGTTTGCCCTGTTAGCGCTGTTGACACCGTTAGCCGTGAGCCTCTGGCTCGCTGTCGGGATGTCGAGGGTCGTAGAGAGGCAATCGAAATGCTCCCAATCTCTGATCTTACACCTTTATGGAGGGTCGAAAAATAAACAACATACAGTAACATGTCCCTTTGACCTTGCTCAGCCGCGAGATTCCATGCAGTGAGATGAAATAACCCAAAAGTATCGACCTCAAGGCCCACATGGTGGCAGCTGAGACGAGAGCAGGTCAAGGGGTTCACATCCCAGACCGGTTTGAGAAATGTGCGTGGGGAAAGCAAATGAGTTCTCCTCCATCAGCGGCCATAGCTGATGTTGTTTTCAACAGCCAACGGTAGATGAGGAAGCATTAGACAGCTCCCAGATGCTTGTGGGGATGGGTACGTGTTCAAGTAGGAAACAGGGGGAGGCTAGTAAAGAACAAGAGTGATTCACAGCTTTATCTGGATAGAATACATCGAGGTCATGCAATTCCAATTATCCATATCTAAAAGCCACTGAAGACCTTCTAGCTGGTTATGAAATCACCTCAATGTAATGGTGATGCCTCTACATGACCAACAGAAGAACACCTTCTGCGAGGAGATCAGCCGTTTCTAAATAGCCATTCTTAATGCTCATCATTGGTGCCGCTGGGGTCGGATTACACGCAAACCCAGTTTAAATCATGCCGGTCCACCAGGAACTCCCTCAGCTCAGACTCCGGCGGGACCGACCCGACCCGGCTTCGCCCGCCTTTGACCTGCAGTTGGAGTTCTGGTGGGTGGAAAAGGCTGCAGGGCGTGCGGAGCTCTCCAGACTCAGACCCAGAAGAGCCCAATCCCAGGCAGACTGGCAGACCCCGCTGAAGTGACGAGGTTTTCTTAAGGGAACCTGGTTCTTTGCAACAATACCACTTTTGTCCACAGGGACTGCCAAAGTCAAGACGATCTACATCCCTCCCAGGAGCTTGTCATTGATTTTATATCAATAAAATGTTCACAGAGTTTACATTCATTTTATGGGGTGAAGAACACATTAAACGCAAAGATTGTATTCCTACTGAATTTATCCAACAAGCCCCAAAGACGCAAACACAAAAAGATAATATGTCCCATAAGCCGTGTACATTATCCATGTGGTCTGACTTGACATTAAACATTTGAGAGAGATGCATATTATGAATGATGTGGGTCATGTGTATACAACTGGCCAGCAGAATTTAAACAATGAGTATTTTGACAGCCTAAATCGGCGAGTTATCTTTCTCACACACACATGCATGCAGAGACACAATAACTCCCGCTCAGAAGTTTGGCCATAACCACACAGCCTCTCCAGATGCTCCTGAACGGCTGTTAGCTTCCACAAAGCCCGAGAACACCTCTTCATCATTCCACCAAAGCACTCAGCAGCAGCATTAAGGCGGCGGCCATTCAGGTGTGCCTTAGAGCGTTATCGATTGGCTAATGGGGAAAGGAGGGGGTGGAATGGGGACTCAGCAGGGGACAGCGGGCTGCTACGGGCAACAGTCAGCATTCATCAGCATCTGAGCAGCGCTCTCGTGCTCGATGCCCGATCCACGCAAAGTGCGCTTATGGACTCGAGAGAGAGTCTCAATATTAGTGTATGCACACAGAAGGATTCACATATATGGATGTTGTTATATTTATGTTCAAACTATTGCTCCAATCTCAAATATAATCTTGTTTTAACAGGGAGTTATCAGTAGCCAATCAGATGTCTCCTTTGATTATTGTCAATAACATGAGAGCGCACAGGAAAGGACTTGTGGAGTTAACCTTTAATCCAGTTGCTTCATCCCTTTGTTTTTATTGCTTTGGGGATCTTTTTAATCATATCTGTTCATTTTTTTATTTTACTGGGGTGCACAAGTCACTTTGCCAAAGCTGACTTTCCAGGAGATTCTGTTCTGCCCAAAGCAGTGAAATTAATAGTACCTGCTGGAGAAAAAAACTGTCTAAAAAACACACAAAGAAATGTTGAAATTCCCATATGATAAGCTGTTTTTAAATGCAGGTTGTATTGTTTGTATATGTACATTAACATCAACATTTAAAGTTAAAATACATTTATTTGTGGACTTTTAGGTCATACATTGAAAATAAGTCATGTTTGTGTGTATGTGTCAACATTATATTTGAGAATCTTAGTATTCATCTGTGGATTTTATTTCTTTAATATATCATGAAAACTATTTTTGATGGCATTGAAAAAGAACAAACATATTTGAAACTCCTTCTGTATGCAATCATTCATATTTAGAGTGATCTGACTCAATAGTAGGCTTACCGACCGACACTACAAACATATTGCTTTAAATATATCTATTTTATCTATTTATCTTTGGAAATAATGAAATAAAAATGTTCTCTCCATACTGCAAGGTTGTTATTGAAAAGTTTCTAATGTGAGACAGAACAAAATAATTCTGACTATTTATTAGTTCACGATCAAAACAAACACTCACTGTTCATCTCCATTGATTGCCACATTATGTATGTGTGGATGTGCAACCAAGAGGTCAACGGGTGGTCACCTCAGGTTGAGTTCTTGCATCTAGAAAAGGCTCGAAAAAATAAAGAAAATCAGTTACTCTTTCAGCTTTAATGGGAACAGGCGCGAACGTCGGTGTCACTGCAGGTCCGTGGCTAACAAGATCCTCAGAGACATATTGGTGGAGGGTTGGCAGTGGAGCGCTCACATTAGTCAACGTGCCATGAGAGAACTCAGTGGCTGTAAAACGTTTCCTTGTGGCAAGACAAATGGACAACAAGACCGGGCATTAACCCTCAAATCTGGAACATCCTCCGTCCCCATAGAACCGTAACAGCGCGACGCGTATATCGTTGTACTAGCGCTGACAGAGTAATGGCTATCAGAGGGGAAATATATACATTTATACAGCAGCCTATTATGCGTGAAACCATCCTGACTCATCTTTGTAGGAGCCGGTGACGCCTATAGGACTCGGCCTTTTCTTGAAGAGATCACAACCTCAAGCAGGACAGAAATATCTGACATTTACATCCCAACTCGAGCACGCTTGATCGACAGCTCCGGTTTGAAGAGGCAAGCAGTGGTTCACGATCCACGATCCACCAAGCAGATCATGTGGTCCATGCATCATTTAGAGGTGACATCACCACGACCAGTTTAAAAGGTGCAGGCAGCAGGCTGATGGAGGCTGATGACGCAGTCTGAATAATGAAGAGGGTTTGATCACAGCGCAAACACTTGACATTTACTGTCACAACAGCTATGTGATTAGCTCAAACATTATAATAATTGAAATCAACACAGAGTAGAGTAATAGATACGGAGGCTGTGGGGGTGATTGGACATTATCTCTTGTCAACAGTCAGTGGAAATGTATCGCGCTGATATATTCACATTATCGTTTTACAATACGTCCAAATCAATTATTTGAAGCTAATTATAATGAAAGCCTCAAATGAGTCAGAAGTTGTTCAGTTTTGTCTGATTTATGGCACAAAAGAAAGATTAACAGAAGTGACTTGGATTTATACATTTGATCATGTGCAGCAGCGTATTGGAAGAAACTGCTCAAGATTACGTTAGCTTGTGTTCCTCTGCGTTAATATTGACGCATGCCATACAATTCCCTGCAGTCCTCTACTGTAATGCAAGAGCCTCATAGATTCCAGATAGCAGATTTGATTTGTCATCGTCACACAGATGCCACTGTGTATCATTGAATAGCTACAAGTGCACACGCGATGTCTCGGTGTGTCTGCCATACAGTCACATTACCATCATTCATGTCATCCCGGAGTTCAGGCTGCAGTCTAAACCAGAACGCTCTTATTTTGAAATTTTAGAAAGGCAAATGTAGCTATGAACAATGAGATGATGGCTGAGAACACAATACATGTTCACCGATAAGTGAATAGCAGAAGCCTTGCGTACATTACATTGTGATCGTGAGTTCAGAGTGAAAGGGAGCCGGTGTAAAACCTGAAGAAGGATAATTAGCCTCATTGTTGCCTCACTTATGTGTAATGCATGAAAGCTCCATTCCTATAGGAAATACTATTCATAATAACTCGTTACCGATGGACATGTGAGGTGAGATTCATAAGAGACTAAGATGACATGCATGACTGCTGCATGGAAGAGAAGAAATCAGATTGTGCAATGACGTGGCAGGAGGGCTCACATCCCATACCAGCATAATGTCCATGGAGGGTGGCTTGGTATCGCCATCACACACACACACACACACACACTACAAGATCATTATATTACAGACATCAAATAACCCTCCAAACCAACACCACTCACAATAATTCCGCCAGGTTTCCCACTGACCAAACACACTTGCCAGAGTGGTCCTAATCGTTTTCAGCATTTCCTGTCCCTTTTTCTCATTCCACGCTTTGCCTTTTACCATTTACAGATAGCTGCTGACAGGCTTGGGGCAGAGGAGGCGTGGTGATGTAAGCTGTCACTGCAATGTGTTGCTAGGCAAAGAAGTGGAGCGAGTGTTGCGGATACCGGGGCTTTGACATTTCTGTCTGCCTGCCACCAGCGAGCTGTGTGAGTAAACACGGCTAACGGGAGCAGGAGACGGAGCTTTGGACCCGGACACTGCAGGGTGTTCACCATGTCTCCTGCTACATGCGCCCGCCTGCTGCTCTGCAACTGTCCCTGTCAAGCTGCTGCCTTGTCCTGCCAACGATGCGTTTCACATCCACCACAGCGGACATGACACTGGCAGCGAGTGGCTCTGAGTCTCACTCTGAATCTGCAGCTGCTGGTGACACATAGCCTGACATGAGAATGTGGATTAGTGCTGAATCAATTGGTTTAGGGACTACATAATCAATTAATGAGTATTAGACTCATTGACAATCATCACAAACATTAGTTCATTTCCTGATTGTTAGACATTGCTGGAAAATAGACAGTCAAAACGACAGGCCTTGCTTTTTGACTGATTGGTATAAAATGAACATTTGAGGTTTTAAACTGTATTTGTCCTGGAAAGGTTTTGCCTTGTAATGTGGGAACTACAAAAAGAAGATCCTCCAAATAACATGAACAAATCCATCCTTTGAAAATGAAATACACTATGATATACTATTCCTATCAGGAATTACAATTTCTAACCCTTTTAGTGCCATTTCAAACCGAAGCAGGAGCATGACATAAGGGAATGGAAGCTGAGTGAAGTTGATGGTGTCCTATATTCAGAATAGCACAGCGGAGCAGTCGGGTCACAGGTCACCGAGAGCAGTTTCTCATCTAAATTAAGGGTCCCTCTCAGTTCAAAACAGCTTATTATAATGGGTAGTACACTGCTGCATTGACAAAGAGGCCAGTTTGACTTCCACAGACTGGACAGTGGATAGTGTGTCTGGTAATGCTATGAATGAAAAGGCCTCTTGTGTTGAGGTCAGCGGGCTGAAGCACTCCGTGTCCTGACGAGGAGGCGTAGAGTTCGCCCTCACTGCAAACCAGAGATGCTGAGTGGGACATTTTTGGTCAAGGTTACGGAACAAGCAAATCACTTTCCTCGGCACCAGCGAGCGCTGTGGTCCTCCTTTAGTAACACGTCTGTTTCTCAAGCCGCTGCAGCTATGTGCTGCTTAGTGACCCTCATGGTGAATAAGCCCACAGCACCTCCTCAAGCAGAGCCACAGGGGAGCCCCCTCCCCTCTCTCCGGGCTACATCTCCTCCTCTCCAACCTTCACACGTCATCTTTGAACTCTGGGAACCGTCCATGTCCGTCTCTTCATCACACGCTCACTGGAGTTAACACTCCCGCAGCTCCGCCCTTGTAGTTGCATTTTGCAGTACTGTAGTTGCGGAGTAGATGTCATGCCCTCCAGCATGGCAAAGGCAGCCAGCAATAGTGAAAGCAGCTGTGGGTTGCTTTGTGAACAGGCTCGGGTATGACCTGGCATCATTAATCCCTCTGCAGTAGGCTTGCAGACCCTGAGGCACTCCCTGTTTATGTCTTACTCTCTGTTTCTCTGTCACTTTGCCTCTCTTCCCCTTTAGATCTCTCCATCTCTTTCCCTGTGTCTCTCGCTGTCGCTCTATACCTTTCTCGCTTTAGATCTCCCATATGAATTGCTCCGTGTCGCCCGGGGCTCTGCTTCACTTCTAGGGTGCTCATATAACAAGTCAGCATTTTGGGGCAGTCAAGGGTTCCTTGTCAGTTCTCCCTTGCCAGCCGAGACGTTGTCTTTGACTGTGAGACACGAGGGTGTGAAGAGGAGGTGAGCTCTGCAACACGCTGTGTGTCTTGTGCTTGATTGCTTTCTTGTGTTGCGTTTCTGCTTCTTTTCCTCCTATGACTGATTGTGGATTAGTTTGATCTGGACACACTCCTATAGATAGTATCTGTCAAGTCATTAGAGACATGTTTGAGAGGACCATGTGTTTAAATAAATGAACTGGAACTTATGCTGAACATTTGATGTGTAATGCTAAAGTTGAATAGGTGCCACTCCTTAGAGGGAATACAGCTTATTTGACTTTAGAGTTGTGGATGAATGAAGGTTTCAGAGCTCAGGTGAGCTCATGTATCCGTGGAGCTAGTGTGCTGCCTTCATGCTGAACTCTAAACCAATCTACTCACTGTTAGCTTCTGACCTTGTCATGTATATTTGGCTAACATATGCACAAACAAATGACAGCAATAACCCAGAAATCCAAAGCACATCAGCTGTACTGTGGCTGTTCAACAGCCGACACGTGTGCGTTGCATTTTCAAATAACTTCCTTTTACAGCAATCATTGTGTTCCTCTTTTTTGTCTGTCCATCTGACTTCCATCTTGAGTTCTCCTCATATCTCATATCCTTCCTCTGACGCTGCTTCACTTGATCGTCCCGTGTCCCTTCTGTCCACCAGTGTCTTATTACTGCTATGTCCTCACTCTCTAAACAAGAATAGTCTGTTCTCATCCGGCCTGTGCATGTTCGTGTCAGACAGGTTACCATACGATACAAGTTATAGAATGATAGCTTCTCCTCTCACTTCCCTCCCATAAAGCCTCGCAAAAGCTGCAATTAGCTCAAATCAATTGAAGGAAGTGAACCGAATGAAAAATATCAGCAGATCAGAAAACCTCCACAGTTGCACTGCCAGAGGATGACAGCGTGCAAAACACTTAAATCACTGTGTACATTGACACAACCCTGTGCCAGCTAATGATTATCCGACTAACTCTGTCAATAACATGAGCGCATCTCATCGGGGTGAAGTGCCCCGACATCGAATTCATAAGTGAAATTGGTTGGAGATTTACCGATAAAACTGACTTTTTTAGATCCCAAGCATCGCTATTCCATCATTTAGACAAGTGTATGACAGATTACTCCTTTTGTGAAAATGTAAAGATTTAGCCCGACTGAGCCTACCGAAAGTCATTCTGGCGCCCCGTGTGTAGATTCTAATTACGTCGGTGCCAGATGACACCCTTTCAGAGAAAGAGGGAGACAGCAGTGTGTATGGCCACGGATGATTTGATGAATGGAGCTCTATACACTGTGCGTCGGCTCTAAAGCTGCCGTGTCATCGGAGCAAATAGGGCTTCTTATCTTTGAAGTCTCAACATTCAACATCACAGGACAAATGACTCATTCTGTCTCCAGCAATAACATCTGAAAGGCAACATTGACTTCACATGGTAGAAACTATTGGTTAAGAAGTCCGTTCATCTTAAATATGGGCCGAGAAGTTGCAAAAAAAAGACTAATTTCAGCAAAAAGACCACTGCTCATTCTCTTTCCAAAACAAAACTATAGGACTAATGACACTACAATGAAACCGGTTTCTCTTGACACTGATCAGTTGTAGGCTTTGGGATGTCGAGATAAAGAGTCCTGACTGGTATAAAGGAGAACACAGAGGCATGCCGTTCTGTGACAACAACAGGGACAGACGGGTGACGATTGTTTGCGTGAATGCAAATAAGAGTTTACCGCCACGACTCGGCGGCTCTGTGAAACATAGCAGCGCTTTGTGCTCAATGCTAATATGGTCCGGATGACAAAGCTAAAATGCTGATGCTTAGTAGACATCAGGGCTGCACCGATACCAATAAGGGTCTCAGTCTGATGCTGTACACATGTCATCTTAGAACTACTCGAACACAACCTCACCAATACCTGCATACCAGAGCATCATATTGTATATTTCATATTTCATTTGTTACAGTCGGAATATGAGGAACATCTGATGAAAATATAACGTGTTTTCAAAGTCATAGTCGGCTCTGTAATAGTTTTATTAAGTACTAATAACGGTACTCTATATCCGCAAGTAGTTACATGAAAGTACTTGTACTCATGAATGGAAGAATGGTCAACACATTTTTGGTTTCCAAAAGGATTGTTTATAAAACTTCTTTTGAGGGTTAAAGTGTAAATTAAATATACCGATATATTTTCTTTTCTTTTTTCTCTATATCTAAATAATGATCTAATTGTATTGATACAAATCAATTATACTTCTACCGATGCCGTTTCAGTATTTTATTTTATAATATATTAAATACGTACTCATTGTATTGTATGTGATGACAGAATAAAACACATTACAACCACTTTTAATTGATCCGAGATAAAGGTGGTGCCTACTAATAAAGGTGACTGTGTTTTATAACAAACACATTTCACACTCTCTGGTCACAACTCAAGATTCCCTGCTGGATTGATTTAGCCAACCAAGCATCAGCAGGCAGCCAGGATGTGTGGAGGCTGTGGGTTTAGTGGCCAGCTCTGTTGTGACAGGCTGCCATTCCAGTCAATCACTTATCGGAGCGTGACCAAAGGCTCAGGGCTCCGAGGTGAAATCAAGCCGGCTTAGCCAAGCGAGTGTGCCATTCTCTGGATAAGAGGCAAAAGAGCGTAGGGGTCAGAACTCCATGGCTGACCTGGAACAATCCTGTCACCTCCTCCGAGGCCACAAATTGCAGAGTTGGGACAGAGGGCAAGTTTGGGAGAAGCAGAGTAAATAACTGTGACAAGTGATAAGCCGCAGCATGACTCCAAATAGTGGTAAATTCTGCTGCCACAATATGGAGGGGAATGTCACAGGATCGGGTTGGATACACCGAAGCTCAACTAACACACAACACGGCAGCCTGTGTCTGAGGGAAGGAGAAAAATACATCCGTCCACCCACAGTGACTAACCTTTAAACAACTCACGGAGAGAAAGGCATGAACACAAACGCTGGGAACCAGCTGAAGGAGCAACAACACAAACACACATTTTAATTAAGAGGATGCCAAAAATACAAAAGCAAGAGCAGAAAAAAAAAAACTGCAGTTGACATACAGAGGCAACAAGAGAATGAAAACCACGTCCCTATCAGACAACAATCCCTCAGGGGAAGGAGGGAGGAGAAGAAACATAAAATGGAGAGCAAGAAAAGTCACTCCAAACCCTTTATTTGCTTTCAACAGGAAGTCAATTGAATCTTCCTCCATCATGAAGCAATTACTAGTTAACAAAGACAGAAATAGAGGAAAGACACAGACTGACTACAAATAGGTCCCGTGTTACATTTAAGCAACAACATTTGGAGCTGCGTAACATTTTTGAAAAACAGAAGGGCCAGGGGGGTTCAACAAACACACAAACACCACCAAACTGCCATGGAAAGTAAAGTTATAGTAAAGTTATAGTGTCTGAGTAGTTTAAAATACAGACTAACCCTAACCTCTCTGCTCCGAGGTCAGACAGTGGTTCCCTTCTTTGACCGAACATTGTTTTGCTGTGTGTATTAATCCAATTATGTCACTACGTTCCAGAGCAAGCATACCCAAACCCAAAGCTTGATGTCGCTACATATTTGATTTGTTGTATATCACTTGTTCTACACAGATAGATCACATTCTGGCAATCAGACAGTATTTTGAAACATTAGTCTGTTTGCGTTTCAAAGTCAGAACACAGCAAATATGTTCAATACATTTCTTTGGGCAACACCAACAAAGCATGTCAGTGTGGCTTACACCTCCTAGACGGAGAGACAGTGGAAACAGACTGCCAGGTGTGTCTGTGGCCCTGGTTCGAGCATCAGCACCAAGGATTACGCCACATTACCTCGGTTTGCTGCAATGTGCTCGTTCAGAGAAGACACGCTACAGACAGCGGCCCGCAGAACAGTACATTACATGTCACTGAGCTGACGCTTTTATCCAAAGGGACTAGCAGCGAGGGCGTTCAACCACGAGCACAAACTCAGAACAACAAGAATCCAGAAAGTAACACTTCTTCAAGAAAGCCAAACTACAGAAGCAACATCAGTAAGTGGCATTCAAGTGCCACTGGAGTGCTTATCTGTTTTTATTCACGGTATAGTGAGAAGCGATGTGTTTCTAGTTTCCTGGGGTGGATGAGGAGACGTCGTGCTGCCCTGCTGTCAGTGGGGAGCTCGTTGCACCATGAGGAGGGCAGCAGGCAGGCTGGGTTCTGTCCAGTGATGAGCTCGCAGTCTATCGGCTGTCTGACACAACCTCTTGTTCTAATGACCCAATCAGATGCCTTTTCAGTCATCACTGCCACCACTCTAGTGGAGCAGAGAGACACATTGGTGATCAATACTAATGTTGCCAAGCATTAGCGGTGCGTACGTCTGATTTGTCTGCCGAGTCTGAGCGGTGAGAATTACACGTGTCCACTTCAGGAGTCGGGAGAGCTGAGCATCCGTTTGGCAATGAGGATCACTATCAGAACGGTCAGCAGGGCGACACCTGGTATGGTGCTCATGACCGTCAGCTCAACGTACGACTCTGCACACGGTATAAGAGGCTGTGTGGACTGCAGAGAGAATAAGAGTGTTACAATGCTTTATGGGATACATTATGCACTCACACAATAACGGGATAAATGGAGCATGCTCGCTCCCAATCAAAAAGCTAATAAATACGATTTAGAGTCCAAAACTGAAATGATTGTTCAACAGCGAGGGGCTAACAACTGCAAGTTGGCTGCGAAACAAGAACTGTCAATAGTGTGACAGTCACGCTGACAATAGGCCACACATTGATTTACATTTAGACAACCGTAAGCCGCGTTCACACCACTTTAACACTTTAGTCGCCTGAGTTTACTCGCTTCACTATTTGTGGCTTTTCGCTTCACTCGCGCGAGGGGCGGGGCTTATCTCTGTGGCTTTACTCCGTGGAAACCATTATAATTTCCGCCATCCACCATGGAAGAACTAACCTCTGCTTTATACTTGTTGTGGACATCCAACAAATGTCAGAACATCTAACGCCCTCATCATGTCTGGGCTCATGGCATCACCCGCAGGCTCACACGCCTCGTGACTTTCACCGACTACGTCTGAATCACTTCTGCTTCCGGCGCCATTAGAGCAGCAGCAGCCAGTTAGATTCACCAACAGCGGAGCAGCTCTACGCTGATCGGCGTCGGGCACAATTTTCGCCAAAGTTAAAATATTTCAACTTGAGGTGAATATTCGCAACTCGTAATTTGCATGGAACGCGCCTGGCGAAAATGTGTGAATATCGCATTCACTCGCATCTCTACGTTGACTTTGCGTGGGATCTACTCGCGTGAAAAATTCACAACGCTTTTGGTATTGATATTGATTTATGTCTTATGGATAATGTCTACTATACTGATATAAATATACAGTATATGTGATCAAGAGATGAAGAAGAAGAAAGAAGAGGATGACAGAAGATGGCCCTGATCAAAACCGGTCAAACTGCTAAATTCAAGATCATGGATCATCATCAAACAGTAAATGACAGCTAATGCTAATATATATATATCTACCATATGTCCATGTCAGATTTAGATGCATGGCTCTCTCCTCTCATGTGCACTTTCCAGCTGTTAATATGAACAGTCATTTATTTCAATAAAACAGGTGGGGTCTCCTGCGGTGGGCGAGATAATGTTGGTGGAGAAGACCCAGCTGGGGACAAAGTCACAGCCATTGATTTGACCCTGGGCTTTACGGGACAGTCGGGCTCCCACAGGAGGCCTCAGCTGGCCCCCTGGCCCCCTGGCCCCTGGCCCCTGCATTAGTAGTCATTCCAATTAGAAAGGAAGTGTCCAGATGCTCATCTGGTTACATAATGTCTCTTCTCTCCTGTTGGTACCCCCACACTTAAATTCACTGACAAGCACCTGGATTTTCAGACGCTGTTTATTTTGACACCATTTAGGGTGGTTTCACTCTAATGGTCCATTTATATTGCCACTTCTTGTTTTTGCCTTCTTGTATTTGAGCTACAAAGCACCACCATCTGCCAATTTACTTAAGAATAAATAATCGTATTATTTGATGTCCTCCTTGTGGGATAGATGCATACAAACACATAAATCAGGTTTAACATAACATTTTTGCTCTGCTGTGAATTTAAATGAGTTCAAACTTACTTCAATAAAATTGCCTTAAATACCAAGTAACGGTACTTTATGATCATTTACTTTAGATGTCATCTTAACTGAGTAGAAACTTACTCATAATTACTATTTCACAAAACAACAGTGTAGAAACTGGAGCAGCCACATAAGAGAGATGATAGAGAATGTGAAAGCGGGCTGTTTGTGGCTGCAGAGGGTACGGTCACTGCTGACCTGTCGGGTTCTCCTTGTGTTGTGAGGCATGTTCAGTATCAGCAGAGGTGGGGACAGCGTATTTAGCATGTTCCATACATCTACCTCTGGGCCCTCTTCTCACAGGACATCACATCGTAAGCACTTCACACTCGCTTCAGGAGACCATAAAACACATCTGACGTTAGAGTACCTGAACAACAGCAGGGTTACGGAGCGGTCTGGCAGCAGCTTCAATTAGTGGATTGTATGCAGTGTGTTTCCGTCTTTCAGGCCTATTTTGTCATTACTTTCTATTCATGTCATAGCTTATTATCTGTGCTGCTCGTACAGAGTGGAGGCCAGAGACCAACGGGTAGTCTTCAATCATCTGCTCTTTGTTGTGCTCGCGACTGATGCTTCCTCCTAAGAATGCCTCCATGCTGTTTAGCTACAGAAACTACGTATTGTCAAGTATGTTACAGATGCAAGGAATTTAGCTCGGTGAATTCTATTATTACGGGCCAAGTGTACATTCAATCGCTTTACTGTTATTATTGTACATTGAATATTTTAGAATTTCCAAATGTTGGCCAGAAGAAACAAGCGATGTGAAGATATTGCCGTAGTCATACTACGCCACACTCAACAATGTATTGATTAAACAGACATATATGTTATTTTCTGCCCTATGATGTGAAAAACAAATTATAGTATGAATATGTAAAACTGGTCGTTAGCATGCACTTTGCAGCTTGTGTCTGAACTAGTTCCAGCTGCTCCCTGTTCTGTCACTTATATGATATATGATAATATGATGTGGGTGTTGATACTGACGAATGTGCGCTGCATCTCTGCATCCTTTTCCCAGCGTTCGCCTTGCAGTCGTCTGATGTCTGCAGCCTTCTCAGTGTAAGCTCTGATTAAGCCATTCGTTACACTCGGGCCATCATTTGCACAGCACTTCCCTCAAGTGCAATCGGCACCTACTTTTAAACACTGAAACATGACTAATAGATCAAAAACATCACACTCGCGGAGGGAAAGAAGCAGCCACACATATCTGTGTATATCTTAGATGTGAGGCTTTTTTTCCTTTTCCCATTGAAAACATGGAAACTGCACTTTCCGACCAAGTTTATGCGTTATGAATGTTGGTCTCTGTATTGTCACTTCAAAACCGAAGAGTGATGAAAGGCCTGTTTTCATTCTGCCGGCCTATAGGATGATGTTTGTTATCTTGACAGACTGCTGCAGGATCAGATAGGCCGCCCGTCAACCGATCTGCCGATTGACTTATTTGGCTCCTCTGACTGATGTCATTAAGTCTCTGCCTGACTATCAAGATAATAAAAAAAAGGATATGTTTCCCCTATTACATTAATCATTTGTGTCAAAATGTGAGGGCTTTGTTTTGAGGTCTGCTCTTAAAGGGTCAGTTTACCCAGGGGATTCAACTCAGGGTGCCATGGACAGCCTCTCCCTCTCTCAGCTCTAGGCCGGCTTGGACCGGCCTGTGGGGAAAGTGGCTCGTAGCGATACGGCCGTGAGCTTTACAGGGCCGCTTCCCCGGGCCGTGGACTCGGTGCTCGCTCTGCCCTCGTCTCACTGTGTGGAGGAACAGGGACCATCACCATTCATTTCTATACAGCATATGCGTTTACGATGAAGTTGTTTACAAGAGCACAAAGCTCTTCCTAAATCTAGCTTCTCCAAAAAAATGACCGCTCAGATTAAAGAGTTTCAAGTCAACTCAGGAGTCATATACAGATGGTTTGCCCCATCTACTTCCAGGGGGCCGCACTAGATCGGATTGACCTCACACTTCGAGTAATTTCAAAATAAAATAAAAAAACTCAGCTCAAAATCAACATCAAGGCAAGTCAGAATTGACTGTTTGTTGGAAAACACCATGAAACACCGGGAACTGTTTCCAGAGAAATGGCAACGAAAGGCTTATTCAGCTATATTTGGCTTCATTATCGTCTCCCCAGCTCTCATCCTTCATGTGAAGCATCTTTTGACAGCTTGTGCATAAAACCCAAGCACTTGGCTGTAATGCTATGTAATGTTATGAAAAACAGCCTCTTGTCAGTGTTTACTTTATTTTAGTGGAAATTACCCCAGGGACCCGAAAAGAGGAAAGAGTGACCGCAGCGTTGGCACATCTCTGGTGAACGGCATCATTAACGCTTGGCTCGCCGATTGGCAGCTGGGTATTGATGGCCCATTTCAGCATGTGACTGGGGACTCGAGGGGTGAAGGGGCAGGGAGGGGGGAGGGGGAGGGGCTGTGCTAATGGGATTCAAACACGCCCTTTGTATAATGGGGCTTGTCCCTGTGCCAGGGGAAGCGGGTGGCATAAACTAGTGGTGATTACGATGAACAAATGACTGCCTCATTAACTGGAACCCCAGAGTGTCTCGTGTATACAAACACAGATGCACTCACTCACACAGTCCTAAGATTTCTCTCCTTCTCACACACACACACACACACACACACACAAAGGCAGACATTCACACTGACATAAGCATTAGGTTGGCTTTGTACACAGAAAAGGGTAAGGCACAAAGGCAATACTCAGGAGGGTACAAGCGCCATCCAAAAGACTAATTGACATCTCCCAATTACACCAGCCAGCAGTGTACGGTGCTCCAGTTAGCTTTGGATGATACTACACAACACAACAGAGTGTGTCTCTACCAACGCCCGTGTCCAAACATCTGAGCCGCTCCCCCAAAAGACAAGCTAATGACCGCAATTAGCCTCATTAGAGTCCAAGCTGGGCCTCAGCTGGTGTAAAGTTGGACAGACGTTTCATGTATTTTTGCGAGAGATGCCCAACTACAGCACAGTAACGAACATCTGTCTGAGAATGACTGAAATAGGTATCGAATACTATTTATGTATATCTATGTATTTGTTTGTATAGGAAAGGTTGAATCTCTTGTTTTTGTCCCATAATGTAGCTCAATGTATTTAACAAACAATGATTTAGCTTATTTATGCAACAAGACAGCACAATGAAGGAGGCTGGATTGATATCTCAGCTCTATAATTACTTGACCCGATTTGCCCCCAAACCATTTGCCTGCCTCAGTGGGGTGATGGCAGAAATGAGACAAAAACACAGCCAAAATAAATAATGCTACAAGAGAATGTTTTCATTGTTGACCGGTCCCTTTTTCTCAGAAAATTGATTACTCGATTTCTTACAAATGTCCATCAAATTTTGGCACAACACAGATTTCTGTATAATTCAAAGTTTGAAGGCCAACGATATTCTATTCATAATAAAACAAAAGACTACATCTTTAAATCCTCATAATAGAGGCTCGGAACAGCAACTGATT
Source organism: Liparis tanakae (assembly GCA_036178185.1). Lineage (NCBI taxonomy): Eukaryota > Metazoa > Chordata > Actinopteri > Perciformes > Liparidae > Liparis > Liparis tanakae. The sequence goes on along the minus strand of CM070097.1, from coordinate 16,053,808 downwards.
TGCATATGTAATGACGTAATCAATCATCAAAACTAATCATTTCAACACACAATATTTGACTCTGTACATGTGATGCACATTTTCACATCTCCTTCATCTTTGTTAATACATAGTGGTTTGAGATGGGTTCATTATTGGGAAGAGACACATCGCTTCTTTGTCTATATTAACAGCAGTACAAATGAACATGCTTAAGAATATGTATGCTTTGACCTGCAATTCACTATTATACTTATATAAAGTAACGCTCTAATGTGGAGCCAACATTATGCGGTGCACACAGCTGGCTTTATCTTGGAATGGAAAGTGCATCTCTGAACTGCTTTGGCCTCCTGCTGTGACGAGTCTGATTTATTTTTTTGATCATGTAAATGTGATGGGTATTTCTGCACTCAGCGAGGATGTTAGCCCTTAAAACTGTGGGTGGCTACAAGCTTTCAAACACAAGCCCCTGGGAGGTCACATTAACGACTGGGAGGATACCCAGAACCACCACGGTGAGCTCACTGACCGGTGGAGGGGAACAGCCCTGATCTTATTCAGGGGGCGGGGGTCTTCGCCCACTGGGCTGTTGGTCTCAGCGCAAACACTCCAGCATCTGCCACCTGACCATTAGCTCAATAATGCATGGAGCTTGTGGGAAGCCTGTCTCAACCAGCCTCCTACTCATTACTGCGGCTGAGTGGGAGAACAGTCAAGTCAGAAAATGTGCCGCAGCTGGACAGACGTGGCAATGCATGCAAACATGCACAAGGCCAAGGCCACACACACACACACACACACACACACACACACACGCAGAGTGTGGCTTCTGTTAGCACTTCTCCCAAAAATGTGGCCAACGTTTAGGAAATGAGCAGTGCATTGGTCAATCTTCACAGCAGAGATAGGATTAAACAGCATGGGTATGAACATAATAAGAGTGAGTGGATGTTTCTTTTGTCTGCCTGTTGGAGTCCTCCAGGTAAAACATTTCAATATCAAACAGCTGGTCAGACTTTGAGTTTATCCACATCTCTGCAGGCCCAAAAGTCACTTTCTCCATTCAGGAGCATTTCCCATCAGAAGCCTGTTACACCGCAAAGACCATTTTACTGCCAGTATAGCAAATCATGGGGAAATGTAATCTTCGGAGCGTCAGCTAAAATAGCCTGACAAAGCCATTTTCAGGCAGAGCAACAGAAATAACTTCGACACTGGAGCTAAATTTCAACCATTACTTGTTCTTGGTCTGACATTAATGTTATGTAGTACATGGAAGTCTCAAAAGTCATGAGAGCAGTTGCTCTGTACAGCAGGGACATCCATCACAGTGGCCAGGCCAGTCTCTATTGATTACGTTTGCCATTGATGGTTCTTAGTATAATTCCTAAAATGTCAAATAGCGAAAACGCTTTTGACCTGCAAACAGTCCCAAACCCATTTGATATATAGATACAACACACACACAAATCACACGTGCAACTACAGTATATAACGAAGGACTCTGTCGAAGCGCCCCCATCCCCCGGCCACTCTCATGTTGCCCGTTGCTTTCATCATCAGCTCCCTCATGCTCTGGATAGTTAACAATCACGTAAGGCCTAATCATATGGACATGGAAAATGATCTGAGGTAACCTTGGCTTAACTGGGAAAGTCTTTCGAGACACAGGCAGGAGGTCTACACATCGGACATGAGTGGTAAACAGACGGACAGGAAAGCAGTGGGTATTTGATGAGCGTCATCAGCTGCTTTCCCAATCTGGTGAAGTGACTGCTGCTGCCACAGGAAGAAGACGCAGGGCTGCCTGGTGTTCCTCCATTTGCACAGCTCCACTTACAGCGGTCCCCAACCACCGGGCTCGGTTGGGACCAGAACAAGTGAATAACATTTTTAGTTATTTTAAATCATAGTCGGGACATTTTCTTTTTTAAAGGACCGGGTACACCCGTGTGTGCGTCTGAGCCTCTCACGAGGTCGGGAAATACACGACACATCTCAAGAGGTCACGTAATATGAAAAAAAGCTAGCAAAGGCACGAGCTCTAACAAACCCACAAGGTAACGAAAGCTTCTCTGGCGACGGGAACGGCCAATAAAGAGACAGAAGAAGAAGAAAAGCCTTAAAGCAAAGCCGTGTTCAAAGACATTATCAGGAGTCTTAAAGTTCAGGTTGATCGCTGCAGGCGAGTCTCACACGCCGAGGCCGCTGTGCTGGCGGCACATTTCAGAGACTGGAAACATATTCAACCTGCTCGATGAACTCTGTCACTTCAGGGGAATGACAAGTGTTCTCAAGTTGGCCGATCAAGTCTCTGCTGTGTTTGGGCGAGGGAACCGAGGATATGAGACCCGTTTCAAACCTTGACCGGGTGGAAGAGGCTGAGCATCGTCCTCTTTGCTTTTAAAAGAGTTCGAGATGTACTTCAACCACGAAACACCCGACTGTAAAAGAATAGACCTGCGGCCCATTTGTAAACAAACACGCCCGGCGAATCGAGCCCGTCTGAGCCAGAAGAAAATCGGCTCGATATCTCAAAGACGGTGGCCTTAAATGGACATTTCACACCTCAACTCTGCCGGTGTTCTAATGACAGCGGCCAGAACTCAGTTAAGAGCAGACGCAACAAACACACGCCGGTGTCGTTGTCTCCATCAGCGGCTCGTTGCAGGTAAACAAGCGCAGGGCTCACACTCATTCGGCGTAATGTTGATTTGTATTTTTGCACTTCATGCCGGTCGCATCAGTTTATTAGGTCATATTCGTAACGTCATATTTATTACGTCATATTGACATGTTTTAAAAAAACATGTGTTAAGGACTATTATGTTTGTCTGTATGTTGCAATCTTCATTTGGCTTAACATCCAGCAACACAAATGTAAAAATAAGTTATAGATATTCCAGTGATTTCGGTCATTTTCCACAAACATTTGCATTTCTGACAGCAATTACTGCCATTCTAGGCACAAAAAAACACCTAGTTTCCGATACACCTTTACAGGGACAGTGCAACGTTTCTGAATTGCAAGGGGCTTTCCAGTCAAACAAGAAGAAAGACATTGTACTACAATTTGTGTGGAAGAAGAAAGAAAAAGACAAAAAAAAGCAGAAATGAGATTTGAGTGAGTTTCAGGAGGATAAAGAACAGCTTTGCCAATACTGAAATAATACATAACTCAACTTTAAACTAAAACTACAACTGAGCCACTAAACCCAGTGAGCTGCGATAGCGCCAATCCAAAAACTGGATGACAACATAAAACCAGCAGCGACCGAAAACAACACATCTTGATCAGGAAGCAGTTCAGACGGTTGCATAGACCTCCCAAGTGTCTGGCCTAGCAGACAGAGTGTGAGTGTGAGTGTGAGTGTGTGTGTGTGTGTGTGTGTGTGTGTGTGTGTGTGTGTGTGTGTGTGTGTGTGCGCTGTGTCTTCATACAGCAGGAGGAACAGTCGGCAAAGACCAAAACAACTGGTTTCATTAATTCTTTTTGGGACATGAAAGGGGACAACTGCAGAGAGAACCGGAGAACCAACCCTTTAAATGTCAAAAGTTAAGTAAATAAAAGTGAACATGATATCTCCAGACGTTCAAGTCGATATTCTTTTAGAGGCATGTGTTCTTTTGAGCTGATATATTTTTTTGGGCCCTCTGCAGTTTTTGCGCGCCGTGTTTAGCGACAAGTCCGTCCTAGAAATGTCAATGTACCAAAATGAGACCGCTGGGTACCCGCAGTTAGTTTCTCACTTGGTAATTCTTAAAGCCTGTAGCGAACCTAAAATATGGTTTCAGCTGGAGTAAATTGAGTTGGGCAACACATTTGTTCAATGACAATGACAACCTCTGAAAGCCGTGAGACAAAAGTGAATTTTAAGTGTCGCAATTCAATTATCAATCGAAATTGCAGCGGAGTTACTTGACGTGTCGGTGTGGTTGGATGATGGATCGGCTTCTTTGTCTGACGCTATAGTGGTGGTGAGTAAAGTGTAGCCGAAACAACCGTCAGAAATGTGCCTCTGTCCTAACAGGTGCATTTATCTCTCGAGCAAAAGGACCGAAGATGTTTTAGTTGCTGCCTTGTCGTTGAATGATTCCAGTGAGAAACCTAATGTCTTCACTTTGAGACTATTTTTACAGAGTGCAGAGGACTGATGGAGAGCTTCGCGAAGGACAATCACCAGAAACTCAATATCGGCAACACAAATAAACTTGTGGTGCTGGATGCCATCCAGAGAAAGGAAGTGAAGGTGAACTCAAACAGGTAACGTGAGGTCCAAATGACTAAAAACAGGACTGGACTCACAACACTGAAGCGCTCTTCCTACTAGAGTGCCAGCAAATGTGAAATATATCCTTAAGTCACAGCATGGCTTTGAACAATGGCCATTAAGATGTCACAGTGAAGATGACCTTTGACCTTTTGGATATAAAATCACTTCATCATTTCATCCTAGTCGACATTGTGTTGAATTTTGTAATTGAATTGAATCATTTAGCAAGGTCACCGTGATCTTGAACCAACATTGAATCAGTTCATCCTTGAATCCAAGAGGGTATTGGTGCCACATGTTCAGAATGTCCCTCAAGGTGTTTATTTTATTTTGTGTTAACAAGAATGGGACTGACTAACAACTACAAACAAAAACATTCATTACAAATAATGAATTCAATAATTCAAGATTAACATTAGAATTCTAAACCCACAAATGTAAAAAGAAATAAAAATGGCACCCGACATCAGCCGAGCCAATTAGGTCCCAAGTGTTTCCTATTCATCTGGTCACAGTAGTGGAGGATTAATGTGGCAGATCACTGTTATCTATCCTAATGACACTGGTTTCAATGGTTCTTAACTGACTCCCAGAATCAGGCCATCTGGTCTCAGAGTGCTGGACAACAAGGGGCCGTGCCCCGACTTAATACCTGTGCTTCTGCTTCATCTCACACATGACTCACTTCACCGCTGTGCCACAACTGGAGCCCTCATAATCATATTAAACAAGCCTTCTTGTGTAAAAATCTAGATGGAAAAGTGTAGGATTATTGTTGTTTCAGAACAAAATGCTCCTGATAATGTTTTCTCTTTTTAATGTCACATATATTCTCTAGTGTCACTTGTTTTATTCTAAGTTCAATCGCTGTCAGCTAGAATGACATTGAATGGACCACCAGAGGCACAGTTTCCTGATTGTCACTGTAAATCAGTTGATTACTTTGAGGGTACAGTGAGCTAGTTTGGCCCCACCATTCCCATCGCAGTTTGCCCAGGAAAAACAAACACACAATACATTGGCAGCAGAGTGTAGTTGATGTGAGTCTGTTATCCGTTACCTCCACTGGTCCCCGTTCTTCCAGGTGCCGGGCTGATGCATATCCAACGTGGCAGCCGGTCGCCAGCACTGCGCTGGGAGGAATAGTTTGTCATCCCTGCTTCCCTCTCTCCCTTTCCCCTCTGCTCTCTGCCTCTTGCCAGAGCTGTTTGCTCAGCTGTTCCCCTCACTGACCGCATTTATCCCAGATGAGCGGCACAGCTTACCCCGTTAATCTGTGTGTGAGCGAGCCTGTGCCCTGAGAGTGTGTGTGTGTGTGTGTGTATGTGTGCGTCTCCATTCCAGGCATCCTCTCATTGGCCCCCTGATGAACATCTGAAGACACGCCCTGATCAAGACACACACACACACACACACACACACACACACAGGCATTGTGTTCTTTAACTGGAGGTCATTTGGAGCATATCTGGAGATGTCACAGAACACAAAGGTAATACAATAATACAGTTCTAATGAATCCTCAACTCAATTATGTTGGCTTCACCCTTAACCCACATTAAATTTAGCAAGGCTGTAAAACTGCGTGTGTGTGTGGGTGCATTGATGCTTGATTATTAGGTTGACAACAACCTGAGATTGGCGTAACAACAGCATCATAATGTATTTTTAAACCTTTCCCTCCTCCAATAACTGACGCCATTATTGAATTTGGGATATGTAAAAAGATCTCAGCTTCCTTCTGGAGGAGAAATGGGGCGGACGACGACAGTGACGAGTGAAACGTTAAGAAATGCGTGTTTCCCCTAAATGCTCACTTGGAACATTTATAAAAGTGAAATTAAAAAGATAAAAAGATGAAGGTGTTTTGAGTAACAAAATAGCAAAGATACGAGCAGCAAGTAAACCATGTCATTTGTAATTCATACAAATCTATTATAGAAAAGACAAAACATTACATTTAGCCAAACAGTAGTTTGTTTTTTAGTCAAACCTAAATAACTATAGCATGGGTGTTTTGTGTGTTGTGCCATAGACTGAATACACCCCTGTTACTACATACAGTCACAACTAATACAAAATCCACCAGTCATAGCTCCTCATTACTTTTGGAGTAAAGTACAATAACTTTGTGTGTGTCTGGTATACACACAGCACAAGCTTCTAGACACTGCCAATAAACGGAGTCTTCTGTGTCAATCCACAGACAGCATGGTTGGCTGCGGGCGAACATGGCAGTGGCCAGACATGAGCAGCTGTTGTTGTGGTTAAACCAATCCCCAGCTCCCACTGTGTGTGTGTGTGTGTGTGTGTGTGTGTGTGTGTGTGTGTGTGTGTGTGTGTGTGTGTGTGTGTGTGTGTGTGTGTGTGTGTGTGTGTGTGTGTGTGTGTGTGTGTGTGTGTGTGTGTGTGACAGAAGAATGTATGGATCGGATTTGAGGTCTCGTACCAAAGCTCACACAACTACTATTGTTCAGGACAGAATAACCATTCACACAAAGTGTTTGTCATTGACAGTAAATACAAGTAAACCCACACATTGTCTGAGTAGGCATACAAACTCAAGAAACCTGCAAGTCTGACAGTTAAAAGAATTACAAAAATACAAGTGAAGGCACTAAACACCAATCCCCATCCATATCTGCTGATCCACTGTCAGGGTTGTAAAACCTTCACTACAGACGAGGTGAAATCTCCACCACCCACCCACAGCGGACACCCCAGAAAGTGAAACAAATAACCTTTCCCATCCCTCTTTTACAGGAAGCACTCTGTATGCCTTGACTGAGATTTATGTCACGGGCCGCAGAAAAGAACGGTGGGCGGCTCGGCGCTTAAATGCTGGCTTTGTTTTTCTAGACATCGGCTTTTTTGTGATCCATCATGTTTGCGACTTTTCCTGCTCATTCAGAAGTGAGAAAGGTTCTGCTGTGAGGCGTGAAGCTAATTGTATTTGACTATTTTGAATGAACGGAAAGAATATAACACCAGCATTTACATATTTTCCGGATGAGAGAAACATTTCTAATGAAACTAACAAAGGAAATGAAACAGAATTATAGTTGAAACACCTCATGAAAAGTAACCCAAAAGCTATTGATTATTTCTCTAAAAATAGCTCTAAAAACTCTGATCATGACTATATTTAACTGTTATTTCCTCTAAAATCGTAGGTTGACACCACTATAGCGATATAACAATCCTCCCAGAAATAAAGCAGAAACCATGACACAACCAAAATGCTGGAAAGACAAGAAGAAAACAAAATGCAGCCGAATCTTAATGGAGCACTGGATGAAGCAGCGATCCACCGACTTCTTTCAGATATGGCACTCCTTCATCGTGATCGTTTTCCTCTCAGCACTCCACCCCCACGCGGTGGGGTTTGTCTCAACATGTCTCCTGAGCTTACTCTGGACCGTTGCTGCCTTTAATAGCTTTTCCCAGCAGAAAGATCATCCAGTCGATCCCCTTCAAATCGTACCATGTACTGTACAGCGTTGCACAATTTCGCTGCTTTGTGCTACACTTTCTTTCACATTACGGCTTCAGCTCCCGAGTGCAACAACAATGGAATCCACACATAAGTGTGGAGCCTAGGGAAACGGTGGAAAGAAGAAAAAGAAAAAGGCTGTCAAATATAAAAAGGCATTCATCATCGTTGCCGTCCGTGGTGAAAGATACAATAGAAAGAAGACGAAGTGAGACGCACGAGTGGGAAGTTGTTTGTGCAGCAAAGGTCAGTCCCGAGGGACATTATTATGTTGGTTAATCAGAAAAGTCCTTTCTGAAAAAAGGTTTGGGATGTAAAAAAACAAGTGTGACTGTGGAGAACGTGAGTGATTTGGGAGATGCAGGTTGGATCTTGCGACCTGAGTCTTATTTTGACATGTATACATTATAAATGCTGCGACGCGCAGGACAAGGTTGTGTCTCACTGGGACATCCTGGTGATTTAGAGAATTAGAGCGCGTGAGAGAATATGAGATATGTAAATGCCTGAAGTTTTGACTCAATTACCCCCTTTGCAACAAAATGTAGCATGTATGCAGCTTTTTTAAATGCTGGACAACCTGCTAAAAATAGGTAATATTCTCTTTTCCAGTTGACAAGAATGCCCGTCTGTTTTTTTTATGGAGTGTCAGTCGATTTCATGAATGTGTCAGAAAGCTGGGTTAATAATCGGTAGAAAGAAGCAGTCAGTTGCGGTAGCTTTTTATATCCGTTGTAATGTCAAGCTGTCAGGAAGTCAAAATCCATAAGGTAAACTATAACAGAAAACAGAAAAGGTGGGCAGAGTTTTTGGTCCTTATAATAAACAGATTAAATGGGTGTTTAATAATGGCGACTTACCGCAAAATCAATGAGTTTGACCTGGAATCTGGAATCTTGGCAGCAATATTTAGAAAGTGTGGACTGTGACATTATTTTATGGCTAACAAAACCACACACAAACAACAAAAGAGATAACATTAAAAAGATATGCTACTTATTCAGTCTCTCTTTCAAACTCTCCAACCCGAGGTGATGATTGTTGGAACAGTGAACAAACAAAGTTGTACAATTACGGTTTCTTTCAAAGGAGTCTAGTGCCTTTGAGGAGAGCATATTAATGTCATGTTTTGTACATTAACAAATTATGATAACTGTCCGAATCCTTGTTGATTTAGTTTACTGTATATTCACTTTAAAACACGTTTCGGCAATGCACCGGCAAAGCGGCGACCAGGAGCTTGTCCACCCGGGTGTCTCACTCTCATAACTGACAATCGAAGCTGGAGCCGATAAATACCGCCGACTAGTGCAGACTGGTTTGTCCCAAGAAAGAATGCCAATTGTGATCTTTCCACTAAAGACAGAAGCCAGATGTCAGTGGGTTATTTTGTGTAGTGGTAGAGGAGCTATAATCAGATTATGGGAACTTATTACAGTTCCAGTATCTACATCTGCTGTTTGTGAAGGTACAATCAATTCACCAGTACGAGTAAACACTCCCATTAGTCATGGTGGACCATCATTCAGAAGCTTTACAGTGGAGGAGCTGTTCATGCTCCCCATGACACTGAGGCTTCTTGTCCGCATTAGTATGCAAAGCGCTCCATCTTCCTGAGGAACCCCGCTGCTATGAACGCTATATTGAGATGCAATGGCCAGCTCTCAGATTTAATGGTGAGTGATGGAGGGCGCAGATGCTCTATTGCTCGCCGTTCATCAAGTTAACTTTGTACATTAGGAACTTGAATGACTTTCCAGGAAATTCTATCACTGTTAATTATAGGATGAGCGAGGATTTAAAGTAGGGGAAAGATTTCCAGTAAGTTAACCATTTATCCTGACAGAGGTGTCCACACCCGGCGTGTTGTGTGTAAATGAGGCGTACTCATCAGCAGACTTTCAAGCAAACAATAACAAGGTGAACTAAGAATGATCATGCAGGGGGAGCAAAGTGCATTCACACATGACCAAACGGAGCGAATCAGGGAGTTCTGAGGGTTTCACACGCTCTTCCTGTGTCTGTGTATGGTTTGTGTCATATACGTTACCCTGCTTCCTCTACTCTCTGCATCCCTGCTTTCTCTCTTCTCACTGAATGTGTGTCACTTTCTCCCTCAGTCTCTCTCTCTGCCTTCCATCTTCCCAAATTCTCTTTTTCAATTTCCGGTTGTCTCCCTCCTCCTGCCTTAGCTGCACTGCAGATTGCAGTAAACCCAGAAAATCCTCTTCATCACACAGTGCAAATACCATCTGTATTGGTTTTGCCCTCAGACCCAATTAACGGCTAGATGCCCTGTAGCATCTGGGATGGCATCAGACAGCCCCATGTGTGAGTTGGACAATTTAAACACAAACACGGCGTCACAGGGCAGAATGTCGAATACCTCCACGGAGAGAAGCCTGGCGGCTTTCAGACGCTGACAAACGCTGGATTGACTTTTTAACTACAATGATTAGATCTGTGTTCTCGTATTGTATTTTATGTTTTGTTGTTGTTGTATGTGTGTTTGTTTGCTATATGGATTCATGAGTCTGAAATAAAATAAAATATAATTAACCCCTAAAGCTAGCATTACTTTTCAGAATGTGATACCTTATAATTAATAAGAGTCTTAGACCAGTGGTTCTTAACGTGGGTTCGATCGAACCCCAGGGGTTCAGCAAATCACTCTCTGGGGTCCGGCAGGGGTCAAGACGCACACAGTACAGCCCGGATCACACGAGCAATGACGAGCGACAAAAAAGTGTCTGCCGAAATGTTGGCAACACACCATTTTTCTTCGCGGTGTTATGTCGCGTTCACACCAAAAGCGTTGCAAAGTCCATGCAGACGTGAATGGACTGAATAGGCCCGACGCAATCAGCGTTGAGTCGCTCCGCCCGCAATCACGGACTTCGTGATGGTTAATCTAGCTGCTGCTGCTGTAGTAGTGCTTCAAACGTACTGAGCTTTGTGAGCCTACAGGTGAATTTATATATATATAGATATAATATGATAGTTATGAACCCAAACACAAGGGCGTTAGATGTTCTGACGTTTAGAGTATGAAGCAGAAATGGTGGTTATTTCTTCCGTGGTGGATTCCGGAAATGATAACCGTTTTCACAGAGATAAGCGAGGTTCAGTACCTCCACTAAGGTTAAGAACCACTGCCTTAGACTATATAGTTTATGATGTCTGTAAAGTATTAATTAGGGATTAGCATTAAATGACTTCTCCAGAGATGTTAATTGTTGGAAAAGCTGATAACATCAACGCGGCACCATGTTTGGTGATTTGTAGAGAGGGGGTCATGGTCGATGGGGGGCTTTCTGTGTAAACTGGAGTGGAAGTACGCTGGTTGAAACTAAGGTACAATGCCCCCGGTGTTGTGACATTTCTAGCATACAACTTTGCACACATCAGTTCCAGATATGACCGAAAGTTTGGACTGAGCTCACAGTGCAAGAGACGCAGCTCTTTAACACAATGTGACTACAGCACCCGTCAGTGCTCTGTGTGTGGGCAGGTGCCTCTGAATGTAATTAGCCATGTGGTAATGACTTGGGACTGTGGTAGCAAGAGAGCGAATGACTCACAGCTCAGAAGGCACAAATACACGACATAGCAGCTTTATTCCCATGTCTAGAATTAAGAACATTAATAATTAAATTTAACAATAAATTAAGGGGGCCCAAGGGTGGGGGTTGGTTGTTAACAGAGGAGAGGGAAAAGCATGCTGCAGGAGGACAAAGAGGGCATTTAATAGCACAAAAAAATAACACAGTGCTCAAAAAATATGACTAAATGGGAACCTTAAAGCTACATCGAACAAAGGAACAGACAAACAATTTGTCATTAAATATGCTGGGCTGAGGCTGCTGGAGATATTATTGGAGATCTAGTCATTTGTGCTTTGGCTATAAAAAAAGTTTATAAAGTGCACTCTGGAACTCGGGAACACAATTACACACACGGATGGCAAGTTGAAGGTCTGCACTGAAAACCCCAGAGAGTTGGGTGGTAAGTCACGCTGAGGGTGGTCTAATGAGTCTCTTGAAGAGGAACCAGCCAAAAAAAGATGAAACAAGCGCTCACTACCCATGATCACGTGCTCAAAGACTGTCTTTGTGGTTGCAGATGTTGAAACAGACCCCGAGGAGCAGCGACCGTGGCATTGTTTATTCTCGCCGAGGCCTTCAAAGACACCAGGCGCAGGCAACTTTACCTCAGTCTCCATGGAGATGGTGTACTCTCGACTAGGAACTTTCCAGGCCCATTCATTACCAGATATATATATATATATATATATATATATATATATATATATATATATATGAAAGAGAGAGAGAGAGAGAGAGAGAGAGAGAGAGACACAGAACAAATATTTTTAAAATAGTCTGAATGAAACAGAAAGTCACAGAAGGTCCGGAGAGAAGGATTGCAAATGAGAGAAAGTGAGCAGTGAGAATATAGAGGGAAAAGGTTATCTGACAAGAGGATGAAGATGAGGAATGACTAAAGGGGATGTTTCTTGAATACCGTCCATCTAAAGAGCTCCAGAGCGGCCAGCATGGGGGTAATGGTCTGTTTGGAGAGGAGGGGAGGACCGCAGAGGAATGGAGTGGGACGGTGAACTGAGGGTGACATTTTCAAGAACCTATAATTATCATATTTGAATATTGGATCGGCAGCTTATACTGTAACCCCTAAAATACATCACAGTGACAGAAAATTATTTTGCTTTTGTGTTTCGAGTGTTTAAAGGATCCAGCTCATATGCTAATGACTTCGCTCATGCTTCTCTTATCTTTCACACTTATCACACTTCTCTAAAATCAAACGCATCACCTACACACCAGGAACTGAAATGCACAAAGAATACTGCAACTGTTGTTAAGATGAGCGGCTCATCGAATGAAAAGGCCTCGACCAACAGAAGGAAGATGATGAAGGCAGGAGGCCAGACAGAGACTCGCCCTGACAAACCAACAGCTTTAAGTGAGTCCGACTAATGGGGAAGAAAAGAGAAAAATCATGAGCCTCATGTCTCTCTACTAATCACAGGCAGAACAGCAAAACTAAAGGGAGATAACAGGGAGGAAAAAGATGGAGCGAAAGGAAAAAGGAGAGCATAGAAAAGCTGGAGGGTTTCTATAATCCTCATCCTACCCAATCACAAACCAGACCCTTCTTACTGTTATCAGCATTCCTAAGTACTTCCCATCATAAACTAGCTCCTTCGCGATGCTGCCATTCTCCTGGACGTCAGACAGCTGTATTTAGCATGTCCAGCCTTACAGGGGCAACAATCTTTCCGTCCTCATACCCACCAGTACTCTGGACTCAAGTTGGGTTTTGATCTATTTTTGGCCCTCCGCTGACTCTCATCAGTTCCTCTCATCTCATACTCGCTCGGCGGCCTCTGCAGAATCCTAATGAGCAGAGAAAACTTGTGATACTTCCTTCAGTGCCCTCAGCAAGCAGGCCGCCATGCTGTCTTATCTTACATCTACATAGACACTGTCACTGAGCGTCAACATATGTGGAACCATCAGGAACACCTCCAGCGAGGGGACAGTCGGATTTTTTTAATGATCGTGGGCTCTTCATTTTCTGGAGCTGTTAACATCTTTAAAGGGCTAGCACAGACTTGTGCTCGGGCGTTGGCATGCGCTTTGATATTGTGATCACGTGGCTGTGATAACTGTGGAGCTGGATTGGAGGCAAATGCTTAGAAAATGACTTTAATCCTTAAGCAAGGCTCTGATCTGGGGCAGAAAGGCAAAGCCCTCGCCAGCCTAGAAAGAGTGAAAGGCTTTGAGCAGAGAGTTTAGGGAATCGACAAGGTCATGCCATTATGAGCTTAGTTGTTGTGGTGATCCGCCTGCTATACATTATACTACAATCAAAATGTATCTTACATTAACTATGGGGAGGTGGCGGCTTCAAGGACCAGGGTTTTAGAAATACTTTTTTGAAACGGGTTCTTGCTGTCACCGGTAGGTTTCTTCCTCGAGTACCAAACAATGAGCACACCAAGAAGGATATTTGGTAATATCGGTTATTGTAACTGCAGACCGTGCCTCTGCTCTCCCCTCTCTCGCTCCTCCGTTCCTACTGCTCCGTTATGGGGACTGACACATATTGGCCTCAGCTGGTGGCTGATTGACCATCAGCCACCAGCTGAAGCCAATCAGACACAGTTCACTGAACCACACCACCCTGCAGCTGAGCCTAAACACCCCCCACTGCCATCATTTTAATGAACATTTGTATTTTATCTACACATATTTTAACAATATATTCTGTACAACATTGGTATCTGATAAAGTAACACCAACAGAATGAGAGAAACAAACTGGGCCCTAAACTACAGTAACATGACATGAGAGAAGCAGCAGGAATAACAAAGACTGCAGGACAGCCACAAAGGTGTATGTCTTGTCCCGGCTTCTAGAGAGGAAGATTGGACGTCTTGCCTGTGCTCTTTGCGCTGCATGGTCTCCATCAATGGTCTCTTTCACAACCATGGGGCCATTTCTTACTACAACATATTTACCTTCCTTTCACACCTCTAAACTAACCACTCAAAAGTGGACATTTAAAGTGGACAATACATTAGATGGGATGTATTTAAAGACACTCTTGTTTAATCTTTTCTCGAGGCAGACTTGTGGTATTATTACAATGCTGCTTCACTTTGTCAAAATTGTCAATGTAGAGAAAGGATTATATTAAAATTGCTCTATGCGAATACTACACCTCGAGTCACTGGCTGTCTTTTGCAATACCTGCTTTTGACATTGATTCCTGATGCAATAATTTAACTGTCTTTAAAAATACATTGATGCCGTATTTATCTTCAGAAACATCGACAATGACAGTGTGTGCAGCAGATGTACGAAATAGCAAGAAGAGGCCAACAATCCATGAATCAATGATACTCGTTGGCATAACTGTGTGGGGCATAGGACTGAGAATAGTTCTCTGACACCCTGAGAAGCAAAGCAATATCTGCGAGCTAAGCTTAATGCAAGTCAATTGTGTGTGTGGGGGTGTGGGGGAGGGGGAGCGGGGAGGGGGGGGGGGAAGCTCAGTCATCATTCTTGACAAAGATCAATTGTCTGTGAAGCAATAGACTTTATTCCTCCTCCGTTTCAGCCGCCGCAGAGAGAAGCCCATCCATCTATCTATCTGCTCAGGTCAAATATGCAAAGGGCAACATTGATAGCATTACAAGCTGCAACATCATATGACAACATAAAGTTGAGGGGTTTTGGCAATCTATCAGGTGATTTTGAAGCATCCAAAGTTTGTGTCAGTAGTCTGATTATGGGTTGTAGAATGCGAGCCAAGATGTTGTTTGATGATCTTAAAGATAATAGAAGTAACTCAGTGTGGTACACACAGACATCAATCTTTGGGATATTCTTGCAATAACAAAATATAATAGGAGGGAACATAGAGACAGCCACATACCCTCACCATGATGCTATAATGCAATGGTGCTATAACTAAACTTTTACCCTGATCAAGAATGCATTTTGAGATTAGGAATTTTCTACAGCAGTTAGCCTATGAACTGACCCGTATCTCCATCAGAACTACTTCAGCATGGTAATGGTTGACCAGCATAACGGTCCTTACACCTTCATATAAGTACAACCCCTGTTTATTAGCTTTCCAGTGGTCAGAAAACCCTTACTAATAGTTTTTTTTGAGAAAGATACATCTTTAGTTGGGGAGGTGGCCAATAGGAGTCAATGTTGAGTCCCCCTGTCTCCTGAATGTTTGGTCATTCTGTCAATCAATCCACTATCTACGATAGATAATCATGTAGGTTAAAATGTTATTCAAATCAAAAGAGTTGAGGTCAGAAAGTGGTGAGTATCTGACAGATTGCCTCAGTAACCAAACCCTTCTCTTGCCAGAGGAGTAACTGACAAGAGAGGGAAACATCTCGCTCTCCCACTCAACTTCCTTTTGAACCCTGGCTGAACTCTCCTTGTTTAGATGGGAGATACATACAACGCCTCTTTGCTCGAGAGAGATGGAGTACCATGACGTCTTCTCGACTGACCGCAGCTGGCAGTACCCGTCTCTTTGGTATGTCTCAGATAAGAACCAACTTCTAAAATACAAATACAACTTGCCACAACATTGTAGAGGCTTCTTCCGGTAAGAGACAAGTTCATGGGCTTAATGTTAAAGCAATTCATGTTCAGTTTCATGAATGTCCGTCTGCAGCCAAGGAAATGCAACACTAGTTCAGGGATAGTATCGTATTTGAGAGTCCAGGCCATCCACAGCGCTGTGTCAGCACTAAAGCAAGGTCTGGTTCCACACATTATAATTCTGGTATAGGGATAAAAAAAAGAAAGAAGCTTTGGCTTGTTTGTATTTCTTTAAACCAATAATAATCTTCTTTGGTGGCACAAAGCACAGGATGCAGCAATGGTGCCGTTGCAAAATAGATGAGAATGCCACCTGAGACATGCGGCCAATGGAAAAGCTACATCAGGTAAGTCATGGTTTACAAAAAACGAGAAAGCTCAAATGTGAGCTCTAGAATTTAACCCAACCTAAGCATTTAGGAGCAGTGAGCTACTGTAAAGTAAAATGTGCATCTTGCTAAAGGACTCGCTGACATGCAAACAGAAGGAGCCGGGGATCAAACTGCCAACCTTCTAGTTAAAGGAGCACACACTACCCACTGAGCCACAGCCGCCCCAGGCAGCATAAAGGGAAAGAAAACCAAGAAGACAAGAAAACAACATCAGCAATAAAGTTAAAATGTCCATCGTCTCAAATATATCATAAATGACGAGAACACATTTCCATCTTTTTCAGTCGGCCTTGGGCTAGTAAACAATGGATGAAAAGGAGAAGGTTAGGGGTGAATGCCTACACAATAAACATTTGGTAGAGTGACTCTTCTGGTCCTTTTCCCTGACCATTGATCGGGCATCTGCCGATCTACCTATTGATGAAAAATTCAATGGGCCCTAAACAGGCCCGGTGACGCATTGAACACTTTCTAATGACGGGGACATCAAATCCTCAGTTTAGAGGTCATGTGGTCTGCAGTTAAGGGTCATGTGGGCTCAATGATGCATCGATCCTAAACCAACAGCCCTGTTTGTTGCGTCTTTGAGGCCATTCAATGCCTGCATCACAATACGCTGCCTCGCACCAGTAGTTCAGATAATCAAATGGCAGTTGAATACAATTAACATTACAGAGAGATCGCCGATTGATTTCAACACATCATTGATTTTTTTAGTTACCATTTAATGTTTTCATTACATAATAAAATGACAGCAAACTACAGAGTCGGTGATTGCAGTATTATCCCGATCAATACAATGAAAGATGATGACAGGACACATCATTAAGTGTGGGCAAGTCCAGCTTTTTACCTGCCCACTACCAAGCTCTAGTATTAATATATATTAGGTCAAGCAACTGAAGCAGTTTGAATGAACAAACATTACAGAAGAAACATTAAAAGTATTGTAAACTCTGAAGAAATATTTGTATTAATACCCAGAACTGAGAGAGACCTGCAAGTGCTTTAGTGGAGATGAGACATGTTGCTTCGGCTTGTTAATCTCTGATAGTCTGGCGTAATGATGCAATAAACACATTGCACAACTGAAATGTGATTGACTGTTAGTCACCTGTTTTTGCTTGTACGATAAGTGAATTGACATTCTTAATTGCCTGGTAATAACTGAACCATAAGTGAGAGTCACAGGTTTATTACCAGCAAAGTCCACATTTAAGAGTCATCTGTGTCTGAAGGTAAGTTGTTAGCTCACCTGCCGTGTGGCAGGTCACTGAACAATTCTACCGGCCATTACATTGTTACCACTGTTTAATATTCTGAAGCGTTGTAAACAATGTAATGGCCGGCGGCCATTACATTGTTTGCCTCTTCTGAAATCTATGTAGAACGCTTCAGAATATTAAACAGTGGTAACTGACAGTAGTATATTTCTACTGCCCGTTAACACTGTTAAATATTCTAATATGGCATTTATCATGGAACCTAATCCTTGACTAGTTCTAACATAGGATTTTCTTTTTAGTTTTTTTGCCCAGAAATTCTTCCCCTTGCAGCCAACATTGGTATTTGGTGACAAGTGCTAATTTCATTCCCTGCCTCCTTGTAAGTAACGGTAACGTTCACTTTGAGACACAATTGTTCCCCAAGGGTTCCTCCTGAAGGGCTGATGTTCAACACAGAACACCCTGTAGACCTTCTTGGAAGAAATATTTCAAAAAAAATAATAATTAAAAGAGGAGGAATTTACAACAGAATAGAGTATACATATGTAGTTTAGCTTTGACCCCAATTTATATTTTTGCATGTCTCCATGACATGACAGTTTTACACATTTTATATGTACAATTTAATAACTAATAATTAAACAGCATCCAATTTAAGCAGTTCGGAGTTTCCAATTTACTATGACAATCATGATTCTCTAGTAATGTTAAGATAACCCTTCCACTACACTCAGGCAACAGTGTTGGCTGTGGTCTGTTATTCTGATGGAACAAACACTGCAGATAACCTGAGACTGCAGGAAAGTCTACGGGCGAATGCATCAGCAGATAAAATATGACTTTCAAGTCATTCTTCATACTAGGTAATAGGAAAACATTTGGTTTATGACACGTGAAAACTCTAATGAGGGAGAGAATGAAAACTCTCCCCAGACAGACATTGTGTACGTGAGAAAATAGCACCCTCGGCAGTATTTTCTTTGGTTATAGGTCCTCTCACACACACACAACCACACACACACGTTTGTGTGTGTATCCGTCTGTTTATGTCTATTAGCATAAGTAATGCTTCCTCTCCTTCAGCGTGATGCCAGGGTTGTGATGACACACACATCTGCTCTCCAGCACCCTCATCCCTCCCACTCTCCGCCCACGGTGCCAGTCCTCTTCACGTCAGCCTCACACTGGCTCTGCCTTTGCTGCCCACCGGTGGCTTCGTCCAATTTGTCAGTGTTGGCATGAGCGTGGCTCAAGATGCCTCCCTCTCGCCTCCATCACACGAGCCGTTACCATCATGTGGCTCTTAGTCTGTGCCAGTGGGCATTACAGTACCTGAGGACGGGCCCACCTGCCCCCACTGTGACATTCAGGCTTGCCCAACCCGCCTCTCCAACTCAGTAGGCACCAGCTGGCTAGACAGCCTGCATGCTGATAGAGGGACAATTGGAGGCTGAACTTAAATTCACAACAGCCAGCTCTGACTGACGGACTTCAACAAACTGCATTAGGTCTGTATATGTTGATTGTTGATGTGATGATTAAATATAAATAAATAAAAGAGAACAAATGAGGTAAGATGACAAGGATTAGATAAGAAAGAAGAGTGGCTTTGTGGATCTGTGCCTTTGCCAACTTATGCTTTTCTGTCAATATTCTGTACCTTCCAAACAAAGGACACATTGCATTATGGGTAAGCTCCGGGGATCTCGAAGTAGAAAATGTCTCAAACTTCGCTTCAATCTATCATGTGGGAACTTTAAAGCAGGCCTCACCTAGGCAGCTGTTGGAAAGGTGATGAAACAGTGAAGGAACTCTCTTCTCAGTCATTCCACATCTTGTTTCAACAAACATACTTTTCATCCAAAATTAAATCAAGCAATCCCTAACTTTCTTGAGGCACGTTATCTCTTTTGTTACTTTAACTCAGCTAGCTAAAGCAACTTGTACAGCTTGCTCGTGATCACACCGTGTGTTGCACTGCAATAACAATGATGATGTAATGTGTCTGACCTCTGGCTCTCTGTCACTAGCAACACTGACAGCAGCCCATTAGGTGTCCAATGTCATCACAGCCAAAGAGAAAGAGTGACACAATTCTTGAAGACCTAGAGGTCTAAAGCCCTAAAATGTGACCAAGAAAGTGTGACCAGACATCTACTACCCTAAAAGCTCTCTTGTAACCACCTCAATAATGGCTGATTTAAAGCTAACACCACCCAAAAGCCGACCTGTTCAGCGCTGATATTAAAGAACGGCATCGACAGAGGATGGAAAACAACATCAACATGATTGCAGGTCTTCATTCAGCATGTCAAATACAAATTGTGGGAGGCGGAGGGGAGTGTTTACGACTGGAATAGCTACGTTAGTGTCTGCTGTGCATCGCTACCACTCCACTCCCACTGATCCTTGTCTTTAAACATTGATTGTCTTTGGTTTAGCCAGAGACCATAACAGCCTGTACCCTTTTCCAGGAGCAATGTTGCGACTTCAAGACATATTTTGTAACACCTTAGCAGCTCCCTGACTTAGCTGGTGGAAACCGTTTGACACATGAGTGAAGGCTTTACAGAATCTCTGATACCAAGTCCCACTCGATTAGCTCCTAAACGGTTGCATTGGGATGTGGGCGAGGAGAAATCCGACCCAGGACTGGTCCATATGTCTGAAAATGCTCCGAGGCAAAGCAATGCCTCTGCAGAGCTATGCAGTAATTCGATTCGGCTAAACGTACAGCCAAAATACCCGAATCGTCTTGGGTTGCACACGCCATGTACCCCCCGGCTAAGATCTAAAAATAACACTCTGTTGTCGAAGTAGAAGAAGATGAGCATTACTCAGCATACGAATGAGTACATTATTTGATTTCTGGTACAGTGATATACTGTGCCGAACATTTACATTTGATGCTTAGTAAAGTGTCTTTTGATGTCCCACAGGAATAAAATAGTTATTAAACCAAACAATCAAATAGTCTTTTTTTAAACATAATACCACTTTGGACATTCTACTGTAGACCTCTGAAGAAATGAAGTGTACGGATGACGTCAAGCGTTGCAGCATCTCCGCAGAGCGCCACAGCTCTTTGTAATGATCAAACACTCCAGCATCCGCCTCGCAGAAATGGAACACAGGACAGAAATAGGCAAAACTCACAGCATCTCAATCTACCACTTCCAGAAATGTGAGATGAACAGAGATCATGTCATGTCTTGTCATCTTTGCTCCTGCCACAGCCGAGCGGCTCACTGCACCTCATTGTGAATAATTACAGAGAAAATCATAGGCACCCCAAAGAGGACTCCCTCCTCCCCGGTCCCCGTCACATCAAATGGTTCATACCACTAGGGGGCCTCTGTGTCGGACCAGTGCACGCTTACCTCATCTCCTATCTCAGGATATTAGGAGCCATTCTCTGGGGCAACAGAGCAGGCCTATCAGCTTCTACTGTGCAGATTTCTACACCGGAGTCTATCCTAGTACAGACATACTAGACACTTAGTTACGGCTTGTCTCATTTCGCATGACATTTGCTTTAGATTCACTATCACTGGCAAGAATACATCTACGAATGATTCTCACCCAACATTTTCTGGAGGAACACGTTTGTTCTATTATGAGCTGGGCCCTGTGGCAAACATGAAACGAAGGCCATCTGGAGAGTAATGGGGATCGTAGTGGATGCAGTATAAAAACAATGGTGCCCACCACCTACCACCAGCCACTAATGAAGCTTTCCATCAAATAAATGAGAGTTGTAATCATTGTTCACAGTAGTCTATCCACATGGTGCCGATCCATTGCAGTGGACGATCACCGTCACGGAGCGACAGAATACAGCAGATCTCTTTAGAATGTCTTTATGTTTGAATAAAAAAGTTAAATGGATGCTGTGCTAAAGCGCTTTGTCCACTCTCTCTGTCTCTCTACTTCCACAGTTTTGCATGAAACAGCTCAGCAACTGCACTTCATGGCATGTGAATATGTGCAATGTCACCGATTACCGAGCACACTCGCCATCTGCCGCCGTGCGCGAGAGCGTTGTTCGCATCAGTTTCCAGGATAAACAAGCTGAAGGACCGAGGGCAACATCAATGTACATAGCAGAGAGCCACTCAAACTCATTAATGCAAACTGAGGCCAACCCAAAACACCAGAGATGCACTACTGACCTGACCTAGCCACATGCTAGCAAGGGCATCACATTGTCTATTCAGAGAACAGACAAGACGTGTGTGTGTGTGTGTGTGTGTGTGTGTGGGAGTAGGGGTGCAAGTTAATTAGTATTTGAATTGAAGTGTCAAACAAAGCCACTGTTGGTGTGTCAAGGCCTGATGATAGCCCCTCTGCTTAATAATGTGTGTGTGTGTGTGTGTGTGTGTGTGGGTGTGCACTGTGAATACACACCCAGGATATGGTGAACACACACATAAGAGGCAGCACATGATGTATGAACACTATACAACGTGATCATCAATCTAATTCACAGGTTCCTCTCACTCACTTGCAGACTACATGTGGATGTAAATGAATGACCTTTAAACGTATAGTTACAGACTGCATCACTCATCATTAACATGCTTTATAGGCAAGTAATTACAACCTTCGACCACATGTTCGGGGTTTCAGCCTTATTAATTATACCGACATGGGTCGTTCAGTTTGAAATACAACCTCATGTGGATGGCAATTCCTTCTAAACTTGGGATTAATTAGGAAAGTTACTGCAGTCGACGCCAGCAGAGGAGCTGAAAGGACATTTTCCGACGGCAATGGCAGCATTCATAATTTGTGTTGCACTTTACAAGACTGCTTTGATGAGTAACCATCTGTTGAGCAACTTAGTAAAATAAAGGTCCATAAAACGTGCCATAAACATGAAACCTGAAGAGGACGATCATTTTGCCTCACACAAGTCATTAGGTTTCTGATTGCCATATCCAGAGAAGGACTCAAAAGCCATCTCCATCTAAAAATAAAAACACTAATGAGATCTGGTGCCATTTTCACAGCTTGAGATAATTCATTGCAGCCTTTATGACAGCATTAGCCCCGTTATATCTTTCATGTCTTTTTGTTTCTCTGTTTTCAGTCACCAGCTGCCACTCTACACCTAATGCCCCTTTGAGTGGCAGCAGCTTTACACCTATCCCTCTTCATCACATCAATGAGAGGGGAGTGTACAAGGGTATGAAGGTAATGGCATGTTGCAAAATGTCAGGTTTTCCAGACACCGTCGAAGCAGACAAAAGAGGGCAGACAATGCCTTTCTTGGCCAAACCTGTGATCAATGTGATGATATTCTTCACTTCGATGACTCTGCTTAGATACTAACAGGCCGACAACTTAACCATAACTAAGACAATGATATTTTG
Organism: Liparis tanakae; assembly: GCA_036178185.1. Classification (NCBI taxonomy): domain Eukaryota; kingdom Metazoa; phylum Chordata; class Actinopteri; order Perciformes; family Liparidae; genus Liparis; species Liparis tanakae. The sequence continues at coordinate 16,030,907 of CM070097.1, read as the reverse complement.
CCCTGGGACTTGATGCATCAAAGGCAGGGATCAAATGTTCAGAATGTTGGCATCTGGAGATGTGTTCAGAAAGTTAAAGATTTAAATAAAATGCACAGCATGAATCCCCAACATGTTTTCATGTATCAAATATTTGAGGTATTCATATAATATTTCCAGAGCTATTGGTGTGTATTCATAATCACGAGTGCAGTATAAAGTAAAAGCACTCAAATGGTACTCTTATAAGAGAAGTGACCTTTGAAGCAACACAGGAGGAATTCATACTGGAGACTCCTTTTTGCATACATTACTAGTCTAATTGAAGAGGGTAGCACATTATACGAGAGCCTGTTGACATTTTCCAATAGCTGAAATATAAATGTCTCTTTCCAAATCATGCAAATCCAGTCCTAATTTCATATATTTAAGTTAGGAATTAATGGTGAGTCTAAAACAGTTGCATTTAATATATATCAACTTGTAAATGAAATGTCAGCTCAGCCGACAGATAGTAGCACTGAGATGCTGTGGGTGTTCAAGGACCTAGTAGTGGCACAAAACTGATCACTATATGTTTCAAGTACAGTAGCAGTTAGTAAGAGCTGTATATTCATATTATAATCGTGTTCGTGGGAGTTAGGTCTCTCCTGGTGTGAGTGCTGCACAATGCAGGGATACAAATGTCCAAACTCTTCTCAACGTCGATGAAGCCGTTACTGTGCGAGTAGTGTTACTCTAATATACCGACAACTGAATGTTAATGTTGTACACAGAATGATGGTCGCCCCACTAAGCAGAGATGATCTGAACGCACGTATATACATTGCAATCACAGAGCAGAGCAATTCTACTCAAATGCCGTGTTAGCTCAGGAGAGATACCGAGGAAGAGGCCGTGTGTAAAGCAGAGGGTCATTGGACATGTCTGTAGCGGTTTTACAGCTGCTAGTTACGACTACAGGGAGGAGGCGGATATTCGCTGCTCCTCTCCTGTTGTAGAAAAAAACATAGCCTTTCACTTTCAACGCCCTGTACTGATGAACGGCCGGCCATCACGACAGTGCACTGACCTGGAGACTGCAGGTTGGGCGGTGTGAGCTGTCCTAACTTAAGGGGCTGGTGAAGAAGAGGTTAAACTAAATGATGACACCCAACACGACGCGCTGTGCAGATGCTTGTATAGAGAACTGGCACCTGTTTCCATCCAGTTCAAGCCCTGGCTAATATTCTTAAAAGCATGAGTAGTCGTGTCGTGTACATTTTGCTCGTCTCTTCGACTCTAATGGAGATACTTTTCACACAAATAGCCTCCCGATATTCTTAATCCTGTTTGAGATCTAGTGTCAATGACCAAGGAGGCTTCTGGTGACCACCACAATCACAGAGAAGCACACAGCTGTCGTCTCAGGAGCATTTTAACATGCAGAGCTTGTCTGCTCATTAATGATGTATAGACACAGCAAATCCTCCAAGCCAAATTATATAATAGGCCTCACTCATTGTTAAACTCCTGGATAAACCCTGCTTAAAGATTCATGTATTTTTGTATTTTTAATTATCACAAATGATTACACGGACATCGTGTACAACCTTTTGATGAGGTTCAGATATAAATGCATCCCCTTGGTGTTGACGCAGTAATGTATGCAGTAATCTACACCACGTGATAACATCGAGTGTAAAATAACGTATGTTTTGTTTAATTATGGCCTAATGTTGCACAGTGTATCGATACTAGCACGGAAAAGTGGTACTTGCACGTTAAAAACTAAATCATTTAGCATATTTTTAGTATTGATACTTCATGAAAATAGTGTGCGATCAGAGCGCACTCACTGTTCCGCTCCCTGTCTGCACTTTGGCTGCAAGGGGGCGGGGCTTCCCAGCACACACACGCAACAGGTTGAGGAGACGTGACATCAAGTGCAGGAGGCATCAGGGCGTCAGGTGCCGGAGCTTTTGCCAACCGTCCTCGGCTTTTTGGAAAGTAAGAAGCCAGAAGTGAAACGTTGAAGTTCTTTGGCTACATACTAATATGCCGAGTCATTCTTTCAAATTCCAAATTCCACATTCTTTCTCAGACACAAAAGAGAAAAGGAAAACGTCACAGGCCTACGTTTTGAGCCAGTTTCATGGCGCTCAGCATTTCTCTATATAAGCAGCCCCATAGTGCCACAGCAAAGCTAAATGCAATTCCATTCCATGAGGATAGCAGTGAGCTCAGAGGACAAGGTGTCAAATGTGTGAGAGAGAAAGAGACGTGGAGGCTGGCTATGATGCGTGTCTTTTAGAAACAAGCATATGCCATGCACCGCCAGAGAATATACATTAATACACAAAGTACTGCCATTTATTCCTAACTTTAGCACTTGCTTGGATGAATGTAACATGCACACGGAAACCCCCCAGGCAGTAAAAATGCAATCAAGGTAAGCCAGCCTGCTAGCAAGGTTAGTGCTGCTGGTACTGAAGTGCCAGGCAGCACCCCCAGCACAGCTTCCCCCGGGACTCCCACTCTGCCGGCTGCGCAAGGAACCAGCGACCCTTAGCGCACACCTCCCCTCCCAACACAGCCCCGGGTAATAAATTACCTATTCCCCCTATCCCCAGCTGTTTCTATTATACACCCCATGCTTGTAAAGAACAGAGGAGCAGAGAAAGGGGGATCAAACCGACAGTGAGAGGTGGGCGTGAAGCGGAGAACTAAACAAAAAGACTTATTGACATAGACACAATGACAGTGGGAAGATAGACAAGCCACGAAAAGGCAGGAATCAGCAACCATCACCTTCAGTATCAACAGGACGTGTGTGTATACCGCACACCGGAGCACCGTACGACTAGACAACTGATACATTCCATCTTCAGAGAGATCTACAGACCAGCTCGGCCTATTTAATGAGGATCAACATTTGAAGAATGGACCAGTTACAATGTGTTTTCTTCTGACGCTTCTGTTGTGTAGATGTGGTTTGTATGCAAGTTTTATGAATCTTCTCTCGAGATGAAAATGACACCAGTAAACACGCACATCTCTGGCATGATTTCAGCTGAGCAGAGAAGCAGCTACAAGGGACAATGACATCAGAGCTCAAACCCTCCCAGAGGAATGCTTGTCGTCACTCACACCGACACACACACTGCTATGGAAACAGCAGGGGGGTGAGCGTGCATCAGGGTTAAAGGGATACCGCAAGGTATACACACACACACACACACAGACACACACACACACAAGCAGAAAGAAAGAAAGAACTGTAAAACAAAGCGACAGGGGCAGTTCATTGAAAACAATGCTGACACATGACCAAACTCTTCCGGGCGGGCTGTGTGAGGCAGCCGGCGTTCATCTTTTACGCTTAACAAAGAAAAGCACTAGAGGTCAAATGAGGACTATGTGACTCTGGGTCATGTGAAGAGAGAGTTAGCCAACACATTTTTCCTTGTGAATGTAAGAGAGGAAATAGAGCAGACCTTTTATTGAGCTTGATCTCAGAAGTATCTGACAGATATGTGGTTTCGAAGCCAAGCGCTGCCAAAGCCAAGATGGAACGTATCCTATCGGACAGCTCGCTGTACCGGCTGACTGCTATGGAAACAGCCAGAGTGTGAGAGGACGTGACAGCACGGGCACACATGCTAATGCAGCCGCTCTTGTACACAAACACAAAACCACACATCGGCTACCTATCCACACGTCGCGCTGAGTTTTGAAAAAGTTGAAAAGGGGCAAACAGAGCAGCTGCAGCACACAAGATATACAGACAGCTACACACACACGCACACACACACACAGAGCATTCTACGTACTGGGCAGCCATTCAAACGGCGCTCGGTAACAGTAACCCACAGCAACCCTAAAACCAGCCCCCTTTTCCCTTCCTCCTCAAGAGACACAGATCCCTTGCCCAGTTAGAGGAGCGCAGAATGAACGAGCAGAGCGAGTGAAAAGAGGTTGTAACTTTACCCACTCTGCCCTGACCAAAGAGCAGCACTACCCCCCTTCTTAAAGGTTCAGGAGGTTAATTATTCAACATGAGAGAGGATTTGTTGGAGAACTGAGAGTGGACAAGCCACCAGAAACCCCTCACCTCTTTTGTTGAACTCATCCACTCACTTGCCGACTTTCAATGCACTCACTCCCGTGGACAGAGGCACGAGCGGAGTCTTTTCAACTCTCTCTCTCTCTCCCATTACGTGTTAAGCACACACACATCGAGATCACACTCGGCGGCATCAGAGTGGACACATCCGTCTCCACATGTCTCAGCCTACTCACTTCGAGCGACTCTCCTACCGTTGTGGTTCTGCTGCAGGGTCTCGAGCACGCCGGCAGAGTCGCTCGCCCCCAGTTCGGCCAGTCTGCGGCTGGTGGCGCTCAGCTCTGACCGCAGGTTGGTCACTTCCTGGCTGGCGGACTGAATGGCCCCATCGATGCGCTGAGCCAACTGCTTGTTGTCATCCATCATTTTCAGGATTTTTGCCTGAGGAGGAGAGGGGAATCCAGACAAGGTGTCATGCTGACAAGTTGTGCATCTCCTGTGAAGTAAGGTGTCCTCAAATTAATCCTTCCTCTTCCTCCTTTTCTGTCTGTTCTCTCTCCCTTTTCATAAGAAAGCCAAGTTAAATCCTCAAGGCAGTTTGTCCTTTCCTTTGAAGAGAGGCATCCAGCTCAGGAGAAAAGTGTATCTTTGGAGATGGTGTATGTGTGGTGTGAGTGTCAGTGTGAGCGCATGGCTGTGCGTGTGGCTGAGAGTTCGGTAACAGCATGAGAGTGTGTGCGTGTGTGTGCGTGTGTGTGTGTGTGTGTGTGTGTGTATGTGTGTATGTGTGTTAGAGAGCCAGCACTGCCCCTGTGAAATGTGCTCCCTGCAGCTGACTGTGAAAGGACACAGAGCATTGAGAGATGACAAGCACCTTTTTAAATGGACTGTACCATTTGCAGAGAAATGCGAGGGGGGGTGGGGTGAGCTAAACCATATAAGCACATGGAAGTCAGAGGTCCTCAGCACAGCTGTCTTCAGGAGATAATGCGAGAAGGTTCAGGGAGTGTGTGTTTGACTGAAGCGGCAGAAGACGTTTCCCTAAGCCTGTGAACGCCGACTTCAGAGAGACGCTGCAGCCTTTCCTCTTCTCCGTTCTGTGTACGCTGCATCCCTCCATGAACTCATCGACAACGGGAAGGAAGTCATTAGTTTGACAAAGAAGCAGTTGTGGACAGAAAACAATAATAATTATGCAAACAAAGCTGTCTTCACACTATCACAGCGAGCAAGCCAATGTCATTTGTTTCTAATGTTATGTACTAAACGACTTATCAAAAAAGAATATTGCAGTTTTTTATTTATGTTTTAACCTTGGAATTTAGCATGGTCATTTCTGAGCACAGTTGCTAAAGTAATTAATTATATATATTTGAATTCATTTATAATAGTTTTTATTATTAATTATGTTCACACCATTACCCATACACTGGTAGTAATTAACTGTCGAGTTAAAGTACACATATGCCACATTACCACTCAAGATGGCACGACTCAACTCTACTCGCTTTGGATCGTTCTTTTTAGTTTTTCTGTGAACAAAAGCTGGAGATGGTACTTGTGTTTTGTACTACTTCAGCCGAGTAGAGAGCTGAACCGACACTAAAAGTTAAAAACACTCCAGCTCACTGACTGGTCAGAGAATCATCACCATTTGTTTTAAATAGCAGCCGGGGAAACTACATCGTACAGAGTAGAAACGGTTTGGTTGCCGATGACAAATCCAGATAATGTCTCGTTAAAAACGGGTGTGTGAGGGGGCGACTGCACCAACAGTGACAAGCATCAAGAGTTGGATACTGCCCCGGTGCTCACCCAACACCCCAACACCCCAACGCCCCAACGCCCCAACGCCCCAACTCAACCCGACATTCCTCGGCTATAATCTGACATTTGGCTGTCAAAGCACGCCCGCTCAGTCAGCACTACAGCTGTGACGTTATCTTTTTGTTTTTTTCCAGGGCTCGTTGAATTGAGACCCCGACCCGTGCTGCATGTGGTAAGCACAGACCGGCCGCCACACGGCACAGGGCGGCGAGTAACCGCTGCGTGCTGCTGCCGGTGCCCCAGGCACTCCGAGTGTGTGTGAGCTTAATAATGAAGAACACTGTGGTCTCAAATAAAACCTCACAGACCGTCCGCTACAGTATGTAAGCAAGAGGAGGAAACAAGGGGAACAAAACACACGCACACAAACACACACACACACACACACACACACACACACACACACACAGTCCCCCTGTTCATCCATCTGACCGACACAAGTCACCCCCCCCCCCCCTCCCGCTCAGTAAATGAACATCGTGTTGTTATTTATAGACGACCCTGCTGCTGCATGTGATACATTAGTCACATGGGAGGGTGGGCACAGGCACACACATGCAGTACACTCATTTACACATACACTAGGGGACTAATAATCTCAAAGTCACTTGATGTTCATTAATGAAATTCATCTCTTGTAAGGTGTCATAAAAGTCGATTGGTCCCTTCCGGGTAATTAAGATGCTGTGGTATCTCAGTGTGTAAGTGGATTTGTTGTTATCCATCTATATATCTTAAATCCTACCCTGCCAAGTCTTTTCTCAAGAGCATGTATCCTGACGGTGAACTTGCACACTGCATGTTGGGATGCAGGTTCACCTCCGGCTGCCCCCTAAGTTGTTTTGCTGGAGTCATTAACTAAAGAGCCATGCAGGAGCAACATCAGACTGTAATTTGTAAACTGTAAAAAGTTCCCAAACTAATGTGATGAGGTAGAGAAGGATAATGGGACCAGACAGCAGCATGAGGCCTGAGACAGCGTGAGGCGGGGAGACGTGGTGTGGGTCTGTTGGCGGCCCTGGTGCCCTCAGCCTCACCGGAGTGTCCAGTCAGAGTACTTCAGCGGTAGATCCTTCTCTCCTGATGTCCAGCGGGATCGACTCCTCAGCTGTCAGCAGCACGTGAATTGTAAAAGTGAACTAAAACGAGGACGAGATCGAATGTTTCGGCATCACAGACGATGAACAATGTAGGGCTGCAACAACGCATCGGTAAAATCTCAAAAAAAAGATTATTAAAATAGTTGGCAACAAATTCAATTATCGATTTGTTGTGTGGTGCGATTATTACGCCACTCAACACGACGCGGGAGATGTTTGAGTACTAAATTTTTTTTTGTTGAGAGCAGAGCAACAACAAAAAAAGAGCAGAGCGGAGGAAGAGGAAAGACCATAATGCTGCGTTGCGAAAGCCGATCAGCGTTGAGACGCTCCGCCCGTCATCACTGGCGTCGTTCTGTTGGTGAATCCAACTGGCTGCTGCTGCCAGCTGTGTGCGCCGACGGGTGATGTTATGAACCCGGACATGAGGGCGTTAGATGCTCCGACGTTCCAACAAGTATAACGTAGGAATAGTGGGGAATTCTTCCGCGGTGGATGGTAAATGATAACTGTTTCCACGGAGAAAAGCTTGGGAGATAAGCCACGCCCCCTCACCGACGCAAATGACACGTTTAAACCACAAATAGTCGGGCGAGTAAACTCGAGTGAGTAAAGCAGTCAATTCTGATTTTTAATAAAGGGTTGAAAATTTATATTTTTAGTTTTTTTATCCGATTCATCGATTATTGTAAAAATATTTAACAGATATTATTATTATTTAAATAATCGTTAGTTGCAGCCCTAGAACAAAGGCATTGAAACGTGGGTCTTTGTGGTAAAACATAAGACTCGTTCCAGGAGGTGCGTTTTCTTATTTGTAGGTAAGAAAAGTCAGCAGTAATAATGCTGAGTATTTATGAAAACTCAAAATATCAATAAGAACAGAAAGCCAAATGGAACAGCAGCTGAACGAAGAAAAACTAAATCACAGAAGTGGGTTTGGAGTTGTTCATTTGTTGGCTGCTGGTTTATTGCAAGTTTAGCTCCAAACATGTGAACAGGAGTTGTAAATTTGACTCAGTCCCTTGGGGTCTTGACCCACCGGTATACTGAGGGTCAGTAATTAGTGTGTGTGTGGGGCTTGATTAGCATCTGAATGCAGACCCGACAGAGGAGCTCAGTGCTCTGCAGCCATGGAGCCACATCGCCACATTCAACTGGCGCTGAGGTCTGTGTACAGTAGTTCTTAAGCCTTGTTTATTTCCCTTTTATACTTACAGGGGTGCAATTGTGTTGCTAAGCAATAACAGTCAAGACTCACATTCAGTGGGAGGGTATCTGTTGCCTGGCAACAATAGAAACAGAATACAGCTGCGGTGAGGGGGGAAAAAGAACTCGACAGACAACGTATACAAATGTCACCGTCCAGAGTGTTTGCTTATCCAATGTTTTGTGTTGTCATGTAAAAGCAGTATGCACAAAAACTAACACACCCTAAATATACTGAAATATTGTCATTTGCCCAAAGAAAAAAGGGTAGTTGTGTTATCTTACTGCAGTTCCGAGTAGTAGTAACACATGTGTACTGTTTGATTGTATAATTATTGTATTCATAGTAGTTTGGCTTCCAGCTGTCTGTGTCGCTGCTGGGCAGAACATCTCATTCCAATGTGAAGATACCGACACCACACTCTGCATTTAGCTATTCAGACTGAGCCTCTGCAATGCAGAACTTATTGCCTGCACCAAAATCACCTGCTCATTGAAAGCATCTGGAAAGGCCCGCCGATGAGGTGGGAAGGGTTGCTCACGAGCATTCTTGGGTTGCTTGTGTTCCTATAGTTGTAATGTCTCCAGAGGAGTAAGGAAATTGTTTTTTGGAGCTGAACGCTATCTTGATCTCTTATCAAAATCATCTTAATTTAAGGGAAAACGAGGCTCAGCCAAAAAGTCTCTCTCTGCACAGTCTGAGGACAAATAAACACACAGTGAGGGGGGGGGGGGGTATCGGGGCGCATTGAGTAAAAGAGACATAGAAAGAGCCCCAGAGAGTATAGAGATGTTCCAATAATGCATACGTATGCCGTATATGACTAACATCTCGTCTCCAGAAGGAAAGAAGCCAAAACTGTTTTCCCTGATTAACTTAATCTCTAAAGCTACACTTCAGTTGTTTAAAGTCATAAAAATGAAGCAAGTCTGTTTTGGAGTTAAATAAGTAACTTCAGGTGTGAACAAAATTTGATCAAAATACCATTAAATGAAAAGGATAAACAAAATGAATGACACTTTCTAAAGAATAGTTTTTAACCAAAGGCTGATCGATGAGACGGATGACTTGCCATTCTGCTTCGCGTCAGTTTCTTAAAAACAGTTTTCCATATGAATCAATAAAAGAGTGCACTCTCTCATTTATGTATAAAGGATCCTTTCTGCAAAGAGGGAGCAACAAGTAACTGTCAAACCAAGACGAAGAACAGACACAAGTCTTGTAAAAACCTCGAATTATGCTCAATGAACTTATCAGTGGATTTTCAACCCTCCCCTTCCTGAAAATGGATAATACTGAGCAGCTGGAGGAGAGAGAGACGGCCCGAGGGATTACAGACAGTTGTGTAAGTGCAGGTCGCCGTCCTGACACAAACCGAGCGCTGCTGACTTGTCCACGTGCTCGTGAAGGACATACTTCAGCTCCTTATCTCTGAAGGGAAACAATGAGCTGGTGCACATGGTGGAGCCGTCGGCAGCTTCAGAGCCAGATGTTTGTTTCCACCAAGCTAGAAGGGAGAGTGAAATATTAGAGTCCAAGTTCAGGTGAATGCTGTGTGGATCTGCTGGATGTTGGCTACACGTTCACCTTAACAACGTTATAAGACGATAATATGTCCGTGCTGTTCAATTCCTATTGCATGGGTCATCTTTGAAACCAGACGTTGATTCTGAATCCTTTCAAATCAATAACTGAATCTTATCAGCTTTTGTTTTCAAAGTTTTGACAACTAACTCACGCAGTCGGCTCAACACAAACGTGTAACCGCACATGTGTTTCTTTCTCTCTAAAGATCTTTGGTTGAGTTCTTACGTCAGCTTGCAGAGAACATTTTCAAGACCATTGTCTACTTTGATTTTGGCCTTTAGTCAAAGTAAATATATTATATTAGTTATGTAGAGCTGATTTAATCCACCACTTTTAAAGTTAGTAAAAGCTTTGATTGTCTTGATTACATCAGCTGGTGGTAAAATATAAGTCCTAGTAAATCTTTTGGTCTCTGAGCTCAACACATCCTGCTCGCCTTGAAATCGATCAAAGATTAGAGATGCACCGATCAGGTTTTTTGGTGCCGATCACCAATCACTGAAATCACTGCTGCCGATCACCGATAATACCGATCACCGATCACTAAAATCAGTATCTGCCGATCCGATAACATCGATCGCCGATCACGGTGTTGATTGAAGCATTCTATTTATTGTGTAGCATTATTGCCTAGGACTATGAGGAAATAAATATCTAAAGCACCTCAAACATTAAAGAAATTACAGATTTCTTTAAACATTTAGGACTTTTACTTTGAAAAATGTCCTAATTGATACATTAAAATTGATTGAATGCTATTGTAGAAGATTTCAAATATGTATGGCAGACATCTGCGTTATTCATTTCCTGGAACTCTTGGGGAAATCAATTTACAGAACTTTTTTAACATACAAAAGTCTGACTTATTTTGATAAACTCTTCCTTTGTACAGTAAAAATGTTTTAATGTTAGCATCATTTAAGCTAAATCTCAGAAACGATCTATAAAGATACAAAATCAGTTCATTGTTAACTTGTATATGCTGGTGTATGATTTGTCGACATCTTATTTTGATAAACGGATGTTGTTTCACGTGATTCTTTCCGCTAACTTTGCGAAACCGGATGTTGTCACTTAAATCCTTCCGCTAACTTAATCAAAACCCTTGCGCGCTCCCGAACTAATGTGTGTGCCGTGAGCATCAGTCTATAGGGTCAGACATGTAAGCATCAGTCTATAGGGGCTCAGACATGTGAGCATCAGTCTATAGGGGCTCAGACATGTGAGCATCAGTCTATAGGGTCAGACATGTGAGCATCAGTCTATAGGGGCTCAGACATGTGAACTAGGGATGTCACGAGAACCGATACTTACGGTACCTTTCGGTACTCAATATCAAAATACCGACGATACCTATTTTTTTGAAGTACCGTAAGTACGGTGAGCGCCGATGCCAGCTGTTGGCATCGGCGCTGCGCCTCTTCTGGAACTGATGGGGGCTCGCGCTCGCTCCTCGGAAGCTAACGTTAGCTAGCAAGCTGTCAAGTGGAGAGGTATTATATATATTTCTGTAACCGGCGGCGCGGCGCAGCCTTTTCAGTCTTTACGGTAGTGGTTTAGCGGATGTGGAAACGCACAGACCAATTGCATGCGAGTTAAGCCATCCCACGTGATACCACTCAGCCAATCAAATCCATGCATTCTCGGCGGTAAACATTACGTCTCAACAGACAGACAGCGCTGCGCATATGAGAAAGTTAGAGGCAGGTTACACATTGAGACGGTGGAAAGAAAAAGAAAGACAGCGATACATTTAGAAAACAAAGGGAGAGGAACGGACAACTGCGCCGGAGAAAGTTAAGAACAAGTCGAGTGAGACAGCGAAAGGGAGGGAAACATAAGGAACACATGTCGCTCTGCAAAAAAAGAAAAGTTGACAGCGAAAATAGAGCATTTAATCCGGAATGGACAGAGTCATTTCTGTTCATACTTCCCACAGGGAGCACAACACCAGTGTGTCTTATGTGTTCAGAAACCCTGGCACTTATTAAAAGTGGCAATGTGAAAACATAAAGGTTTTGAACAAACATACCCACTCAAATCCGAAGTGAGATCACAGAAAATAAGTGGCTTCACAGCCCAATATGAAGTCAACCAGGACCCTGAGACACACGCTCACTGCCCAACAACTCATGAGTTCCCTCAGAGTTGTTGGATTTTGGGGCAACACAAAAAGCCATTTACTGATGGAGGGCTTGTCAAAGAATGCATGAGTGTCGTTGCTGAAACATGATGGAAAACCAAAACAAGAGCTTTGTGATAAGATAAAGCAAATACCCATGTCAGCATCATCTGCCACAAAGAAAAGTGAAATATTAACTCAGGATGTGCTAACCCAGCTAAATGAAGCCATACATAAGGCACCTTGTGTAGGCTTCCAACAAATTGCACTTTATTATGTTGTGATATGCTCTGTTGCACATGTTTTGTATGTCTTGCTATTTTTCAAATATTTTACATATATTGTACATGGAATCTTTTTTTTTTTACCGTGGTATCGAAATTGGTATCGAGAATCGTGTTATTTTACTGGTATCGGTATCGACTACTGAATTTTTGGTATCGTGACACCCCTAATGTGAACATCAGTCTATAGGGGCTCAGACATGTGAACATCAGTCTATAGGGGCTCAGACATGTGAACATCAGTCTATAGGGGCTCAGACATGTGAACATCAGTTCATAGGGGCTCAGACATGTGGACATCAGTTCATAGGGGCTCAGGCATGTGAGCATCAGTCTATAGGGGCTCAGGCATGTGAACATCAGTCTATAGGGGCTCAGACATGTGAACATCAGTCTATAGGGGCTCAGACATGCGGGGGACAGGGCGGGGGACAGGGCGGCGCTCGCTGCGTGAGGATCCCCTCGTGGACCTCTGCACTCTGCGGCCCTCGCCGGGCGCATCGTCTCTGTTGCGGTGCGCGACGATTGAAACGTCTCTGATAGTTTTTCTCGCAGATGTGACGTCATCTGATCGGCCGTTTTGAGAACGGCGATCAAAACCGATAATGGGAATATCGGCCGATATGGATCGGCGCCGATCAGATCAGTGCATCCCTATCAAAGATGGGACCAGATATTGGCATCCAATCTATTCAGCTGCTGAAGGGTTATTTGGGAGTTTTTCCTGGTCCGATGTGAGGTTTTGGGTCAGGGATGTCTATGTGTACAGATTGTAAAGCACTCTGAGACAAATTTGTAATTTGTGAAACTGGGCTATACAAATAAACTGAATTGAATTGAATTGAATCTGACTATAAAGTCTTACTATATCAATGTATTAGGCTTTATTAAATGAAATAAACAAAAAATAAATATGAAAACAAGTTTTATCTACAACACAAAAGATCCAATTTCTCTGACAGGACGTAGCTTTATACCTCTAAAGCACAACTTTTTAGTTTAGTAGATATTTTCCGTTCCCTGGTCCATCATAATTTGTCTTTCACAAACTCTGTAATTATAATTACCTCGCTGAGAAGAGCAACTTGAGCAGCGAACATGCTCCCAGTGAATAGATTATCGATGCCTCTGCTATGCTTGCCACCGTCAGCCCTGCGGCTCAGAAATGAAATACACAGAGTATTAAGTAAGTAAGTAAACAGAAAGGAAAACGTATCAGTTTGTCAACCAACTGTCCGACCAGGGTGTGAAGTGTCAGGCTGCGACTGTGTTTTTGGAATAGCCTGTCCTGTATCCGCAACCCAACTCTCCCGATTCCTCTAATCTCTCGCTCACATCCTCCGCCTCCACGTTCTCAGCGTGAGGCAGATCCAGAAAGCGATGGCAAACATGTTTTGGGCACGCCGTACTGCCAGATGAAACCTGGCTCTGTGGTGAAAGCGAAAGGCTAATCTCAGACATGAACCGGTTTACAGGCTTTGATGGGGACTGAAGATACACATTCCCTCTGAGGGAGACAAACAAGGAACAAAGATCTCGCTCAAAATAGAAAAACTGAATGAACAAAGTCTGAACCTGGTTGAGTGATATGAACGGTCTCCTTCCAATGAAGACGTTGATGGTTATGATTGTGTTATAAATGGAAGGAAACATTGTGCCCAATGAAAAGTACATGTAGCAGGGCAGGTAGCTCACCTGGTAGAGTGAGCGCTGCATGGATTAAAGCATCGGCCCCATGCTGCATGCCCTCCCTTCTCCCTCCACATTTCTAGGCATGGTGTATCCAAAAAATGCATTAAAAAGTTACAGTATGACACCATGTTTACAATAACAATAAACAATATTTCATTGTTGACAAGACAAATACCACATACAAATATTAGACACTAAATGTATTATAAAACACAAATAGATATTGTCTTGAATTTACCTTTATTCAAATATATCATGGAACAAAAAGAGACTCCTTCACATTGTCCTCGCCTTACAGCTACGGTAACCATGTTGTGTAACAGACCTTCTTCAGGTTATTTAACAACGCTTCATGTAAGTTTTAACAATATGCAGGTCATTTGTTGAGTGTCATTATGTGTGTATTTAACCGACTGCAGGCTGTATAAGCCGGTTGCACACAATAAACTAGAATGGGCACTCGGTAGAGCGCATACCTTCGCATATCACAAGATTGAATTATGAACAATTTGGCACTAGTTTGACGCAAATCGGATGCCAATTAACCGAGATATCGCAAATTTACGGTTTTCACCTTTTCGTGATCTTGACCTTGACCTTTGACCCAATCACTCCCAAAACCTATCATCCCAAAACCTATCATCCCAAAACCTATCGATTGTTCCTTGGGTCATGAACAATCATCCCACCAAGTTTCATAAGAATCGGCTCAGTTTTGTCTGATTTAGATGAATAACAAGTTTTTCACCTTTTCGTGACCTTGACCTTGACCTTTGACCCAATCACTCCCAAAAACTAATCGATTGTTCCTTGGGTCATGACCAATCATCCCACCAAGTTTCATAAGAATCGGCTCAATTTTGTCTGATTTAGACGAATAACGGACAAACGGACATATTCACAAATAAATACACGCCGGCCAAAACATTACCTTCTGCATTTTCAATGCGAAGGTAATTAAGAGCAAAGAGAAGCTACAGAAACCCGAAGGACTCACTAAAAAAAATTAGTGACATTTATATGTCAATGAGTGACATTTATATTTACCCTTTAAGTAAGAATACCCAATATTAAACCGAGATCGGGAACCACAAATACTTTATTTGAAACCCCCAGGCAATTAGAGGACGATGAAATATCTTTTTAGACAAAGCAATCTGGTGAATCAGATAATTCAACCTCATAAAATACACTATCAGAATAAAATCTCATTAGCCTGAGAGTGTGTTTTACCACCTTTGTAAAAGTGTTCAATGATGACTTTAGTCAAGATTACTGAGAAATGAGGCTGAGTTCTAATACAGCGGCTCTTTTCATATCCACACACAGATGTTTGCACAAAAGCAAGAACAAAACCGGCTTTTCAAAGACCAAACGCTGGAGACGGCTGAACAAAGATTTAAAATTCAGTTCACGACTCTCTTAAAATGAACCATGAACAATGTCATTGGCTAGGGGCCTGAAGAGCTCACAGATGGCACATTTTTCCCGCTGAAAGAGAGTGTGTTCTTGCACGCCTGATGCCGTGAGTGTTCCGAGCTGGAATCCCTGCGTAGGTGTGTGCGGTTTGACTTTTGAGTGGTTAATTGCGCGTGTGTGTGTATCTCTGTCCTTGTGTGCGAGTGCAGAGAATAATTGTGTCTCAGGTTGAGCGGCAGCTCCCGTCTCCTCATTCGTCATCACTGTGCCGAGGATCGAGAGCAGCTGGAGGGAGGGTGATGCTGGACAGCTTGATGCATCATTTCAAAACCACTTTCCTTCAAGAGGGGCACAGCACAAGGAGGACAACACTTTAACAACCAACGTGGAATTGAAAAAGTACCAACACATTGATTAACTTACTTTTATTGTAACAATCTGAGAGGAAGAGGCGTTACACAGCAGCACGTTTCAAAGGTGATTGTTGAGAAGAGTTGAACTATGATTTGCATTTGTTTTTACCTGTGTACTTAATCAGACTTGTAGTTACTAAAAAGGAGCAATACAAAGTGAATTTATATTTCTGCCCCGTACGTTATAGTTCTCCTAGGGTCATGTCTTTTTGGTACTTTTTAGTACTGTGGGGACTGTAATGTCAGTGCAATATCGGTATGGGTGAGGAATAAAGACTTCACTTCCAGCAGTCTGAGCGGCTCGTGGCCCTCAGATGTTCGGCGGGCTGCCACAGTCTGGGTAATTAATGAGAAACACGGATATTCATTTCTGGATTCAGCTCAGTGCCAATGAGTTGATCTAGTGGAGCAGACCGAACTTCATTTTGCAAATGAATGCAATTTATATCAATACCAAATTGTGTTTACACTTGATTAATTTGCAACAGAATTAAAGTAGACCCCCATTGTCATTATGATTATAGAGAAGAAACAATAATCATCTATAGGAATGGGTTGAGCAGCCTCTAAAACAAAATGGGAATCATTCAATTATTTCTACTTTTCAAAATATGCAGCTCTTTGCCAATTAAATCATTACCTCCAGTATTAAATTAGCATTGAGTGATTACCGGCAGACTAATTGCTGATTATGGGAACAATGGGAGATGGAAACCTATGGGTGCTTTGTGATACCAACCAGAGCCAAGGAGGATAAGCCAAAATCAGCACCTGGGCTGTAGGAGGTGAAATGTGTATGCATTGTTGTAAAGGAGAATTACTTCTCATAACGTTTCTGCTCCATTTTTTATGCCAACATTGGTGAGAGTGCACACGTGGTTGTTAAATACACACATATACATATATATATATATATATATATATATATATATATATATATATATATATATATATATATATATATATATATATATATATATTTATATATATATATATATATATATATATATTTATATATATATATATATATTTATTATACTGGTAACTGGTAACTGATAATGATGTATAGGGAGAAGCAGAATGTTCACAATGGAGTAAAAGTATAACAGGTTGTATGTAATATAAGCAATACAAAAAAGCCCCTTGTTTGTATATCGTGTTTTTATGAGAACACACACAAACACACACACACACAAACACACACACACACACACACACACGCTGTCATGGATATGAGTAATCTCTTTTGTGCAAATAAAGCACAGTAATGAGTCCACAGGCTCAAATACTGCACTAAGCCAATGGTGGCGAACAGGTTAATGTACACATTTCGTTTGGCCAGCTGTAACCTATAAAAAGGTTACTTACAAATGTACCCTGTTCAAATCTAAAAGTAATTACTCCTGTCTTTGCCTTGTTGGGTAATAGGTCACTGCTGTTTGACCCCGAGCTGATAGAGCAGCACACGGCCCAACCTCCTCCAGCTCTCTGCAGCTGGGTTTGGACAGCGGATGAAGGTAGTGAAAGATAAGCTCAAAAGTGTGATGAAAAAAGAAATATTGCAGAGTCTAATCTGAGTTTCGCCACTAGGGAGATGAAGCACCAGTGTTTGAGGATGCCTCGCAGCTGTTACCAGTCCAGTCCAGAGTTCTGCATGGTTGGGATTAGCTCGCCAGCCATGTATTAAAATATGATTGAACTCAGTGAGCGCAGTGTGCGCCGCTGTGAAGTCAATTATAATGGGAAACGTGGAGTCTTAAAGAAGGGAAATGAGTAGAGGCGCGAGGTGAGGTAAATAATAACATGTCAATCATTCAGCTCGCCTGCTATGTGTATGCGCGCGTTGGCGTCTGCATGTGTCTCTCCTTCAATGTCATGAAGGTTCATCTGTGGTGATTTTGTATGGATCTCTTTTTGCTTGCCTCCTCATCCACCAGGCGTCTGTTACGTTGGTTCACTCTCCTTGCTGATTAACCCACATCCAGCCCAAATTCGTACAAATTAATCTAGTTAAATAATACGCTACAGATTGAGTTTGATAATACTCTGCCCCCAGATTTTTTATTAAGGATTAATACATAATGATAGATACAAAGTAATCATGAATTGACTAATTATATATGCATTTAAATGATGCATTAAAACATAAATCAGTAATTATATTTCCTTAATCCTCAAATGATAACGCAATATGTTTGAAGTTAAATGCAATCTCACAGCTAGGTGTAAAAAGGTTTTACGCCATGCCTCAGCACATCCTTTATTGCACTAGAATATACACGGTTGCTATTGTGCATCGTTCCCACAACTCTACCTAATTCATATCAGTGGGACAAGACTCACAGGTGGACCTCAAAGGCATATGAGTAATGCATCCACATGAGAGGTCTGGCAGAAGGATTAACATGATTAATGGCCTTTCTCACTGTTATTTACAACTTGTGTCAAAAGCAGATAGAAGGTAACACGTGGGAGCATCGCAATGAGAAAAGACAATTAAAAGGTAGCTACAGTGTAATTAACGGAGAGAGTGAGCGTAAAATAAATAGAACTGGAATCCTATACTTAGTATAAAATAAACTGAGTTAAACAGTACAAGGTGGAGAAATATGCCCTCCTTGTAAATGTTGAGAGTGAGAAATAAATTATGTGTACGACACATTTTAATTTTTCCAAAAAGACAGAAAAGGGACAGGAAGAGTTCCCCACAGTACGGCTTAGTCAAGTCAGTGATGATCAATATTCAACAACACTCACAGCCCAGATCAATGGAGTGCTGCTGAAATATTCAAGCTATTCTTACTCTAAACTGAATGTGCATCCTCGGCAAACGTAATGAATATTTCATGGCAGTGACACATTCTGACATCAGAGGTTTGACGTTCTTTTGCTTTTTTCTGTCGAAACTTGGAGAAAAATTGTCGGCATCATTTAGTGCCAGAGCAGAATCTAATAGTTCAAGGTCAACAATAAGGGTAAAGCAGAAATAATAGTTTATGTTTATGTCAAGAGTTTAAATGTCTGTCAGGACGCATTAGCGTCTCCGTTGTCAGTATTGATCCAAATACATTTCAATCCATGTCATGTCAAGTCCCATCATCGGTCAATCTGATGGGTTCCTATTGTTGCTCCGCTTTATTGTATTCAATTTGTTGAAGCAAGTATTCAGGTGTTTGGTTAACAATATGTAGGAAAATCCCCTTGTTTGAATTACATTAATAAATGAGAAAGGCAGTGAGGGTAAATGAATGCCCAACAGTAACAACTTTATTACCCACGGTTGTGTGTGACGCATCAAAGAGATGTAGCTTCTTCCATTATAGCACAGCTGTTTACACACTGTGATCAGCTGACCTTTGCAAACAGCACCAACGCACTGCAAACACTGGGAGGAACCCAGATGCAAAGAATCTGACCTTCTTTTAATTTGGCAGAAGCTCAGTCTGATAGTGAAGTTATCAGACCTTTCCATCAGAATTAATGTGAATTGACATCAATCAAAAATGAATGCATTCTTTCCCTCTCCTGGTTGTAGCTGGCTAATGGACCCCAGCACAGCCGTGCATAAATCATGCTAATTCTACTTTAGGGAGGGTCATTTCCATTTCCTCCAGTTAATTAATGTACTAAACATATTAAATTCATCTGGCTGTATTAATTGAAAAATGTCAATCATTTTCCTGCACAATTCACCAGCTAATGGTTTACATCAGACACATGTCTCATATGGTGTCTGGAATTGGAATACTGCGAGCCATTAATATCCATATGCAAACCACGGGAGATCACCAGCTCACCTTTATTTGATAATAGACGGCGAGGTTTTCAGAGAGGTCGCACCGCAGCTAAATGTTGGAGGCCAGATTCTGCACCGCTGTGAAACATTGATCACTTCTCTCCAGGTGAGAAGTCTCACTGTGGATGTTTCATGCTACAAAATTACACTCTGTATGGATAACAAAAATAAATATAACTAGAATGGGCACTCGGTAGAGCGCATACCTTCGCATATCACAAGATTGAATTATGAACAATTTGGCACTAGTTTCACGCAAATCGGATGCCAATTAACCGAGATATCGCAAATTTACGGTTTCACCTTTTCGTGACCTTGACCATTGACCCAATCACTCCCAAAACCTATTGATTGTTCCTTGGGTCATGACCAATCATCCCACCAAGTTTCATAAGAATCGGCTCAGTTTTGTCTGATTTAGACGAATAACGGACAAACGGACATATTCACAAATAAATACACGCCGGCCAAAACATTACCTTCTGCATTTTCAATGCGAAGGTAATGAAGAAAGATTCTATAATAATGAGGAATAGAGGAATTGGAGTCAAATGTGCAACTGCATTGCCGATGTGCCAACAAGAAACTGCCTTCTCCAGAGAGATGACGGCATTGGTCGTTCTACTAAACTGCTTATAACTACACACGTTTATGTGCGATGACAAAACCTTCAAACTAAAGAAGGACTCATTTAGTTTGGTTGGCAGTTGACATGTTGGAGTGTTTCATCATGTGGCACACACTGACATTGTGTGTTCTCATATCAAAGTGAATCATTGATTGGGTTCCATGTTAATTTTTCTATTTACAGTCAACACTGGTTTCCTTTCATCCTTCCTTAATGACAACTGTTTGGATGCTTTAAAACCAACGCTACCCTGACGGTGTACCGTTGGTTTTGGTTTCCATGTCTGGCCCGAGCACAACACCAGCCTAACGTTACTCATCTACACATGACTTGTTCAAGTAAGAACATGAGTTTACAAAAGTACTTTCACTCAACAGTGAGGGGAAATACAGGACTGTCTCAGAAAATTAGAATATTGTGATAAAGTTCTTTATTTTCTGTAATGCAATTAAAAAAACAAATATCATGCATTCTGGATTCATTACAAATCAACTGAAATATTGCAAGCCTTTTATTCTTTTAATATTGCTGATTATGGCTTACAGCTTAAGAAAACTCAAATATCCTATCTCTAAATATTAGAATATTTCCTCAGACCAAGTAAAAAAAAAGATTTATAACAGCAAAACAAAATCAAACATTTGAGAATGTCCATTAATGCACTCAGTACTTGGTTGGGAATCCTTTTGCACGGATTACTGCATCAATGCGGCGTGGCATGGAGGCAATCAGCCTGTGGCATTGCTGAGGTGTTATGGATGCCCAGGAAGCTTCAATAGCGGCCTTTAGCTCATTTGCATTGTTGGGTCTGGTGTCTTTAGCTTCCTCTTCACAATACCCCACAAATTCTTACTCTGGACTTGATGAAACACAATGGACCAACACCAGCAGCTGACATGGCTCCCCAAACCATCACTGACTGTAGGAACTTCACACTGGAACTTCACACTGGATTTTAAGCAACTTGGATTGTGCTCCTCTCCAGCCTTTCTCCAGACTCTGGCACCTTGACTTCCAAATGAAATACAACACTTGCTTTCGTCTGAAAAGAGGACTTTGGACAACTCTGCAACTGTCCGGTGCTTCTTTTCCCCTTGCAGGTGTTTCGAGTTAATTAGACGATTCAAGTGATTAGTTGAATACCCTACTAGTATACTTTTTCATGATATACTAAAATTTAGAGATGGGATATTTGAGTTTTCTTAAGCTGTAAGCCATAATCAGCAATATTAAAAGAATAAAAGGCTTGCAATATTTCAGTTGATTTGTAATGAATCCAGAATGCATGACATTTGTTTTTTTAATTGCATTACAGAAAATAAAGAACTTTATCACAATATTCTAATTTTCTGAGACAGTCCTGTATATGCGCACAGAAATTCATATCAGTGAGTTCCAACTGTCTTTCTGTGCCTTTTCAGCTATAATTCCACAGACACGATATGTAAGCAGTATCCTGACAAACCAGAGAGGCCGGACAGCACAGGACTGTAGTGTGCACCACAGCACTGCATCAGCTGGGGTGGAGGCACATTGAACAATATGTAACCTTGGGACCGATTACTACAAGAAGGGTGTGTGTCTTGAGTGTGTGTGTGTGTGTTCAGTCAAGAAACATACTTACAAACTGTACATTGATTGTATACATAGTTTAAGACAGAGTATAATCAATATATAATAGACAAAAAGATAGAAAGTTGGTTTGATAAGAATTCAGGAAAATAAATAAACAGACCAAAACCATATTATCAATATTATATAGGTGGATTTCACAACAGTGATAAAGCAAATTGCATACTTGCTTCAGGATATTGCTCGCACACTGCTCCGCACTGAGGTTTTGCTGCTGCGACACATAAATATGAGCCATCTGCAGCAGCTTTCAGCATGGAGGCATGTCGCTATCACACAAACCATCTGAATACGTGTGCCAGATAGTCAGAAGCAACACAATATTACCTTCATCCCAAAGGGCTCCCCTGGGAGCGACACCCAATCAGACTCACTTGTCCTTTGCCATCCAAATCATGTTGCACTAATAATGTTACACACTCAAACAGGCTTACAGGATTACAACCTTCTCTGGAACCTAGAATCACTGCTAAAAACAAACATGAAGAGGATTTGCAAGAAGATTATTTCTGTATATAGGTAGGAGACACTTCTGGAGAAGTAGAAGAAGCATTACAGCAAAGCACATCTATCTTTCATTTGAGAAGCTCGTCTCAAATCCTATCCTCCACATTATTGTGTCTAATTCATAAATGCAGATTCAGTGAAGGACATGTGGTGCATTTAGCCTTTTGTGACTCCCCCTGTGAATATACAGAGACGATCTGAATAATGTCCAGTTATCCAGTGGAGGCAGCTGGAGGGTTACTGTCGATAATGCAAAGGGCATTCATCTCGCTGGCCGAGTACGTTGGTGTGTGCTTTGTTTTTTCTCTTCCTAATTACAGAGAGCAGCGGTGCTTGTTTAGCTTATGCTTAAGGCCTTGGGGGAATAGGATGCGATTGCCTGCTGAGAGAGTGGGAGTAATTTGTTCTAATTTAATATTTATCTATTGAAAGAGGCCGAGTTATCAGAAGGAGCTCAATTGAAAGACGCCCAAGCGTGCCGGGACAGAGTCAGCAAAAATACAGAAAACAGACAGCTCTACTGACCCTGAAACAGAAAGGGAAGAAATAAGTACAGGAGTGCACTTAAGGCCTGCGTGTGTGTGTGCGTGTGTATGTGCGTGTGTTCGTGTGTGCCAAAAAGACACTCCTCAAGGCGTTGGCTATCGCTTTGACAAAGTCTGAAACCAGACGGAGGCTTTTCTAACTGTTCAGTAGTGGCAGCCGTATCCAACACGTTGCATCACCACCAACAAATAATGTTTGTATCATTTGTTGGTTGATATTATTCAAGAACTCACTCCACTGTAACTCCCCCCCCCACACACACAGACACACACACAAACAAACACACTCACCCCCCCTGCATAAGCATGAAGGAGTTATTATAGAGGATTAGGCTCTGAAATAAGAAGATGTCTACATGTTTAATCCCACCTAAATAGCTGTGACAGGCTCAGTTGTTCTTCCAACAAGTTGTCAATAAGCAAAACAGATAATGTTCAGGTCTGGAACAGCCTATGAGTCTGAAGAACCTTAAAAGTGACTATGTTTAAAAATTGTATTTGGCATCTTAGAAGGTTTTATTATTAAATGGACAAGTAGTACTCGCAGTAGCTCTCCTGCTCCGGGTTCAGGAGCAGGAACGAGGTGGGGCGCCAGAGGAAAGATCTTTATAGAGAACACCATATATTACAAAGTACACAGACATCAAATTAAGTCATTAATAAATAAAGAGAAAAATGCCTGTACTTTCGTTTAAATCTTTACGTTACGGCGTTAACAGGTTACGATGCGCGTGCGTGACGCCGAGATTCTTGGCGACTTGCCAAGTCTTACCTCCGTGAGTTCAGTTTTCCTGCCATTACCCTTCAAAACAAGAGCTCAACATTAAGCTTTATTGAGAGTGGCCGTATCAAGGCTGCAACCCCGTTTTAAAAAGATGTTTAGTGGAAAGCTCATTGCAGCGTATGATAACGACACTACGTGATGAACCGCACATATCTGCACTCACTTTGTTTTGCACGTTATTGTTGTTTTGAAAAGATATGCAGTGTAAAACTCTTGTGTCTTAGTTTTGTACAGGTTGCACTTTATTGTTGTTATCTTCGAAAGATATTCAGTGCAAAACAGGTTAATTGCAGGTAAATCTTAGTTATTTTGTGCATAGCTTTTCCCAGCTGCTCCTGAACGCATCGTCTCAACGCGCCGGTAAGCTCCGCAGCTACAGCATGTCTCTTCCTTCTCTCCCTCTCTTTCCGTCTTGCTCAGTGTGTCTCATGTATAGTTATCTCCCTGCCTCCCTTAATGATAACGGTACATGCAACAAGTGCAGTTTATTTGCTAGGTTGGAGGCAGGTCTAAGTGGGTTAGATGCACGGCTCCGCGCCATCGAAACTCAGCCAGCTATGCTAGTTAGCCCGCCCTCTCCCGTAGCCGGTGCGGAGCCACAGGTAGCTACTAGCTCTTCCCCGGCAGCGCCTGGCCAGCCAGGAGGATGGGTAACTGTTCGCAAGAGTGGTAAGTCTATACAGAAGCCTGCTGTGCACCAACCACTTCACGTTTCGAACCGCTTTTCCCTGCTTAACAGGCCACGTACCACATTCCTTCAAAGTAGCTGTAATTAAACCTCTCCTGAAGAAGCCCACTCTGGATCCAGAGGTTTTGGCTAACTACAGACCGATCTCTAACCTCCCCTTCCTCTCTAAGATCCTTGAGAAAGTGGTCGCAAATCAGTTGTGTGACTTTCTACATCAGAATAGTTTATTTGAAGAGTTTCAGTCAGGATTTAGAAAACACCACAGCACAGAGACAGCACTGGTGAAGATTACGAATGACCTCTTAATGGCAGCAGATAAAGGACTTCTCTCTGTACTGGTCTTGTTAGACCTTAGTGCTGCATTCGACACCATTGACCATAACATCCTATTACAGAGACTGGAGCAGTCGATTGGTATTTCAGGCACCGCCCTAAGTTGGTTTAAATCCTATTTATCAGATCGATCTCAGTTTGTATTTGTAAACGATGAAGCCTCAATGACCACCAACGTTAGTCATGGAGTTCCACAAGGTTCTGTGCTTGGACCAATTCTATTTACCTTATACATGCTTCCTTTGGGCAATATTATCAGGAAACGCTCTATAAACTTTCATTGTTATGCAGATGATACTCAACTATATCTATCGATAAAACCAGAGGAGACTAACCAACTCACTAAAATTCAAGCATGTCTTAGTGACATAAAAACATGGATGACCGGCAACTTCTTGATGTTAAACTCAGACAAAACCGAAGTAATTCTACTCGGCCCTGAGCACCTCAGAGATCAATTATCTGGTGATGTGATTTCTGTAGATGGCATTACTCTAGCATCCAACACCACTGTAAAGAATCTCATGCTATCTTTGATCGACTTGTCCTTTAACTCCCACATAAAGCAAATCTCAAGGACTGCATTCTTCCATCTACGTAATATTTCAAAAATCAGGCACATCTTGTCTCAAAAGATGCAGAGAAATTGGTTCACGCGTTCGTTACTTCGAGACTGGATTACTGCAACTCCTTATTATCAGGCTGCACTAATAAATCTCTTAGGTCCCTCCAGTTGATCCAGAATGCTGCAGCTCGTATTCTCACTAAAACTAAGAAAAGAGATCACATTACTCCTGCACTAGCTGCTCTGCACTGGCTCCCTGTAAAATCAAGAATCACTTTTAAAATTCTTCTCTTAACTTACAAAGCCTTAATTGGTGATGCACCATCATATCTTAAAGAGCTTGTAGTATCGTATCGCCCACCAGAGAGCTGCGCCACTAAATGCGGGCTACTTGTAGTTCGAGAGTCTTAAAATGTAAAATGGGAGCCAGAGCCTTTAGTTATCAAGCTCCTCTTTTATGGAACCAGCTTCCACCTTCAGTCCGGGAGGCAGACACAGTCACCACATTCAAGAGTAGACTGAAGACTTTCCTCTTTGACAGAGCTTATAGTCAGGGCTGAATCAGGTTTGCCCTGGTCCAGCCCCTGGATATGCTGGTATAGGCTTATAGCTGCTGGGGATGTTTAGGATGCACTGAGCACCTCTCTCCTCTTTTCTTTCTCCTATGGATGAATCTTCATCTCTCCATCACACATGACTAACTCTGCTTTCTCCCGAGTCCTTCTGACTTCACGTCTCATGGGGTCATCGGACCCTATGAGACGGCATAGATCCCATCTGCTGATGGACCTTCGATGGTTGGATCGTGAGTTCCTGTCGCCAGCTGTGCCACTGCCCTGCTGGGACTCCGCCCACTCCTCCACTTGGGAGGTCTCCAAACTCTCCATCGTGGAATATGCCTAAATATGAACTATTGATAAACTCTGTCAGATTCCTTGAATGTATTTTAACTCTAAATATGTCCTTCTGTACACATTACATCTATTGCATCTGTCCATCCTGGAGAGGGATCCTCCTCTGTTGCTCTCCTGAAGGTTTCTTCCCTTTTTTTCCCCCTGAAGGGTTATTTGGGAGTTTTTCCTGGTCCGATGTGAGGTTTTGGGTCAGGGATGTCTATGTGTACAGATTGTAAAGCACTCTGAGACAAATTTGTAATTTGTGAAACTGGGCTATACAAATAAACTGAATTGAATTGAAACTGAATTGAACTGTATTTGTATTCTAATAAAGTAATTGAAAACTTGTATACATTTTTTTGTCTAATGGAGCGAACTGGTTTAATTATAAAATAAATTCAAGAATTCTTTTACTGCATTTAATTGTCGAGCATCTTTAAATGTTAACTTTTCCAACTTTTGTGTAAGTTGGCAAAAGCACCAACTATAGGTGTTTGTGTTTCGGTCCCCCCCTGAAGCTGTAAACCTCGGGGAAACACTGAG
Organism: Liparis tanakae; assembly: GCA_036178185.1. Taxonomy (NCBI): domain Eukaryota; kingdom Metazoa; phylum Chordata; class Actinopteri; order Perciformes; family Liparidae; genus Liparis; species Liparis tanakae. The sequence goes on along the minus strand of CM070097.1, from coordinate 16,004,312 downwards.
TATGCATTTTCTTTCTTTATAGTCATCGTAAATGAATATAAAGTAAAGAATTGCATTAATAATGTGGGTTAGGGATGTGGGAGGATCTCTGAGCTCTGGCTATTGCTTTGGTCGTACGAGGCTAACATGACCAATTACATTGTCCAGCAGTCCAACAGTGCCAAAGCTTTTCTTAGTGAAACTCACACTTTAATATCATAATATATAGTCAGGCATGTGTAATGGAAGCACCTGGCATTGGCCCTCCTTCAATAAACTGTGAATCAATTGTTCTGCACAGGGTGTAGGCCGTTGCAAGTGGATATTTTATACAACTCCAGTCCACTGTTCAGATATGACCTCTGGAAATGACCTCAATAAAATTAAAAAAAGAGTTTGACATGCACATTTCAGTGGCAATATGAGGAAAGGAAAATGCTCTCATCTATTACTCAAACAGCACAGTATTCATCTTTAGTGAGGGCGCTTTGTAGAAAGACTCAGTAGACCTCATGGGAAACCAAAAGCTAATCCCATTTACTCTGGTATTTAACCACGAGGAGATCTATCCTGTCCACTTCTACAGTCTATAATCACTGCCCAAGATCAAAGACAAGACTAGTATCACTCCACATTAGGCATAAGGCTGACATAACTTCTCCAAAGCAAAGTAAAAGACTGAAGATGGAAAAAAAAGTGAAGAGCTAGGAACACTTGAGAGTTTGTGCCTCAGCGTTCTGTTGCTGCCTTGAGTGTTATTACATGAGTGTTATTACATGAGTGTTACTACATGAGGGAGAGTCTTCACAGAGACTCAAGGGAGGAGAAACTCAAAATATTTCTGACTGACGATTCTAATTATGCATCACAAATATTTTATGACAATTCAACAGTTGAAATGAGATATTCGTAGCATCTGTTTTTGTATTCAGACTATATGAGAGTCCATTCCACCGGTGGTTTCATTTTAGTTTTAGGATGGATGGTTCATTAGCTACGAGGAGAATACCACCGTTCAGCGTACCAGCCTTGAACTTGGAGTCTCAAAACTTAGAAGGATCTGTTTTAGAGACAAGCGCCGCCCAGCGCCTCAGATCTGTGTATGACTGAATGAGCAAAGAAAGTAGCACATTGGGTTATTCAACTAGATTCCTCCTATGTGTGTGTGTGGATGTAATGTGAGGAATATATAAGTAATATATGAAGTTTAACTTTCTTACATTTGAGAGTATTACTTACTTTATTCTTGCGGTATAAAAGACTTTAACGCAGGCTCACTGTTTTAAAACTAAGACGGGTTGTATTGGAAAATAAATCAATGGAGAAAAATAATGTCAATTAATTTAAACCAAATATAATCCAAAGTCAAAGTGCAGGGTATTCTTATATTAGGGCTTTTACGACGTCCAATAATCTAGTCCATAAATGGACTAAACCGATACTTTCTGCAATGGAGAGCGCTGACCTCAATTCATGCTTGAGCACAACAGGTTAATGACTCTATAGATGAAACAACCCGGGATTCTTTTTTTCATTATGATCCTGTGAAAAAGTGATTTTTCCAAAACAAAACGCTGCTGAGCCGTGCATTGTTAAGGCCGCTCTCCATTCATGGATTCCTTTAAACCTCATTCAAGAGGGAATAATCCAAAGTGATGAGAGGGCTCGGATGACAGCATCACGGCTTTCCAAATCATGGACCAGACCAGAATGAATTGCTCACCTGCTGACTTGTCTCGCCGTGTTAACGAAAGTGATACGTGTCTGCAATGTCACCGTCAACACATATTTTTAAAAACCTTTTTATCATATCTTAATCACCACAATCCAAAGCAGGGCTCGCACTCTGTTATTTTCTTTGATCAAGACACGCATGAAATGAGCAGCTTCGGGCAAAGCCAGTCGTGTTGTTTGAAAGAAAGTGCGGAAACATCTATTTGACAATGAATCCAACAAGGCAAGCAACAGTGGCAGGTCTGGCAGAAGGAAGGAAAGCACAGCTCATCATATTCTTATTATCAGAAGCCACCAGCTGTGAATGTGACTATGAAAAGTGTGTTGGCGTGTTCGTTAGCCTGACAGACTGGGGACCAGTCACCTAGACAGATTCAACCTCTCACCCGATGCATGCTGGGATAGGCTGACCAACTCTTTCGAACAGGAAATACCTAACGCCTTATCTCAAAATCACAAAATGATGTATAAATATACATGTTGGTGAGAAGACATCCATGAAAATCGCCAACAAGTTTCTACATGTATCACTGGACTCTCATTAAAATATCCCTGGTACCTGATCGCTGCAAGGTTAGGATTTCTACTCTGAGTCAAATATGTACACACAGATATGATACACATATTTCTAGAATCAACCTGTCCATGTGTTGAAATGAAACTTTGATATCCTTTTCTCCCATGTCCATTGCAAATAAACATCCATAAATGGGCTTATTAAGCATATAAATAGACTCATACCTTCAATGGGGCCAATGTGTCTTATTGTAAACAGATGGAGAACAAAGGTAACAATGCATTTCCTGTTTAAATCTCTAGAGGCAACTGTATCTCCAAAACTTAAAGCACGGTGTTATTTCGAGTGTACGGTTGTCTCAGTGCTGTCTGAGGGGTCCCCCACTGTGTAGGGCTTTGAAAACCGTTACAATATAACAGTATAATGATCATGTTTTAATCAGAGGGTTTCTCATCTTCAAAAAGTGTTCACCCCACAGCATATAATCAAAAGTGGAGCGGTTGTCTCATATTAAGCATCATCTAGTATGCAGGTCAATAAAGAGTACTGTGTTACTGTTGACCATGACTCCCACTGTGCAGGCAAGCGCACAGAACAGAGCGCTATTGTAATGTGCTGACTCGCTCATAATGCAGATTTCAAACTTTACAATTACCTCTACATTAAACTTCCTGAAGTCATTAGTTTTATTTACTCCTTCTTGTAACCTCAATACAACCAGCCGTTTACCAGGCAGAGTTCACAGGTTGCAGTTTACAGAAGGAAGACAGTGGTGGCTCCACATGCATGTTGTCTGCACATATACGCATACTTCAAGCATTTCCACTTCAAGTCACATGTCAGGGTCATGAGTTGTGTTGCTATGACCACAGCAATCATCTGCGTCAGAGGCAGCACCATATAAACCTGAAAGCACAATCAGAATTGAGAGCAAAGCCTTTGATCTTGGGAGAGAGCCGGTTCTACAAGGTAATATGAAGAATACAACACATGGAAGAAATAGGGAGCCAAAACACAGAGCAAGAGGTACTAACAAATAAACAAGCTTTGGCTAGTACCTCTTCTCCTATAAATCCCATTTATAAAATCAAAATAATCCTATGATGGCCTGTTTCCATAGTAACGCACTCCTTCATGGGCACACACAAACACACACCTGGGGCAGCAGTCCCATAAACAGTGGTTTCCACTTAGACTGCATCAATAGACGAGCAACTTAGATGCGCAGAGTGATGTCTGATGTGGGCCGGCCTCATTGAGACTGAAAACATCTTCCCGTGAAGAGAGAGAGCACTTAGCGTTGATACCAACAGGCTACTAACTGACCCCTCTCTTTGTCTGTGACCCTCTAAGTTTAACCATGACGTACAGCAGGGGTCGGGAACCTCTGGCTCGCGAGCCATATATGGCTCTTCCGGTGACGGCATATGGCTCCCAGACAATTTTGAGTAAAAAAAAAAAGTAATGTCAGGTCCCTTTCTTAAAGACGTCTTTGTTCTTTTATTAAACTAAACGTCTGTTATTGATCGTCTCCACAGCACGATGTCTTTCTGTCTCTACGTGTCGCGTTAACACTTCTCTGTCTCACCTGTCTTTATTTAAAAAGGTAAATGTCTGTGATAGCATTTTGCTCATAAACAAGGTCATGGAGCCATTTTGTATGTAGCAGTGTAGTGGATGAATGAAATATGGCTTTGTTGTATAATCCCTTGTTATTACAGCCTAACAAAAGGTCCTGTATCTCTCTGCAGACTATCCCACATGGAGTTCACAACCACCCGTTAGAGCGAGATCAAGCTGAAACGGTCTTCTCACTCAGTAAAATCAAAAACAAATGATTTGGGAAACCAATGCAGCCATTTCCCTGAGGAAGGCGAGCCCGATCGGGAATCTGAAAACATTTGGTCCTGGGTAAAATGTCAGAACTTCGTTGTTTGCTTGAATTTGACCTCAAGCTCGCATTTCACCTTGAAGAATGCACATTTATCTTTCCTTATCCCAGGAGACCGGAAGGACAGCGAGTCATTGCTCCAGCTGTGTTCGGCGACCAGCTCGGAGGGAGAATCACAGGATCTCTGGGGCTCTGCAGTCTGGATCAATGCCGACTATTAACCATGTTGTGGTTTTATTCCCTTAGCTTGTGCAAGTCGTTGTGAGAGCCACACCTTGACCTCTGATTAAAAGGTTTAGAGCTTATTGAGAGAAGGGCTTGGAAACTGTGCAGTGTGTTAAAAGGCTTGCACAATCAGCTCTCTCCCATGCTCCGTTAATTGCCCCTCCCAAATCAATAGACTGGTCATTTTCAGTTTTCATTGCAGCGAGGTCTCTTCCAAAATGCCATTATTAATTCCAGAGATGTTCAACCACTGTGCCACGGCACACAGCACACTGGCGTCTGAGCCTTCAATATAGTGGCTGGCTTAGTAATTAAATGCTCTTTCATGCCAGTGGGTGGACGTAGGTAGCGCAATAATGACCTTGTACATTTAAGATAGTAGAATTAAATGATGTGCGGGAGACGTTGCAGTGAAGGACGGCGAAATCTTTTACAAAGTAAAATGCAGACTCTGAACTGGGCCCTGTGCAACCGCCTAACCCAGATAAAAAGACCAGACCTAGTGGTGGTAAAAAGAAAAGAAAAAACTGAGTTTGAGGCCGTGCCGTGAAAGTTATCTTTCGTTTGGATCCGACTGCTTGGTGTGGAGGAAAGCTATCAAACATCGCCATGGTCCCAAGCAAGCTGAACCGTCACCTCGTCCCAGAGCAACAAGCACGGGGACTGTTGTGTTCACTCGCGACACAAACTGAGAAACAGGTCACTTTCATGAGGACATCCACAACTGTGTCTCAGAAAGCTCTCAAAGCTACTTAGGAGCTGAACCGGAGGCCACATCAAAAAGCCCACACACTGTGGCAGACATTAACACTACGGAGAGCCGAGGACAACGAGATGCTCGGCCCGACACGGATAACCCAGTAGCTAAAGTCTTAGTTCCAGGTAACACAAGTGCCCAACCTATTGGTGACGTGTCTGCAGATATCGACAGCATTTGTTTTAGAAAGATATGCCTCAGTGGGAAATCTGCACTGCGACTTGATGAGTCAACTCACATCAGTGGACGTGCTCAACTCTTGGCCCAAGTGGGTTTGTTTTAGAAAAGAACACACACCAGTCCGATAGTTGTCGTGCAGCAAAGTGCTGGCCCTTGTGGGAGGAACTCAACATGTTTTTGACTGGTGAGAGGTGCGATGATGCAAAGCTGCTCACAAATGAGCAGTAGTGTGCAAGTCTGCCATACATGGAGGATATATTCCAGCACCTGAATGAACTGAACACACAAATGCGAGGCCTGATATGGTAAGATGTCAACACTGCTGCACAGTGTGAGATAGGTAGACACTTCAAAAGGACTTGGTGAAGTTGAATACCTTGACTGGGTTAGGGACCCATATAGATCAGCTACAGTTTTTGGAAAAGATATGACTTTGCTCGAGCAGGAGGAACTAACTGAACCGAGACAAGACCGTGGCATAAGGCTGAGCATTGTGATCTACTTTTGGACAGTTTTTGGTTGACTGTTGCCAAGGAGTTTCCCATTCTTGCAAACAGAGCCATTTCAACATTTGCTTCCATTTTCCACAACAAAGCTGCGTGAGGTGAGCTTTTAAAGCGCGGCTGCTATAAAGACTAGAAACAGAGAGACAGAGCTGTTGAAGAAGAGCTTCATGTGTGCCTTTCTTCAATTTCTTCCAGGATATCAAAAAGTAGTTGAGTAAGTAACAATAAATGAAGATACTTTAATGATCCTCATAAATTCGGTATCGTGCTACAATGAGACATTTTGTTACTTTTAGGTATTTGTGTGCCAAAGGATTTTATTATTGTAAAAATTGTGCCGCGGTTAAAAACATTTTTTTTTTTATTCCAGTTGATGGGTCTTTAGATGCCGGCTGAGTAGAAAGATTATTTGCGTCCCCCTAGACTTCCTGCAGCAGGAAAGTATTTACTGATATAGGGTTTCAAGGAAGTTAGAAAAACAGCCCAAACTTGACTCATTTAGTCTCTAGCTAGCTCAAATGAACAAACAATATGTTGCATTACAATAATTCTGCATACTAAAAAGCTTTTTTTGAACTTCAGGGATAGCACTAAATACACTTCATGTAGCGTGGCACATATATTGTTTGATAAGGATCCCATACATTTGGTTATATATCAAATATGGCCGAGATATGGATTGGATTATACATTTGCTTTCTGGTAGAAACTTTTCGTGTTACTCAACGGCGGACTAATGTGCTGGTACTTTTATATCAGCTCTAAACTATAAGGAGCCACTATACTATGAACTGTGTCTTTAGATAGGGTGACCAGACGTCCTCTTTTCCCCGGACAGTTCCTCTTTTTGAGACCTAGAAAATGTGTCCGGCAGGTATTCCAAAAACTAGGATGCAAATTTCAAAGACTATTTTGTCAGAAGTTGAGAACTAATACCATAAAGTGCAGGTAACACAAAATAGTAGGGCAGTGGGATAATTAGAAGTCTAACTGTTTCTAAACTGCTTTTTATTATGAACATACAATTACATTGTAATATTGAACAAAAGAAAAGATACATTTTGTGTGTAGTCCTACGCCATTATGGTTCTCAGAAAGACAAAATTAGTATGTCAGACTTTCCTTTTTTTTATTAAATCAAAAATCAAAATCGGGCAAAAAAAAATTGCAATCGGGGCAATTTCTTACATCAAATTATTTCCTACTTCCATACCACTGCTGTTTCAATATGGCAGCGAGCTCTTTGCACTGCAGGCAACATTCAGCAGTGCATTCCTATAATGAAAGGGTTTTCAATTTATTCCTTACAAGATATGCCGTCAGTCTCAATCTGCTCAAAATACAAATCCACCAGCTAGAGGAATAATAATATCATCCATCTTGCACCGACAATAACATTTTTGTCTGGCCCTAAAAAAGCTTCAAAATAAATGTGCAAAATTGCAAATAGCTGATAAGAGTTTAATATATAATGATATGTTCCTTCTGGACACTATCAAGGTAATGAATAAGATATCCATGGGAATGAGTGCAGTACTCTTGGCCGCAGCAGCTTTAGTGATGACAGGCGTTTGACCGTCTGTATAAGGGCCATCACTGGAATAACATTCAGACTCAGAGATCCAGAAGTTATGACTTTGAAGAATGGCAAACAGAAATGGTAATACAGAAACTGAAAATGTAACCATCCCGGAAACTTCTAAACAAATGGCCTTAAATTCAAGCTTCCTGCCTTTGATAAGAAAGAATCATTTTCAAATTCAAAGAACACTGAAGCTGTGAATCGAGTGAGCATATTATTTTGAGAATACTGCAAGATGTTTTGAGCTTCAACTGGAAATGTGAAGCTCAGGAAACACCGGGAATATTTCTAATCAGTAGATGAAGACAAAATTCTCTTTGAACCAAATTACCCAGTCCGACCGGGTTGAGAGGGCAGATGGGACCATGGTGATGTATTATGCATGGGTAAGAACCCTGCTCTGGAGGGCCAGCTGAGCCTCCTGTCGGGGGGGGACAGACTGACCCAGGCGGACCCATCACACACTGGCTCCCTCTCTAGCCCCTCCCACCAGTCCGCGGAAACTGTGCGCAGCCTGCGCTGCTCCATGACCCTGGGCGGAGGTCCAGCCTTATTGGCTAATACATGTGGAAGTCAGTCCTTTGTGTTGAAATATTCATTTGCAGACAGGATGTGCTTTTAATATGATGCAGCATACTTAGGTATGCAGTCCACACTGGCTGTAGATAGGGGGATGACTACTTTTGCAGCATTGATTGTCTTTTGGCTGCATTAGTACAAGGGGTGAGCACATTATTTAAATTTCATTAATTAAAAAAGTTGATACACATGAATGGCAGGGGCATGTTATGAAACAGATGCTTATTTACACATCCAGCAGACATGGGGCTACATTATCTTTGGAGTTTCATGAGAGCACTGACACAATAGTACAGCAGCACAGTTGCGAGCGGTCAAACCAAAACAAGCATAACGATAGCAGAGTGGTTTGCCTGTTAGCTGTTAAGCGTCTTTGCGTATTTAGAAAAGGCGCTTTATAAGTATGAATTAGTATCAGTATAAGTTACTTTTACATGACGTTTCATTTTCTCATCTATTAGTATTAAAATATTGATTAGTGCACCTGTAAGGCACCATTACTATTCATTTACATCCATTCAACACGTGTATTTAGGGACATCAATTATACTGAATCCATGTCACTGAGTTCAGCGAGAGACTTTGTAAATCTACAATACCTACCAGCGAAGCAAAGTTTATGCATTATACAGCCAAAGAATATTGATCCTCTCAGAAGAGCCGGCAACGCCAGCACTATTGATTTGTGTTTGAAACACATTAGAAAAGGCTTAAAAAGACTGCCTTTTTGTGAAAATGTCATTACATGAAATATTGATCCGATATGTTCCTGTATTCATTGTTTTTAGCTCAAGAATTTTGTGCAAGTTTGTTCCTGTAAAAAGAAAAAGAGGACATGAATCTGCTTTGCTTTTTCAGTCAGAGTGGGAGACGTGTCTGCAGCTTTCCACGGATGATTAGAGCAGAGTGGAGGTCAGAGGGGGTCAGATAGATCTTATTTATCAGTGTCTCCACTCAGTCACTGTCAAAGTCACCTTTAATGGCCTCCAATGTGCGTCCACATCCCCCCTGCACTCAAACTCTCCATTTCTCTCCCCCCGCCCCCCCCAGCTGATGACTGACAGCACAGCTAATGTAGTCACAGCTGGGTACAGCACGGAAAGGGGAGATAGAGAGAGGGTCTGCGGCAAAAGCTCAGCAGCCAATCTCCTCCCAGCTTGACTGCAGGATACACACCAGATGGGCCCTTGGAGGGAAAGAAAGATCCTCACGGAGCGGCTCTGCAGTGAGCAGTCTGTTGAAGGGAAATAGCGGTGGCTTGTTCAAATTGCCATGTTTTAATAATGGTATGAGAAAGTTGAGAAAGGTGAAGGAGGATTGGAAAATCCTTTATTCAGAGATTTGTAGTCAACTACCTCAGGTGGTGTGATGCACACTGCAGAGCTACAGGGGATCCATCAAGGTGGAAGTAAAACTCCGTAAAGAAGCTAACCATGTCATTCAATCACAGCAACAAGTTCTACAAGAGGGAAACGACTCACATAAAAGTATCTAAATCATCCAGTCGTCCAGTCTGTTGAGCGTTTATTTTCAGGGATCCATGCCAAGTCTTGGATATGGAAGATAAATTATTCATCATCATTTCAAACCAAATTTGACAATCATGATAATCTGTTTAATCCTTAGCTACAATAATTTAATTTTCAAATTTGAACCAAGGTCAGCAACCTCTATATACAGGTCAACGTTAAATATTTTTGAATGTTTTTTAAAAGGAATTGCTTAACGTTTTGGCATTTGACGAACTGGGGACATCATTTGGCGTCGTGTTGAACTGTCAAACAACTTTTCTATATATATATCATTGATACAATTTCAAGGTTTTCCACGACCACAAAAATCACAAAAATCCTCCTGTTGCCATTATGCCATTATGACATTCATAATGGCATAATTCTGCAGACCTCACTGATGGACAGCTGTTTTGTGACCTTTTTACTTGCGCCATGACTTAAACCCAAAGATCAACGTTCAAAGGACTCCTGACAGAGTGAGAGGTACCTGGACTGGAAATGAATTAACAAGACAGTCTGCTGTGTTGCTGAAAGAAAGGTGGCTACCTGTCTATTAGAGAGAGAATGAGAGATGAAGTGATAACGTGAAGAAGAAAAAAAAGGAGAAAGGAGCGTTCAATGTCAGTCGGCAGTCACTGACTCGGTCGTCCCCACGTCTCCTGTGCAAAAGCGTTTTGTTTTTAGCTTTGAGCATTAACACGATTTGTAACCTCACAGAGAAATAGATGAGAGAATCAAAGGAGACAGGAATGCTAAGTAGATTTTTTAGTTTGGATCTGTGTGGTAACCCAGCTACGGTTTGTATAAATGAGAACACATAAAAATGTAAAACTGGAAATCACTTAAAACCTTGCCACATTGTTGTGGGTTACAGTTCGTGACTATTTTGATTCGGCAACAGCTGTTACATTAAAGCTCAGACAGCGCATCCTTCAGCACAAATACATTGTATCTGAGCGAGAGAGTAGAAACCACCCTGGAACCAACGAACACGACAAGCATATGTGCAATAAACTGCAAACGGCTCAATCACACTGGCGACACCGCCACTTCAGCTGGCAGCGGCCTCCCCTCCCCTAATTGGAGCGCGAAGGAGCCCAGCCTCTCATCTCCTCCTCTTCCATCACAAAGGTCAGCGGAAAGTATCGGCAAGAAAAATGAGCAAAACAAGAGAGAACGAGAAGGAGATGTAGGAGAGAGGAATGTCGTGCCTCTGTCGCCTCGACGTGAAGCGACAATCGCGGTTCATCAAAATTATTTATTAACGAAACAACATCAACAACATCCATCCTCAAGCTTTTTCTCACAGCTGCTTACTTGGATGATTGACGCTCCAGAAAATGATTTTTAAAGGACACCGGCCAGGGTCAACTCTGAATAAGAGGACGTGGAGGAAGATCCGGTCAAAGAGGGGGGGTGAGGAGGAAAAACAAATTAACTAGTGGGAGCCTGCCCAACGCTATGCTCAGTGTATCGGTCGTTGTACTGAAGGAATTTAAGTGGCAATTGACTCTGACAGAGGAAATGTAACCTTGTTGTTGCACCCCTATTACACAAAGTCAATATTTTCATTTCATCTGAGGCCCTTTACCGGAGCCGCTCAGAAATAGCATTCTGTGTCTTCACAAACAATTTGCACCGGTGCAAAATGAAGCATGCAGTCGACTCCTACACTCCCAGCCTGCCAGGTATCGGCACACACCAGGATGTGCTCCGTTTCGTGATTTCACAAATTCATGGGCCTTTTTTTGCCCTTTCTTCTCTAAGAGCACATTATCCAGCAATGTATAAAGTCGATTACATGCGTCTTCACTGAACATCTAATGTTTATTTTTTTAAACTGATAATCCCTCAATACATTTTTTTTCAAGCAATTAATAATTGAATCTATAAGAAAACCACCCATGGCAACTTAACCATGTTGTCTTGACAGAAGAGGCTGCCACTACTGACTACAATCAATGTATCCATCAACTATAATACAGAGAAATTGATTAATCTGAATGATTAAATAACTTTTATTTTATTTTGACAAACTATAGCCATTGGATAATGCAAAAAAAACAACCTTGAAATCCCTTGACAGAAATATAGATATTGTAATAGTATTACTATATCTCTATATTAGGCTACTTACAGTAGCCTGCACTTACTCCTCAAACACACCGACTATGTACCGACATGAAGATGAACGTCCCCTCCCTACACCAAGCTTTTGCCATGTGTTTGCCGAATCGACAGTTTGGACTTTTGCAGCGCAACCGCTTGAAAATACAGGCCAGTGATGATCACACCAGAAAAGTGGCACAACAATATCTCCCCTCAAATATGCGGTGACACTGACTTCATCCAAGATGGGTTTCTCCCCCCCATCTGTATCCAACAACCATTTGGTCAAGTAATCAGTGTCTTTCTCGTCCCACCCGCCTTCCTGAGAGAAACTTAATCTATTGCTTCGTGTACCTGTGCGTCCACAAGAAGGTGCCTCATCAGGGTCATGGACTTCTGCAGTGGCTCCTTCTCGGGAGGAGGAGAGACAGGCTGCTCCTGCTCCAGCGGCTTGGGTCCAGTCACCATGAAGCTTGCAATCTGGTCATTCAAGCTGTTCAGAGATTGCACCGCTACAGGAAAACACAACGATAAAATCAGTTAGCATAGATCAGTTTTTTCTATTTGGATTGGTTGTTAATCTAGTGGGTTTACAAAAGTCAATTAAAGAGCAAAGAGTATAGCTTTTTACATGTCCAACCTATAGTGAGTGCAGGCAGGCTTAAGAGTGTAACAATTGCTTTCAATTGAAGAGCACCATCACATACACACTGACACACAACACACACAACACACAGACACACCCTCACACACTTCCTTTGTTGGTGGACTGCCAGCCTCTTTCTGAGCAGGATCAACAGAGATAACACTGGAAGAAAATGGTTTCCTCCATCACACTGTCACTGACTTCTCTGTCAAGGCCCCCTCTGGTTCAGAGAGTTCCATGGGGGCCTGAGAGCCATCCTGTTTGGTTTCCCTGTTCTTGCCTTTGCGTGTCTCTGGCAAACCTCTCCTTCCAGGTTTCCTCTCCAGCTCGACTTCCACATTAAGAAATTGCCAGCACTCCTGCATTTCCTTCTCCTCTCACACTCACACTTTCTCACACACACATACACACACACACACACACACACACACACAGACTTCCTCAACCCACTTCCATTTACAATTAATCCCCTTTAGACTTTGAAAGGTCATCTCGACTATTTCCGAGGCCACCCACATAGCGGGTAAATGAAAGTGTGAGAAAAGGCAATTTTCATTTGTTTGTGCATTTTAGCAAACGTATCTTTTTTTCATGCTACACTAACCCCTCATGTCTCATTATCAATCTTTCCAGCATTTAAACTTTGCTAAGACCTCTAACTTACAGCTTTGTCAGTTAGAAAGGGAGACGCGGTGATCAAGGATTGACCTCCTGCCCAGAGGTCATCCGATACGGACTCTGAACCATGAAACCGTGTGTTCTGCTGGAATCATGCATCACATTTCTACCAAATTAAGAAATCCATCCTGCTAAAATCCATAAAGTGAAGGATGACTTTAGGCCAGGGATCTGGATAGGGTCCTATCAGGAATGCAAATATCAAGCCTCTTTTACACACAAAAGCCCAGGGCAACAAAAAAATAAGAGCGTGTAGATTAATGTGTTACATAATTCAAAAATAAATAATCTTTCACCGTGACTGACATTTTAAGCAAACATGCTTCGAGTAGGAAATTTGACAAGTCGGCACTGAAGGCAGAGATAAGGGAGAGAAGGGGCTGCAGAGGAAGGCCGCGTCCCCTCGCAGTGTGAGCTGAATACGTGAGTGGGCGGGTTGTCGCTTGAGTTCACAGACACTCCAACAGCCTCAGCTCTCCAAACGCAGCGCTAACAAGCAACCGAGTACAGTAAGCCAGCGAGCCTTCGCACACATTGATGTTGTGTTTATGTCCAACTGAGGTTGAATTTAAACAAGGATTTAAAAGGCCACCTTTTCTCTTCACCTTTTTTTATTTACGTGAAAACTCCAAACGCAAATTAGCAATTAGGAATGCAGCTTTTAGGGCTGCAACAACGAATCGATAAAATTGATAAAAATCGATTATTAAAATAGTTGGCAACGAATTTCATTATCGATTCGTTGTGTCGCGTGATTATTACGACGCTCAGTAAGTCGCGGAGTATAAAAAAAGTTGAGTTGAGCGCACAGCGGCGCAGGAGAAAAAAGTGGAGCGGAAGGAGAGGACAGACGGAACGCTGCGTTGTGAGTAGGGTTGGGTACCGGAAACCGGTGCTAATGTGGCACCGGTTCCAACACATCCGGTATTACCCGGATCGAAACGCAACGCACATTTCGGTGCTTCTTTCCGGTGCCTGAGCCGATTGAAGTTGAAAAAAACTATTGTTTTGAACTTCTCTGGTGACTCCGCCCTGTCAGCAGGTTACGATAGCCAATCACATTTAACTTTGACAGCGGAGGCAATCGCCGTGTGTGACTACGTGAACCCGTGCCAGGCACAACAGCGTAAGGCTGGGCGCGATGGAGACCCTCATCGGTCCCCCTGAACACAGGGAGACCGATGAATGAAAGAGCAGCCAGAAGTCAGATTAGTACCGTAACGTTGATTGCAAGTCTTGCATTCATAAAAGTAGGCCATGAAATAATAAATTAAGCATTATAACCATGTTTAAGCTAGCTCGTAGCTCGCGCTAGCTCGTAGCTCGTAGCTAGCGCGAGCTACGAGGTACGTGCGTGACAGTCTGCTAGCAGATGTGTTGGTGTGCAGCGGGGCTGTATACCCGGTGTTACCGGGAATATAATTACGGAGGAATAAAGACCGTGAGGCATCACTTTGTTTCAGTGGCGCTCTCGCTGTCAGAAGCAACACTTTATGTGTCTTCAGGACCTCTGATTGGTTGTTCTCTTAGCCCATCAAAAATGTGACAGGATTAACCCTATAAGGTCTGCACATGACAATACACATGACAATATAATAATATAATATATATATTATATTATATATAATGGAGAACATGTATTGTGTATGTTAACAGTCTGATATCCGTTGTTTGTCAGTGCTCCATGATAACGGCTTCTACAGGGAATATGGCCAAAGAGAATTTTAATGTCCTCATTGTGCGTTTTTTTTTTTTAAGTATCGGTTCAGGCACCGTTTAGGCACCGGTATCGTTTTAAAAGTACCGGTTTAGCACCGGTATCGGAAAAAACCCAAACGATACCCATCCCTAGTTGTGAGAGCCAATCAGCGTCAAGCTGCTCCTCCGTTGGTGAATCTAATTGGCTGCTGCTGCTCTCGTGGCGCTGGAAGCGGAAGTCACTCACGTCGTCGGAGGGACATTCACAGAGCTGTGTGCACCTACGGGTGACGTCATCAACCCCGACACCAGGGCGCTAGATGTTACCACGTGTGTGACATTTCCACAAAAAGTATAATGTAGAAAAAGTGGTTAGTTATTCCGTGGCGTAAAATATTTTTCCACGGAGCAAAGCAACAGTGATAGGCCACGCCCCCTCAACGACACGTATGACACTGTTAAACCACAAATAATCGGCTGAGTAAACTGTCAATTCTGTTTGTGACGGGTTCATCCACATGCTGACCAGTGGATCTCCAGGAGCGTTCCATGACTTTAAACCACATTTCCATGATTAAACATGTTGTGAAAACTTTGTGTATACATGAAAAAGTTTGAAAATTTTGTATTTAAACTAACAATGACAATTACAAAGCGTACAGTATATATTCCATGCAAATTAACATTTGAATACAACACATTTGCATTACTTTTCCAAACATTTTGGGATTTAATTTTTTCAATTACTTTCAATTACCCATTTAAAAATGCCATGACTTTTCCAGGTTTCCATGACCGTACGAACCCTGTTTTGAACTACAAAATGCATTTCTTTCTGAAAATGCGTTGGAATGCTGAAAGTTTGAAGCTGAAAAATAAAAACTAAATTGCTGAAAAAGGTTTGAAAATAGTTTGAAATATTAAATGAATAATTGAAAAATTCTGTAAATAGCTGAAATAAATAGGTGAAAATAGCTGAAATATGAAATGAATAACTGAAAATAGCTGAAATATGAAATGAATAACTGAAAATGTCTGGAAATAGAAGAAATATGAAATGAATAACTGAACATATCTGGAAATAGCTGAAATATTAAATGAATAAGTGAAAATGTCTGGAAATAGCTGAAATATGAAATGAATAACTGAAAATAGCTGAAATATGAAATGAATAACTGAAAATAGCTGAAAATAACTTAAATATGAAATGAATAACTGAAAATGTCTGGAAATAGCTGAACATGTCTGAAATTAGCTGAAATGTGTGTTTTTTAGATATGTCTAAAGAGTAAGAATTGTGGCCGTAGTGCCGATATACAAATCATTTTTCCGCAAGATTCTAAAGCAGCGCTGCACTCTACCGATGACATCACAGCTCTAGACTTCCACACACACACCCATTGTAAACGTCAGGAGGAGCGGAAAAATACATACAACTAAATAACTATACAAGAAATGAAAGGAAGATGAATTACAAAGTTATAGCTAACACATTTGTCAACATTTTAAACGTGGAATTGTGTCTTTAGCTGAATGTATGCCGATATAGTAAGCTTTTAAAGTTGAACAAGTTGAAGCGGATTTGAAGATTTCTCTCATTGGATCCCATTCAATATTTATTCCATAAAAAAAAAAAAAATTTGAAGATTTGAAAAGATAAAAAATATTTGAAAATATAGAGTAATAGCTGAAGGCTATTTGAACATAGTAACAATTTAATAGCTGAATTTGCTGAAAATATGAAGATACTGTAAGCTTTTTAAAGTTGAAGATTCTCTCCATAGGAACTGATGAATTTAAAATAACAAAAGTATTTAAATATACAAATATTTGAAACATTTGAAACATGAAAAGTCATACCCTTCTAAGTCTGAAGAAGCTGAATTTTTTAATATTTGAATGGTTCAAATAGCTGAATATATGAAGGAGTAGAAGAGGGACAAAAAAGGTACGGAAGAAATAGAAAAAAGAGAAAAAAAAGAGAAGTTTAATAAAGAAGACAAGAACAATAGTTGGACTGTTGAAAATTACAGTTTCTTTATCTGATTAATCGAAAAAATTATCAACAGATTAATTGATTATCAAAATAATCGTAAATTGCAGCCCTTGTATGCAGCCTCTTCTCTCCTCCAGTGCACCTCTGGGAGATGTGATGTCAACTACTTAGACTTAGTGCCCTCTACTGGCCAAGTAATGAACATGCAGGCACACAAAATATTTTAATTTTCAGTTTTGATGCATGAGAAATAATTGTATCAGGATGTAATTCTGGCCAGTGCATTTTATTGATTTGATTTGAAAGAAAAGTTAAAACAATGTTTGTGTATTCATGTAAATTATGGTTCTTAGAATCCCGAATTGGCAGATCAGACTTCAAATAAAAAAAATATGTCCCAAAAATGTGTATACTGCCCAAAACAAGACAAATTGCCACAGTAGGTTAATATAATTGATAAACTTAAAATGCATAGCCATTCATCATGCAAGCCACTTTCGCACTGAAATCAATAGATATTTTACAGTAACCTTTTCCCTTTGTATTCAACATCAACTATTGATTGTCCAGTTGCCAATGCTGCGATCATTAGGCCTTTAAAGCAACAACCAAATGGTTTGGAAGCATCACCCATCATTTCACAGACAAAATAAAACCAGCACACAATAGTTTCTTTTCTTTAAAAATCGTTTGCCTTCTACATCTGCAAACTGAAATAGATTTCCCCTGCAGCTTGCCTTCAGCGAATGTAAAAGCTGACGAGAGCGAACCGATATGGAGGTTGTGAGGGAAAAAAGAGCTAAGATTGCAGTTGTTAGCTTAAAATGGATGCAAAGAATCTAAATGTGTCATTCCTGCTCAGCCCTTGCACTTTTCCTGTCTCCTTTCTTCCGTCAGCGTCTAGCCAACATGGGCAAATCGCAAAGTGCCTTCCACGCCCTCCTATAGAGCAGGAACAGCACACCCGGTGAGCAGGAGGTATGGCACCCTGTCAGGCCTGTATCTGCTCCCAAGGGAGAACTCTGGGAGCCGGGGAAATAAGATCACTAGCGAGGGAAACTGTTTGAAAAAATGAAAGCAAACCGAAAAGGACACGGTGCAGCCGTCAGGCTAAGACTTTAGATAAAGTGGGCTTATTTCATGGGAATTGTTCACAGCACGCATGAGCTTGCTGTGAACAATTCCCATGAAATACCTTGGATAAATGTTGAGAAATATGAAGACTGATCAGCCAAAGTCAAGTTCTGGGGTCTTCGATGTCAGCCTAACATGTGCTGCTATGCACTGAGCTGAGCAAGGCAAACTCATCCAAGATCTTCATTTTGATGTGAAGTGTCTATAGTACTGAAACTCTGATCTTCATAAAAACACTTATTATAGTCCTCCGAGATGTCATTGTGTATAATAATGTAATGCTCCATTTATACTGTGAATTATTAATTAGCTAACTCTAAGTAGGCTTGCTTTTGTATTCTCAAGAAACAGCTGTATAAATAAAAACACTTAAAGTTAATTTTCCTCAGCAGTCTTCAGTGAGAGTGGGCCACAGTTTCATACACCGAAAACTAGTGTGAAATAAAAATGTGTTTTATATTTTCATACGCTTCAATTTTATGCAGTTTTCTGTCATCGGGACATCTAACAAAAATAAACTCAGTCGTTTGTCATGGCCTGTTGCTTTTCTTAAATCATATACCTTTTAGACAGGTTTGCGTCAAAGTATCCAATAACCACATACTGGGCGACAGCTGGAGGCAGGAGGCAATCCTGTTGTGTTCATATTGGTGAAACTAATTCCTGTGGTGCTTAACTGGAAGCCTGGCATGTGGTTTAGGGCGTGCAAAATTAAGCACAGTTTGCACCTCTTAAACATCTGGCATCCGGAGAAGATGGGCTATGAGGGCCATTAGTTAAAACTAATAAAATTATATATTCAAGTATCCGTGATATCATAAATGGCATCATTAACATATAACCATAACAGAATAATAGCTATTTTAGGAAATGATCAACTCTCATGGGCTCTGAAGCTCTGAAAAAAACAATATGCTTGTAGGCTTTTATTGATTTAAACATTAAAAAAGTTCCCATTTTCATGAAGAACATTATTCTGTCATCACAGTTGACAGTTCAGATAAAGAGAGAAGAACTAAAAACAAGACCAGGACTCTGAAGCTGCTGCCGACTGAAGCCATTAAGAAAGGGAACAACAATATGCAAGAGCTCCAATGGTGACCAGAGGGGTCCAAGTGGAGCGGTTTGTAATAATCAGACGATCCCATTCATGTAGTTAAAGGGAAGCAGCATCCAAAAACATGTCTCCAGGGTAAAGGCTCTGCATTGGCAGTCGTGCTATACAACACTGCCCCCTGTTGATAACAATAACACACTGCAGCGTTGCGATAGCTAATCTTCATGACTGTAAACTGAAGTAGTCCAACACTGTTGACAGCCCTTGAATCAAACTGCGGAAATGAAGGCAAAACAATCAAATCACTGAGGGCAGAAACATTGCCAGGCCTAACGTGATCAAAGGGAACGAGAAACGAGAACACTGCACGCTTTTCAATTAATCACGTTTAAATCTGTTCAGAGACTGATCGTGATCAGATGGCGTTTGAAGTGTTTTCAGAAGTCCTCTGGAGGTTTCCAGAATCGAGGCCGATGGGGGATATGAAAGCGGGACGTCGATTGGAACAAAACACCTTCTGCCACAACAAGGTCGGTGTGGGCGTCTACTGCTTTGTTTTATAGAGTTGTATATATTTAGTTTTTTTATCTAATTTCACAACCTTCTTTACATTTCTTTTATTAATTGTTTCAGCTCAATACTGAAAATAATTATTTAAGAAAGACATAGGATGCATGTACTCATCCAAACGCAACAGAACACAACCCCCTAGAGTAGCTCACAGTTAATGGGCACATGATAAAACCAGAAACAGCGTGCCCCCATGTTCACACATGATGCATGTTCACAGGTAAGTACACAAATGCATATAATTCCTCCATAATTTCCATCTACAGTCTCAGTGTAAGATGTACATGTGCCGATGAAGAGACAGAGATGGTGCAAAGTGAGGAGTGTGAGGAGTGTGAGGAGGAGTGTGCATCAGTCGCTCGGCGTAGCTGAACCCCGGAGGTTCTGTGGCTGTGAGGCGGAGAGCAGCAAGCAGAACTCTCATCTCTGCGGAGCTCATTAAACTCCACTAATCGTATCTGTTAACCCCGTAATGAGCAGAATAAAGGGAGAGAAGCAGAAATGGGAAGTGTTTTCCTGAAGGTGCACATCAAATGGTTTGTATGCGTGTGCATGTGGGTGTATTTATGTGTGTATGTTCATGTGAAAAAGAATCCAGTGCTGGCACAACATATCTGTTGTTTTCTCCCTCCAGCAGAGAAACATCTCCCTTCATTTTTCCCCCTTTTGTTTCTGCTGAGCTTCACATGAAGCTCTCTTCTTCTCTCTGCCCTCATTCTTGTGTTTTTCTGCTGCAGTTCTAACAACATCCTCAATTGTTGAATGGATTACAGAGCAGCTTCAGCTTGTTCTCTCTTCTGAGAAAGGGACAGAAAAAGATAAACACAGAGACAGCTGCTACCCCATAATTGGCCTAATGGTGTTTGTACATCAACTTCCTCTTCTAATAACGAAGCCTGGTGGACACTGCTGGCTCAACAACAGATTCAAGGCTCTTCAGTTAAAAGGAAGAGCTTCTTTTCTAAGGCTTTGTTGTCTCTGGTAAAGCTTTGATTTTGGTCGCAGCCAACGCAAAACTCTGCACAAACAGGAAGGATTCAATGCAGCATACCGCCGAAGTCTGGGTGAGATTAGACTGCCATGTCGGTCTTTCATGCCTGAGATCGTTGTGGAGTCTTTTTTCACAGACACTAGGTGGTCTGACAGTTTGCTGTTTGCAGAGCTTCTCTGAACCACAACAACTGTCTTTGTAGATAGTGTTAGACATTGGATCTGGGCCAAGCATCTAGAGGATGAGGAATCTTTGCCCGTGTTTTCTGTAAAAACAGACGGTGTATTTATGCCGATTACAATGTGGATCCCAGTGAAATCACCTCCAAATGACGTTCAAAGCTGAACTTCTCAGCACACTACAAACAAGTCACATCTACGAGGCAGGAATTCTTTCATTTTCTCTGCAACGCTGTACAATTTTAAAGATAAAAATACTCTCCCTGTGAAATTATTTCAAACGTCCTTTAACAGGATTATGCACAGTTAATGTGGCTCATGCTCAGTGCATTATCGAAAACATGACGTCAAATGAAAGCAAAGAAACTTGGGTCAGACTTTTAAAAAATGGCCTGAATATATAACATATATTTGATGTTTGAAATTGTAATATTCATGTGTGTGTTTTCAGGGGCAACAGTGATAGTCAGTGGAGAAGGTAGTTTGACAGTTTGTGATGCGAGTATACATATCCGCCATACCACAGCTTTGCGGGTTGGGCCATCGTTTCTATTTTCATAGCATCCGACAGTAGTCACATGAGGCCGCCAATAGGCAAACTGACCATCAGGGGGCGGAGGCGAGGCTTAAGGTACGTTCACACCGGACGCGTCGGCTGCGTCGGCTGTGTCTGGTTTACATGTTAAGTCAATGCAAAGCTGCGTCAAAGCTGCAACGCTGTTTTTTTTCCTGCATGCAGCGCGTCAGGCGCATCTGAGCAGCACGAACAGAGCGAATGTCGCGGGGCGAACAGAGCGAACCGACGCAGCTTCTCGACGCGCGACTTGAAATTTCTGAACTCGAGCAGCAGAAACGCGTGAGTCATAGTTGCGTCAGCCAATCAGCGTTGAGAAGCTCCGCTGGTCATGTTCTGCCGGCCGGTTTAGAAAGTGGAGAAAAAGATTATTGTCGCAGCAGCAGGGCGACTCACAGGGCGACAAGTGAAGACACAACATCTCAGTCTGGTTAAGGAAAAGATTTATATGGCTGAAGAAGCGGGCGCGATAAGCCACGCCCCCGCTGCGTCTCGTCTCGACGCGTCCGGTGTGAACACCCTTTTTTCGACGCGCGTCAGAATCCTGCGTCAGGCGCGTCGAGAATTTTTTCGACGCGTCCGGTGTGAACGCAGCATTAGCATCTGACGCTCGCTGAAATAAAATATTTAAACATCGATGTCTCGTCTCTTCAAAGAATGGCTCCCATATAAAAGTTTGTGTATGACTGAGCTTGGTGTACCCATAATCACAGCAGTGAGTTCCACTTAACGTGAAGCCAATTTCCTTATTTTTAAGATCACACGATACAAATCATATCCATGACTAGGGCTGTACCGAATAGGTTGAAGATTTTATAATTGACAATCAAATTATTATCGTAAATATTTTACAGAAACATTGGTGCAGCAGTCCACTCTCCCACTCAGACACACAACGATCAACTCTATCTTGACTCTGTCAACAGTCCATAATTTGGTGAAGAAAGATAGATAATTTCCCAAATGTATATATTTAACAGAATGTTCTGGCTCAAACCTGGAGGCCCCATTTATTAATATAAAACCACAATAACACAAACTCATATTTCTACATTGTTGGGGGGTGAGAACGCCATATGATGACAGACATTCAAAGCTTAATTTGAAAGCCTCAATCAAACCTTAGGATAAACACAACATACTTGCTCCAGCCCCAGTTGTGGTGAACAGGCATATATATATAACAAAGTCTTGGGGTGATTAGATTCATGGAAAAGAGACGGCAAACTGGTTTGTAATCAAAGATTTAAAATTCATTAACTCGTGCCGATTACCGGGCGGTAATGTCGCTCCACCAGAAACGTCTCGAAATGCAGAGTAGAGCGCAGATTCAAGAGATTATTTTTAGAACATTTTAGTACTGATAGTTGTAATAGAGCGCCTTAATATCAGCAGGCAGAGGAAAAAACATTCTGGAGGGGAGGGAAGGGGTTGATCATACCTGACAAGACCATTTCCTTTCATTGTCATCACAGATGATTTGGCTGTGGAGGCTGGAAGCTGGAGGCTGCTGCCAAAACATAAACACGAGAGATACCGTGTATAATGACAGTCTTCTGTCTGGGTTTAGTGTTTCAAGTTTTAAATGAATGTTGAGTTTCTTCAGGAAGCTTCCATTTAATGGACTTGCTTCGGTGGACCGGTGTCTCATTAAATTATGTAAATGGTTGACACGTACTCAACTCAAAACAATGCTCATTAACTTGATGTATTGATGTTGCCCTTTGTTGCCGTTACCTACAAGAGATGATGCCAAGACAAGACGAACAAGTGCGTAGGTGATCTAGTGATGACTAGGAACACATATTTCATTAAATTATTGATTTACATTTAACTATTTGCACACCTTCCTCGTGTGAACATGCAGTCTTGCAGACGCGTTTGGCTTTATTTACCCAGGTTTCTGTCTGACAAGCAATGGAAAGGAAGGAACATATGATGACGGCATGAAGACTGATATGTACACCATACTGTGCAGAGCTTTTCCTTAGCTCTGGCTGTCAACTACCGATTTAAATCCAGCCAGCTACATATACATATTGTATTTATTTTGGATTCTAACCAAATTGTTTTGATAAACAATTAGCGATTTGCTTTGAGCGTACATCTTACTACCAGGAAACGCTTCTTCAACGTAATGCAAGCGTGAAGATAGAGTTCTGTCCCTGTATATGCATTACTCCTCGATCGTCGTCATACTGACCAAGTGCCAAATAGCCCGAGAATAATGAAGAAAGAACATTTTAAAAAGTTGCTCAAGTACTGTGCGTGTGTTATGAATGTAAATATTTTGAACACTGTGAATCCATAACATGCGGGTAATGAAACAAAAAAAAATGTTAATTGCTCAAAATGACCCTCTTGATCATGTGCATATGTACATTTGTATCTCGTTTTAACTGGCTCAAACTGCAAAGATATTTTGAGAGTTCACGTCTGAGTATTTTAGAAATGGGACCAATCCGAGCAGACATCGGTCTCCGATATGGCGTGTGACATAATGTGTAGGTTTCCAATCCACATAAATATGCAGTAACGGGGGAGAATGTCCCTCCAGCCGCGTGACGGCTGCAAATAATCTAGTTAGTTTATGATAAAAACAAACACGGCTCACAGTGACGTGTCTCTGCTCGGCAAACAGGTGGTGAGGCTCACTCGCTGTGATCGCAGTAACGATTCATTAAAACAGTCAACTAAAAGGCGCGTGTATTAATTGATACGACTTGGCAGACGACGAGTCACTCGCTCTGCTTTTCATTTTGAGAGCACGATAACCATTTCATCACTCAGCGCTCATACGGCTGGCTCTGGCTTTGCTGCGGTCCGGCCAAAACCAGACGGCACTTCTCTTCATCGTTGACAGTTTTGGCAGAGGCCGGTTCACCACACTGATTAAAATACACGCCACCACATCGGCATAATGTCGCTGTCGCTACATGTGATATGACTGAAATCCACCAACTACAATTTGTCGACAGCTAGAAGCGGGATGGAAGCAACCGCCTCATCATTTTTTTAATCAGCTTTTATCTTTAATAGTAGTTAGGTTTTATTCTTCAACTATCCGTATCCCAGCACAAAGCATTTACACAAATGTGTAAATGCTTTGTGGTGGTCACATTATGCAGTGACAACAATGTTTCTAAATAACATGAAAAACACCTTTGGCTTTTCTCTAATGCAATGTTTCATTCTAGAATTGCGATAACTAGTCCATTAGTTCTATTGAGAAGAAAATGATCTGCAAGTTTTTTCATATTCTTTAAGGATTTTTCTTTTTATTTCGTCAATGTTTTCTTTCCTTAAAATGTATTTAAACAAATATGTAAAGTATGGGATTGACGGGACATTTCATTGCAAGGTTGTATTCTATCGATCATTCAATTAATGTATTAATCCAGAAAATAATTGGGAGTTGCAGCCCTATATTACTTTGCAGCTGATATTCAGAGATGCCAATATATTGGAGACAATGTGTATGTTGCTGGTGATTTTCTATTAATGTAATTTATGAGTACGAGAGCATTTATTCTATTAATCTAGATTGTATTTGGAGGATGTTATATAGATGTGTGGGTGAAATGTGCATCGTCCTCTATACAGATTAAACAACGTGTTAATTGCTGAGCTAAACAGCTGCTGCAAGGCGGAGTTTCCACCCGTTTCCAGTCTAGCCGATTGTAGCTCCATAGATAGCGTACTAACATGAGAGTGGTGTCAATCTTCACACCCAACTTTTGCCCCAAAATGTTCAACTTTTTCATTCTTTTTAAATGAATTATAATATTTCAACTAGGGATGCTCCGATCTGATCGGCGCCGATCCATATCGGCCGATATTCCCATTATCGGTTTTGATCAGCGTTCTCAAACGGCCGATCAAACTTGGCCAATCAGATGACATAAAATCTGGGAGAAAAAATATCAGAGAAGTTTCAATCGTGAAGCATCGCAATGCGCCCAGCGAGGGCCGTCAGAGGTCCACGAGGGGATCCTCACTCACCGAGTGGCGTCCCTGTCCCGCCGAACTGCAGTCAGCTCAGCCGACACTCGGATCTTCGTGGTCAACTCTAGGGGTGTCACGAGAACCGATACTTACGGTACCTTTCAGTACTCAATATCAAAATACCGACGATACCTATTTTTTTTTTTTTAAGTACCGTAAGTACCGCAAGTACCGTGAGCGCCGATGCCAGCTGTTGGCATCGGCGCTGCGCCTCTTGTGGAACTGATGGGGGTTCGCGCTGCGCTCCTCGTAAGCTAACGTTAGCTAGCAAGCTGTCAAGTGGAGAGGTATTATATATATTTCTGTAACCGGTGGCGCGGCGCAGCCTTTTCAGTCTTTACGGTAGTGGTTTAGCGGATGTGGAAACGCACAGACCAATTGCATGCGAGTTAAGCCATCCCACGTGATACCACTCAGCCAATCAAATCTATGCAGGGTTAGGGTTAGGGTTAGGGTTAGGGTTAGGGTTAAACATTACGTCTCAACAGACAGACAGCGCTGCGCAAGTCCGCAGACAGATGAGAAAGTTAGAGGCAGGTTAAACATTAAGACGGTAGAAAGAAAAAGAAAGATAGCGATACATTTAGAAAACAAAGGGAGAGAAACGGACGACTGTGCCGGAGAAAGTTGAGAACAAGTCGAGTGAGAAAGCGAAAGGGAGGGAAACGGACAACTGCGTCGGAGAAAGTTGAGAAAAATGCGAGTGAAACAGCGAAAGGGAGAGACACATAAGGAACACATGTCGCTCTCCAAAAAAAGAAAAGTTGACAGCGAAAATAGAGCATTTAATCTGGAATGGACAGACTCTTTTCCGTTCATACTTCCCACAGGGAGCACAACACCAGTGTGTCTTATTCAATTCAATTCAATTCAATTCAATTCAATTCAGTTTATTTGTATAGCCCAGTTTCACAAATTACAAATTTGTCTCAGAGTGCTTTACAGTCTGTACACATAGACATCCCTGCCCCAAAACCTCACATCGGACCAGGAAAAACTCCCAAATAACCCTTCAGGGGGAAAAAAAGGGAAGAAACCTTCAGGAGAGCAACAGAGGAGGATCCCTCTCCAGGATGGACAGATGCAATAGATGTAATGTGTACAGAAGGACATATTTAGAGTTAAAATACATTCAAGGAATCTGACAGAGTTTATCAATAGTTCATATTTAGGCATATTCCACGATGGAGAGTTTGGAGACCTCCCAAGTGGAGGAGTGGGCGGAGTCCCAGCAGGGCAGTGGCACAGCTGGCGACAGGAACTCACGATCCAACCATCGAAGGTCCATCAGCAGATGGAATCTATGCCGTCTCATAGGGTCCGATGACCCCATGAGACGTGATTGTGAAGTCAGAAGGACTCCGGGGAGAAAGCAGAGTTAGTCATGTGTGATGGAGAGATGAAGATTCATCCATAGGAGAAAGAAAAGAGGAGAGAGGTGCTCAGTGCATCCTAAACGTCCCCAGTAGCTATAAGCCTATACCAGCATATCCAGGGGCTGGACCAGGGCAAACCTGATTCAGCCCTGACTATAAGCTCTGTCAAAGAGGAAAGTCTTAAGTCTACTCTTGAATGTGGTGACTGTGTCTGCCTCCCGGACTGAAGGTGGAAGCTGGTTCCATAAAAGAGGAGCTTTATGTGTTCAGAAACCGTGGCACTTATTAAAAGTGGCAATGTGAAACGCCATTATGAGACAAAACATAAAGGTTTTGAACAAACATACCCACTCAAATCCGAAGTGAGATCACAGAAAATAAGTGGCTTCACAGCCCAATATGAAGTCAACCAGTTCCCTCAGAGTTGTTGGATTTTGGGGCAACACAAAAAGCCATTTACTGATGGAGGGCTTGTCAAAGAATGCATGAGTGTCGTTGCTGAAACATTACTTGATGGAAAACCAAAACAAGAGCTTTGTGATAAGATAAAGCAAATACCCATGTCAGCATCATCTGCCACAAAGAAAAGTGAAATTAACTCAGGATGTGCTAACCCAGCTAAATGAAGCCATACATAAGGCACCTTGCGTAGGCTTCCAAAAAAATGTACTTTATTATGTTGTGATATGCTCTGTTGCATATGTTTTGTATGTCTTGCTATTTTTCAAATATTTAACATATATTGTACATTGTACACTTTTTTTTTTTACCGTGGTATTGAAATTGGTATCGAGAATCGTGTTATTTTACTGGTATCGGTATCGACTACTGAATTTTTGGTATCGTGACACCCCTAGTCAACTCAGCCGACACTTACATTGCTGTGTACCTAGACGGTAAACGCATTCGATCGGGAGCTCGTAAGAGTTTTGCTAAAGTTGGAGGAAGGATTCACGTGACACAACATCCGGTTTTGCAAAGTTAGCGGAAAGGACCATGTGAAACAACATCCGGTTTTCAAAATAAGATGTCGACAAATCAAACACTAGCATATAAAAGTAAACAATTAACTGATTTTGTATCTTTATAGATCGTTTCTAAGATTTAGCTTGAATTATGCTAAAATGTAAACATTTTTACTGTACCAAGGAAGAGTTTATAAACTTTTGTATGTTAAAAAAAGTCCTGTATATAGATTTTTGCCCAAGAGTTCCAGTAAATTAATGATGCAGATGTGTTCCATACATATCTGAAATCCCCATCACTGGCAATCAATCCATTTTAATGTATCAATTAGGACATTTTTCAAAGTAAAAGTCCTAAATGTTTAAAGAAATCTGTCATTTCTTTAATGTTTGAGGTGCTTTATATATATATTTCCTCATAGTCCTAGGCAATAATGCTACACAATAAATAGAATGCTTCAATCGACACTGTGATCGGTGATCGGTATTATCGGATCGGCAGATACTGATTTCAGTGATCGGTGATCGGCACCAAAGAACCTGATCGGAGCATCTCTAATTTCAACAGTTAATTTCACATCTTTCTATTAGAGGAATAACATGTTGTTAAGTTGGGCTTCTTTGCAGTTGAGTCCACACCATAAGGCCTGACGGATCTCTGCTCGGTGGTGCTGTCGCTGAGCCATCCCAACACCTCAGAGTGAGATTACTCCCCGAGGCAGCGGGGCTCTGGTCGTTACAGTGGAAGGTGAAATGTTAAGCCTCTTCACACGTCAAGAGAATGAAACACATTCCTTTCACCTTTGTAAAATGACAGCAGATTATTTAATATCTGTCCAATAACCTGCAATCAGCACGTTGAAAAAAAAAGATAATTGAATATACTTTTTTTAAATAAATGTTTAAAATTTGATGAGCATAATGTTCTCTATCCATAAGACAGTTCTACTTCTCGCAGAAATAAATTAATTTCAAAGTTGATCAAAATAAATACATTGGGAAAATAATTACAACTGTATTAAGTCACATTATATTAATTCATGTTTGCCTTCAGAGTTATGTATTCATTCATTTTAGATTTTTTCCTCCATTAATGGATAATGACTAAGAAAAAAAGGTAATTGTGGCTCGAGACTGTCCTGTTAGTGCTTATTTTCTAAATAAATATGACACCTATTCAGTTTGGTTGGTTATTTACTTAGATAGCCATTACTGCGAGTGAACTAAAAGTTCCCTCCTCGTGCTCTCAAAGTCACAGCGAGGACTATTGCTTTGCTTCAAATGTGCAACACTTGTCCTATAATCCGATATGTGTTAGGGATTAAAGTCTAAGCTTTTATCACTCATCAATGATCTCTCGTCTCACGGAGGAAAACTTGCCAGAGATGGATTGTCTAGATGGGAGAGCACAGGCGCCTGAAATGAGGATTTAGAAGCAGAAAAGTGAAGGATTAAAGACTTGGGTAGATGTGATTGGCAGAAAAATCACATGCTGCTGCTGCTGATGCATTATCCACATGCCGCCAAATGCAGCCAGCAGAAAAGAAAGAAGAAGAAAAAACACAAGAGAGGAAACGCACGTCATCTCTGAACACCACAGAATACAAAACCGCCGCTAAACAATCACAACTGCAAACACAATCAATTCTGAGTGACTAGTGAGGATTATAGTTGCCTTGCAGATTATCCGGAAGAGAAATGTTTGTCCCTAAAACACCACCATCATCAAACAGACACATAATTATATTGTTAGCGGGACGGGAACAACTGATGCGACACTACCCACTACTTTACACTAAATTTGGGGCAGGAAAATTGCAACTCTCCATAGCCTGTGCTTTTCCCAAACTGTCTCCCCATGAAAGAGATACACAGCTATTGGGGAGGTTGGACATTTTTAGGTAAAACTCAAACGGCATAGATTCAGGAATTAAGTAAAAAACAAAAAACATCTGGTATACTAAGTGGGTCCCAGTCAGTCCGCGGCTGAGGAAGAGGGGTAGCTTGTAGAAGTCGAGGCTTCTGACTGTCTATTGACTATAACATCCAGCCCTGCCGGTTGCTGGCTGGCCTATGGTGCGACTGGTAGTTTGTATACCAGCCAACTGAACTTGATTAATTACACTGTAGTTTCAGTGAAGACCGTTTGTGTTGGAATCTGTCATGGCGGAGTTTGTGGCGTAAGTGTTGCTTTTATCAGCGGTAAAATGTGACAATGGTTTACTGCAGAAACAGCATCTTCATTTTCTGAAATAATCTACTGTTAATGATTCTCAAATACTGGATAAAACGAAGAGTTGCTACCAGCTTGAATCCCATTTACTTAAATATGATTCCTAATCTTTCAGAGAAAATACTGGTTTTCACTCAGCTCCGTGTAACAGATATGTGTGGATTTAATATCAGTCTAATTCAAAGTAGCCTTTGGTTTCTTCTCTATTCTTAACAATGTGCATGCTTGATTAAAAGTAATTATAAATTAAGTCAAGAGTGTCTGCTCACATTAAACTAATATAGAACATAAAAACTAAAAGTGCTTTATCATACAATAGTACAGTAGTGGTTTGGAATAATTTATTTGATCTAGCAATTTAAACTTGATAAGTCTGTCCCCATAGCTGCACCAAAGTATAAAGTATAACAACCTCTAGTTCAAAAACACAGGGCTGCATTTCATGTGTAGACAAAGCTGGACTGTTTAGCACCTTTATGCATCAACACGGGATTTAATCATTGAAATTAAAACCAGCTGCACAACTCATACATCATTCAGCTGCCACCACTGTTGGAGCTGAAGGACTTAGCTAGCTAGCTAGCTACTGACGCTCTCGGCAACACGTTCATAAATTCACTGCATTGTTGATTAAACAATAAACATTATCGAGCATTGAGACCTTGTTCTTACCTTTTTGCATGTGCTTTCCTCTGCATGTACTTTCCTCTGCATGTGCTTTCCTCTGCATTGACATGTATACACATATATCAGAGGCCTCTGAGCACAGCTGCTGTTAGCAGCGCCATACAGAGCAGACTCATCTCCCATTACCTTCATCCTTCAGAACTAACATCTCCACCTCTGAACACGTTAGCCGTTAACTCGCTAGCTGTTAGCCGAGACACACGTGCTAACCATGCCCACGTGCTAGCTAGTTGTTAGCCGAGACATACGTGCTAACCATGCCCACGTGCTAGCTAGCATCACATTAGCAGTCAATCTCTCCCTACCTCTGTTTTTCCCCTAAAAAATAACTGCTTCGATCATCCTCCCATTTTATTGTTGTAGTTGCTTGCTGCTTATTTCCATTACCTAGCCCATTTCTGCTCCTGGTTTGACTATACCACACCATTTGAAATCATTTGTATAAGCAACACTGAAACACCTGGGTCTCTCGGCCCATTAATCCCTGTGTAACAGATTCTCAGTGAGGTGGCAGCTGCTCACACAAAATACAAAAGATAAATGAAAGAAGAAGAAAAAACTCCAACATCATTTCTTTGCACAACATCTTTTTCCAGATACAATATTCCTGGTATGCGTGAATATTCATAGGAAATATGGTCACCATATTTGATAAGGACTATTTCTTTAGTAAAAAGTAGTTCCAATAACAATTCTTCACAGTGAGGTTATTTGTTTTGAGTGAACCGACCATTACTATATGTCCCCCAAGAAAAAAAGAATACAACACACATTTTTCACTTTTTGACAATATTAGTTTTGTTATTACAACATATCAGATGGTCCCAAGACACGAAAATGGGACATTGTTCTTTTGTATTGCGGTACATTATAATAGGCTGACAGTGTATTCACATTTGTCAGGCAGCAATCTAGTTTTACTATTTCATGGCTTTCATTTGAAAATTGTATTATAATAATTTGTTAAAAACATTACACATTATTCAAGACCTGTAACCTCACCACTTCTATAAGCTTCAGATGCACTGATTATAGCGCATTCATGCCTTTTGATTTGCTGTTAGAAATGTATGAACACCTAAAAGTAGATGGTAACCTATTGAGCGGAGCAGCAAGCAGAAAAAAGGAAACTGTTTCAAAATGTAAAGAATCTCAGGAATTGTGACATAGATGAAGCTCAAAAGCCGAGATACCCTGTTCTGTAATGTCTTGAAGTGTGTTATGGTTCTACATGGCTCAAGTATCAATCATGTTATCTTTTTATGGGCTTTATTGCACTCGAGATTAAATCAGTTGACTGAAGAGTTTTTCTCACTTGGCTTTGTTGTAAATCTCCTGTAAATGCTTCACAAAAGACATTTTAAAACAAATCTGTACTCAGAATGACACCCATTTGTGACAGGATGTGCCAACACAGAAGTTCATATTAGAAAAATAATTTATTTTTGGCAGAGGATAGAGAATGAGAAAAGTACATGCAGAGACACGCCCCTCTGACCCTGTTTTCAGTCAAGCTCTTCTAGCAGAGTGGTCATTAATATGAAGGTTAATGGAAGTTGGAGATGTCCAATTTAAGCACAGAAATGGAAAAGTGGAGCATTGTAATACATGTTGTGTGCCGGGTGTCCCATAGTTTGGCCGCTTCAACCCAAGACAGTAGTTTGTTTTTTAATAATACATTCTGAAACGATTCCAGGAACAACTTGATGCAAAGTGTTTCGCTCCCACTAAAAAAAACATGACCTACAAACAGGCAATACAAAAAATAAGATCTGCATACTTTACAGTCTTGGCCGGTGAAACACAAGCACGTTCTCTAGTTCACATGTGATTCTGACGTGATTTAGCCACACAGATGGCAATACTATGGTTTCTAACTCATGTGAGGAAGCGTAGGCAACTGGTGCAGAAGAATGACCCGCATTCATCTGTGATTGACTTGTCAATAACAAGTCTAGACATAAAGTACATCAGGGCATGTTACATGATTATAATCTCTCTTTTACTCTGGTTAGGTCATACATTCACTGTTAATCCTGACCACACTTCCACCGAGGTGAAAATGCATTCACAAAACAAACCCAAACTACAGTCACAATAATATTAAGCTGCATAAACGAAATACTGCAGAGAAGCCATTATGAAAACTTTCTTTATGTTTGTGAGCACCAGCCGCAACATTATCCATGCTCTTTGTAGATTGTGCACTTGGTACAAACACTGTTTTAAAATGGATTAAATATGAACAAAGATACATAATACTGAATTTAATATAGTTGAGTGAATACCACAACACAAATGTGTTTACTGAGTGCTAATCACCACAAAATGCAGCAATATGCACAAATCAAGGTATACCTTAAATCCTGTGCACAACAATCCTTCCCATAAAACTAAAAACACATTTTGCCTCAAAAAAGTCTGTGATAATGCTGAAAGTATGCAGAAATGCACACCAAAACATTAATAAGGAGTCATGATGATGGTCTCAGGCCTGTATTATTTTAGAGTGTAGTGTGAAACAGTTTCCTCTCCTAATAAGATTGTGAGAGATCATTTTGAATCCGCCTGAGTTTTAATGTAGATTCTGTGGCTTTACTTCGTCAATAAAGTAACACATTAGTTTTCAGGCAAATCCAAATGAATAATAATATCAATGCTCAGGTCTTGTTGAGTCAGAAATAAAATGTAAATTCCTCCTCAGTTTTTGAGTTTTTTTTATCAAGCACAAACTAAATAAATCAATAAAATGTCCAAATGAGTGAATCGCCATGTGAGGAAGAAAACAATAATGCGTTACCTTGCTGGGTGCAAACAAAACTCTTGCAACGTGACTCCTTCTACATGATTAGCAACACCAGAAGCATGAAATAATGTTCCACTGCAGGAAAGCCCGCTGGGCAAGGAGGTGTGAGGAATCTGCGAGTGTGCTGGACCCATAGCACAAGTAGAAGCTGGAGAGGAATGAATCACTTCAAAGAACACCAAAATATGTTCTACACCTGCAGTGGACACATTAAAACTTCTAACCACGTTCTCCACTCCTGAGCAGGGATTTGCCAAAGGTTTAGTGAGGGATTAACAGGATATCCAAGGGTAAAGTGATGGTAAGAAAGGGAACAGTCTCCTTCTTTGAGTGCTAAACTGAAAATAGATACTCTCATCATCAACAAACAAGTAATCATCCACCACTATCAGTGACAATCCATTCAGCACAGCTTCTGGGCACACACACACATTTGTCAGATGCTCTGCCGACTCGGGTTCTCACAATATAGTGGAAAACTATCAGGAGCAATTCACTTGAGTGAAATTGCAGCTTTAAACAATAATATGCACAACAGAGGAAAGCGAGGAGAGAGATAATAGTCATCCATCAAAATGAATGTTGGATATTAATAATTTTAGATGCCAGTGTATTTTCAGACTGACAGAGGTTGATATCTGAAATATGGGCCAAGAGGCAATAGCAGACATAAGAAAACATGAAGCTTTTTTTCAGCCAGAAGATGAAACAGAAATCTCAAGTCATGGTGAGGGGATACTCCTGATCCACAATCCTTTCCACAGATATGTTTCCAATAAGTTTGTACTATTTAATGGTAAGCTTGAATGATTACAGTTCCAGGGACGGTGCATTTGAGAGCACAATTACACACACACACACACACACACACACACACACACACACACACACACACACACACACACACACTAGGTGATGGGAAGCAATGATGCTCCATCTAAAATGGACTAACCTTGAAAATTCAGAGTCATTAACTTTTCCAGAACTTTTCCAGAAACTATTTTAAAGAGCTAAGTTGTCACGCTCCCCCAACTAATGGGAGCATTGACTACCGTGGGATTCTTGACAACACATCAAGACACTGAACACAGAACAAAATCAATCCACCAGCGGGGAGTAAGAGAATTGTTGCAGGATTATGCACCTGGCACTTCCACGTCAATGCGATTCATGAGGCAACAAAAACATTATCCGTCAAGTGTGATTCTGCCAGGGAACCAGCAGAAGGTTGTTAATATTCAAGTCTTTGGGAATGAGCAACACTCAGGAAATGTTTTTTCTCTCTCCCTACAATTCAGGAAGGCCTTTGCATATAACTGAGAGACTTCTGATCCAATGATGGGTGACAGCCAAAGATAACACAAAAATCCCCCTATAATTACTGTTCAGATATTGCGAGCCAGCAGTACTGTGGATTAGTGTTCCAGCAGCTGTCTAACAGTATGTAAGGTTGTTGCTAAAAATAGAAAAAAAGAAGAAAAAAACACCCATCTCTTATTCACACAATTTGCAGCTTGCTCACTTTCTTGCGCCCCATCTCCTCTCTTCTTCTCTCTCCTCTCTCCTTCCATTTCCCGCTTCCCTTCCCTCTCCCGCACATCTGAAATCACAGACATGCAGCACAGGCTTCAAAGAGCATAGATAACTTTGGCAGCGCGAGTCTGACTGTAATTCAGCCCAACACATGCAATGAGGGTGTCATTTAGGTTTAAATGTGACTGATCAACAGGCATCGGAGGAGAGTCACTGTGAATGAGTACCACAGCTGGGCTTCAAGTGCTCTTTAAGTTTGAATGTGACAACACAACAGAGATGGAATGAAATGGTGTGTAAAGCAAAAAAGAAAACATAGACTGAATATTGAGTGTGAGCGTAATATCAGCATGCGAAAGTCCAAAAACTAATTGCACAAAGGAAGCTCTATGCGCCAGCAAACATTTAAATAATCATGTGTTCTCCGTTGATCATCAAATTATATAAAGTTATTGTTTCAATCATTCACTGCAGTAGATCTCTAGAGATATTGGCACACTCAGCACTTTAGTTTCCTGGACACACTGTTTCCTCTGTATATTTAGTATTTTAGTATTAGTATTTAGTATTGATACTGTGTTATGTGTTTTGTGTTTTATTTTTATCTTTTATTTGTATTAATACTTTAATGTGCACCCGCTGCTCTGATCCTGACATGTCCCCACTGTGGGACTAATAAAGGAATATCTTATCTTTTCTTATTCAAATCAGGAAAAGTATCCAATCTCTCATTATCAAGTAAAGACTCCCGAAGATGTTCAAAGAGAAACTGTTCTATGAAAGAAGCCATTTAGAAATCTTTCCATTATACAATATGTCATTGAAGGAAACGTTTCCAAACCAGAGGAAAGCTACTAAACGGCCATTGCTTTCCTTTTGCCAAACGTCAGCTGGAAAGCAAACGATTAGTTACAGAAGAATGAGAAAGGACATCACACATGGTACTCAACTCAAATGCAAATGAAGAATTTCCTCATTATGTGAGAATTAGATATAAGAAAGATAGCAGCAGATATAGGACAAGCATGCACATACAATCAACCAGCTCACTATGCTTCTCATCGGGTCGGCCATGACCAAAAAGGTGCCATTTTCATTATGTGACGCCTCATAACAACCCCCGAGGCAGATTGTGTCATGCTGTGTAGTTTGATCCTGAAAAAGTAAAAGCGACAAGACCTCAAAGCTCAAGCATACAATTCACACGGACACAGTTCACATATACAAATAATGCCAATGTGCGCCCATGAGCAGAGTTTGAATAGTATCTGTGGGCGTCTGGCTCCCTCACTGCAGAGAACCCTTCAAACATTGTGAGTCATTTTAACGAAAATAATTACAGAAGCAAAAATAGTATTTTACTCACGGACACAAATAGATAAAATCTAAAAACTATTTCTGTAATTAATAGTGTTAGTGACACCTTTGAACCAAAGACTCTCTCCTGGGAATGAACAGTGCATTCTGACCAGGATCACACACAATATGCACCTATTATCAGTCTAACAACAGCAAAAGGTAAACATAGGGGACTTCACAAAGGCATCTATACACAGACTCCTGTACTGTAGTATAATCTATACAGTTGTTCATGCCGTTGTGTAAAATGGTTGACTGTAATGACTTCTTGTCGCTTTCTTTTTTAGACCTGTGGCACAAGCACACAAGACAGCGCACACACATTCACATCTCTCCCTTGTGCGTGACAACAGCATCACAGTCTATCATCGTTAACACATCCCTGTGTCGAACTGGATTACGCTAGAAATGTTCCATCACAATGTATTATGTCATCTGTTCTCGGAAGAAAAACATTTCAAAGCCATGCTGCTCGAGGACAACACAAAGCGTGTCGTTTTGCCTCGTGGCTTCACAACAGAGAGGAAGCCGATACGAAACAGCCCGTATAAAGAGAACAGGGAAACAAGATTCAAAGTATTGGGAGAACTGAATGATCAATTTAAAGGAATATACATTTTGAGATGAAAATTGTGACACACTTCTGCCTCCCAAAACATATTCATTTAGCAAACCAATATCGTTGTATTCATTTGTTTGTCTCCTTAACAGAACAGTCTACTTAAAAAAAGAGTCTCTGTTTATCATGAAATCCACTCACTGTTGGACCACTGTATGTAATCAAGTTACACATTATCAGGACCACGCAGGGCAAATACAACTTTGATATCTCTGCAGACTTTATGTGGCTGTTAACACTCACTGGCTTGCATGAGCTGACCCTGACGCCCAAACACCTGGGAGAAGGGGCTGCGGCCGCAGGTGAGCATCTCCTCCATGGCTGAACTCCTCCGGGAGAGAAGAGGTCCTTCTTCGTCTTTAGAGAGACAGAGAGAGAGAGAGAGAGAGAGAGAGAGAGTGCACTGTGGGTCAGCCTCCGAGTGTGGAGACGGTCGGCTGCTGCTCTGGACCGATCCTCTCCTCTCACCCTCTCTCAACTGCTACTAATTTGCCTTTGAAGCCACCTCACGACCTCTCCTTTGCCTTTCCCTGCCGCCTCCCCGCTGACTGCAGATCAGTCCTGTGTGTCGTCACCTCAGAAGCCGTCAGAGTTGCTGCTGCTGCTGCTGCTCCGGAGCTGATGGGAGATCTGTGTTGAGGCGCTTTCAGCTCACTCGTTAGTGCTCCAGAGCTGCTTCAGATGGAGAGAGCACGGCAAACGCAGCATGAACAAAGCAAGAGCGAGAGGGAGAGAGGGAGAGGGAGAGAGAGTGATGAGGAGGAGGAGAAGCCTTCTGCAGAGAGGAGACGGTCTCTCTCCCCTGACGAAAGTGAGCAGAGAAAAGACTGTGTGTAAAATCTGTTTTAACATTTTACTGCGCTTTCCCCATCTCTCTTTCTCCTCCCCTCTTTTACAGCCGATATGACTTCTCAAGCAAATACGTCGGGAAAGTGACGAGACAGAGATGCACGGCAGATAAGAATGAAGAGTAAGTTCTTTTGTCCTGCAAGCAAAGCCAAGAATCAACGTGGCCTGAGGTCTGTTCCTTCAT